>QLTV01020728.1:283036-300242 GCA_003457575.1 Thermophis baileyi
TATATATATATATAAAACTTATATACGTATATATCACTTTTAAAGATTTGATGCCTGGGGCTAGATACGCAAATGATCTCACTGGAAAATACATATTTTGCTCCTATCAGCAATTCAGTCTTCCGGATCAGTATTCGGAAGTTCCTTCATTGAGCTTAGTTCGTAAGAAGCAGGTGTCTCAGCTAATCTCTTCTCCACAGAACTGTTACGACTTTGTCACTATACTAAGGCTCAAGTGACAAAGTGCTAGTGGGAGCTAGCCCAAGACTATCCACACTGTAGATTAGACACAGATTTTAAATCTCTCAGAGTTATCTGAAGCAAGATAATGGTTAACTTATGAAATCTGGGCCCTTTCATGCTTGTTCTACCGACTGCTTACTTATCACTGCAAATATGAGAGAGATAAGGGTAAAGCAGAAAGAACATAAGCTATTTTGGTTTCCAATATAACCCAGATTAGACAAAATGTGCTCCACATTCAGCCTCTAAGATCGAGCAAGAATTATTTGTCTGTCTTCAACCATTTTTCATTAGTTTTGACATGAAAGAAAGTATATGGCTACCAAAAGCATTTAATCAAGAAGTCTTTCAGCTTTCCAAACCTTCTAAGGCAGGGGTGTCGAACTCAAGGCCCACAGGCCAGATCCGGTCTGCAGGGTGCTTAGATCTGGCCTGCGGGGCCACCCTGGAAACAATGAAGGACCAGCCCACAGTGCCTCTGCTAGCAAAAATGGAGCTCAGGAGGGTCATGCATGGCCCTTCCAGGCTCCGTTTTCAACCATGATGGCCTCCTGCAGCCCTCTGCCAGTGGCCCTCCCGGGCCCCTTTTTCACTGGCAGAGGGATAGCAAAACAAACTAAAAGCAAAACAAAAGGAGAAATGTTTCCCCTTTTGTATTTGAGCATCCAAGAAGGGAGAGGAAAGGAGAAAGGAAAAGAGGAAAGTCAAAGAAAAAGAAGGAAAGATGGGAAGAGAGCAAGGAAGGAAAAAGAAAGAAAGAGGGGAAGGAAGAAGAAAGGAGAATGAAGAGGGAAGGTAAAAGAAGAAAAGGAAGGAAGGAAGGAAGGAAGGAAGGAAGGAAGGAAGGAAGGAAGGAAGGAAGGAAGGAAGGAAGGAAGGAAGGGATGAAGGGAGGGAGGGAGGAAAGGAAGGACGAGAGAAAGAACGCAAGAAAGAAAGAAATAAAGAAAAAGGGAGGGAGGGAGGGAGGCCACCACAGGTGCCCCCAACTTGAGTGATGTCAAGCTGGCCACGCCCCCATGGCCATGCCCCCCAGCCCCCTCGAGGTCAAACACAATGCGACCCTCAATGAAATTGAGTTTGACACCCCTGTTCTAAGGCCTATTGTTTGCAGATGCTGGTGATACTATGATTTCATCATGGAGAGGTTTTTGTTTTTTTTTTTTAAAAATAACCTTTTCTATTTTGCATACCCCTTTTTAAAATTACTGCAATAACTATCCTGTCCAGTGTTAACTTATTCTTGATGTAGTTCCCATAATCAAGTAATGTCAGATCATAACTCACTCTGTGCAGTATGTTTTATGTAGTTGTACCTTTCCACAGCCAATAGTTCCTTACAATCAGAAAGGAGATGTGTAGTAGATGCAAGAAAATGAGAAACAGCCTTGGAAATATTCCAGATTCACAGGAATTAGCCTAATGAAAACAGTGGAAAGCAATTAGTTCCTGGCTAGCACAGTGTGTGTCTATATATACACATGGACAGTGCATTAAAGCTACCATTTCTGGCCTGCAACACTACACTAGCATTTGCTGGAAGGGGTATCTCCTTGGTGCCATCTAGTGGTTATGTAGTATTTTGCAATTCAGATGTGGTATCCTAGTGCATGTGCATTTTGGTATCAGATAATACTATTGTGGTGGAATGTAGTCAGTAGTCATAGGGGCAAGGGCTCTTTCCCAGAGGGCGTAGAGGCAGCAGAACTTGGAATGTCTGGTAGACAGGAAAAAAGCAAAGTTTATCTGCAGTTAAACTCTCTAGCAGTATATAGCTATTGCAGAAAATTGCTTTAGTCTGGCAAGATTCTGTTTGCAGGTAAACAATAAAGAAACTACTCAGAAGTAATTCCATATGTCATTATTGGTTCTTTGGGTCTGACTCATTTGTACCTATCTATTTATAATTTATCAATCATCTATCCTGAAGTTGTTGTGGGTGACTTTATGTCAACTCTGAAGTGAACCTGGCTGAAGCCATCTTTTGCTGCCTCATAGTTGCCATGGACCCTGAGAGCGGGGAGGTAGGGGAAAAGTAGATAGACCAGGCAACAGTCAAAACAAAAAGTTTTCATGTGGGAACCAAGGTCATCTCAACAGGTGGCTGCTGAAGAAGGAGAGGACCAAGCAGCCTGCCAGTTATATTCATTGGACAATGTGACCGGTGACATCTGGGAGGGGGAACTTTTGCTCTTTTAATTAGGTGAAAACCACAGGAATTTTTAGAGTTGGTTTTCACTGGCTGTGCCGATACTATGTATCCAATAAACATGTTCTTTGAGGAATCTACCTGCCTTGGAGTTCTGCTTTTGATGGGTGCGTTACTCGGAATGCTGACAGTTTTCTTGGGCACCAGGGATGTATGTATGTATGTATGTATGTATGTATGTATGTATGTATGTATGTATGGATGGATGGATGGATGGATGGATGGATGGATGGATGGATGGACAGAGAGAGATAGACAGATGTGAACTAAATGTCCCTATTTCAATTGCTAAGAAAGTGATGTCTAGCAAATAACTTGGCCCAACTCTCTGTGGGCTTTCTAAAATCACACCACAGGTGAATGTTGCATGTCAATGCACATGAACATGCAAATGCTCCAGTGTGTGAAGACAGGGTGCTTCCACCTCTTCTGCACATTTGCTTTAGGTTAGCTTGTAGCAATGTACCATTTAGTTTGAAGTTAAACTGTTCATGCAAAACAGAGTTCAGTTCATCTCAGTTCACATCAGAAGACTCATTTACTGTTCACAATCAGTCAGTTGGAATCAATGTTTTGTTGTGTTCCTTCAGGATAAATTATACATTCATTTTGTCTTGCAGTGGTACAACGAAATCCAGTGTGAAAGGTGAAGCAAAAGAACATTGACATGACAATGCAGAATATTCTGCCACTGGTTGGAGGAAACAGGTCCTGATCTATGAGAGTTACCAAAGGTCAAAGAGGAACCTCATGAGATCCACTGCTCAATAAATTTCTTTTTTTCCCTGTTATGAGCTTGACCACGCACATTAGGCCTCTGCTAAACTACCATCTAAACAAATTTTTGAAGCACCATGCCAGAGAACCGATTGAAAATTCAAACCGATGGTCACCAAGGGAACTATATTTATTATTATTTATAAAATTTATATGCCGCCCAACTCCCGCAGGACTCTGGGCGGCTTACATCATATATAAAAAAATAAAACATATAAAAACAATTTTAAAAAAACAACCCATCCATATTTAAAATAAAACATTCACACAACCACGCATGGGCCAATCAGAACCACTATTGGCCCCAGGCCTGCCAGAAAAGCCAGGTCTTAACGGCTTTACGGAAGACCAGTAAGGTGGGGGTAGTACGGATCTCGGGGGGAAGTTGGTCTGGCTGACGGGACCTGAAGAAGGCCGACCCTGTGCGACCTCACTGGTCATTGGGAGGAGTGTGGGAGAAGGCGGTCACGCAGATAAACTGGTCCTGAGCCATGTAGGGCTTTAAAGGTAACAACCAACACCTTGAATTGTGACCGGAGCGCAATCGGCAGCCAGTGCAGCTCGCGAAGGATGGCACTTGTGTGGGTGTACCTTGGCACACCCACGACTGCTCGCACAGCTGCATTCTGGACCAGTTGTAGTCTCCGGACACTCTTCAAGGGTAGCCCCATGTAGAGCGCATTGCAATAGTGTAACTGACATGGTAGCTAATTTACAAATTATAGCATGGTGTCCCTATCATGTTTCAAAGTGTTGCTGAAGGTGTGCAGGTCAGATGAGATGGAGCAGATGCTGCACAAAAAAAGCATATGAAAGGATATAATTGGTCCTGAATCAGAGAGGACCAAAATATTGATCATACTAGTCTTTTTTTTTTAATCATAGTCATGGATATCTGGCACAATAATGGGAGAAACCATGAAAAGAAAATGACACCAACGTTACTATGCCACCATATTATTTTGGCCTAGAACAGGAGTGTCAAACTCAATTTCATTGAGGGCTGCATCAGGGTTGTGTTTGACCTTGGGAAAGCGGGGTGGGTATGGCCAGGGTGGGCATGGCCAGCTCAATGTCACTTGTGTTGGGGGCACCTGTGGTGGCCCGAGAGCTCTGCCAGCGAAAATGGGCTCGCGAGCTCTGTTTTCACCTGCAACTGCCTCCTACAACCCTCTGCCAGCAAAAATGGAGCTCGAGAGGGCCTCCCGCGGCACTTGCAAGCTCCGTTTTCACTGGCAGAGGCACTGTGGGCCAGTCCTTTGCCCTTGTTTCCAAGGCAGCCCTGCAGGCCAGATCTAAGCCCCCCGCGGGCCAGATCTAAGCATCCCACGGGCCAGAACTAAGCCCCTCGCGGGCCAGATCTGGCCCCCAGGCCTTGAGTTTGACACCTCTGGCCTAGAACATCCACACAACCAGACACAATGCAAGGTAAAAAAAAACAAGGTCAATGAAGTTTGTCTGTGCTGAAGGAGAAGAACCTGCAATGTATCTTCTTATGAAAGAAGGCCAATTTGGATGAAAAATGAGAGGGTTCTCCATAGAGGGTGGAGCTAGCATCTAGCATGGGTTGTCCTCGTCCTTTCATCCAATAGGACTGAGGTTTTTTTTTTTTTACTGATTATTCCTGCTCGTGAGCCGGGGACCCCAGTTTCACTCAGTCCTCAGACAAGGACAGATGTGTGGTTGCTAACTCTCCCTCTATCGAGAGATTGAAACTGTTCTTATTCACTTCTTCTACAGAACTGTGAGTTTATATCAGTCCCTCTCCACTGGGATCGCTGTCTCTTTAAATGTTACAGACTTATTTAAAATGGATAAAAGCCGATTGCCTCTTCCACCTGTGGGCGGCTCTAATTAAGCCTGAGGGGCCATATTTGGCCTTCCGTGCTACCGTGTTACAAGTGTTTCTGTTTTACTGAAGGGAGCTTGGTGCTTCCAATTGAGGCTTCTAGAGTGGCTGGAGGAGTTTTTATTCGCTCCCCCGCACGCTAAGTGTGTGTTGCAGCTTGCTTTCTAATTCTGGAGCCTGGGAGGAACTCCATCCTAGCAGCTGCAGTCCTAAGTGGACTTTTTGGCCACCGGAGTTTATCTCTCCACATTGAAATAGGCTGAAGGTGCAGGCAAAGACTTTAAAATGGGAGTTGGAGCTGTTGTTTTTTTCTTCGTCCCCTCGTGGCTAAGTGTGGGCGCCATCTTGAGAGCTAGCCGGCTATGGGGCACCATTTTGAAGGCGGGCGAGGTTGCGGCCACCATTTTGAAGTAGGGTGAGGTTGCGGCCACCATTTTGGAAGATCCAGCATTGGAAAAGCTGCCTCTCGTGCCTGCCTTGTTTGGGACCGGATTTATTTTAAATCGCCCTGGCTCTCTGTCTGGCGTGGCCTGCAGCAGAGCCCTGGAACTTAGAAGCATGTTCTACCAGCTCCTTTGTTTTTTCACAATCCTCCCCAGATTAGCTCATATGGGGAAGGGCCTGGTCTACCCTCTTAAGGCTGTTTGTTGCTGGCTTCCGCTTGGAACTTCCATTGTCAGTAAATGGCTTTATATGATGTTCCCATGCTTTGGCTTGCTCTTCTTTGCTTAATAGCCTGGATTGCTGCCCTGCCAAGGACATCCGGCAGGCACTGACAAATATATTTATTTAATTCAATGATCATAATAATAATAATAATAATAATAATTTTAAAAAAGGTGGGGAAAGAAGACAGCAGTTATCTTCATGCTATACATGAATGGTTACACAATGTTCCCCTGGTGTGTTTTTTATTAATTCAAGGGATAACCTTGTCATATCTTTTCAACAGATTTCAGGGGAAGTGTGTCTTCCCAATCTGACCTGTTTTCATCATGAGCCCTCAAACGGGCAAGCCTGATAAGACCCAAAAAGGTGGCAAGCGCACCTGCAAATCAAAGCACACCTCTCGGCCAGAGGACAATCCAGACAAACCTGGCCCTTCCAGCGCTCATAAGGATTCCCACAGTCTTCATCCCCAGACTAGGGGATCCAAAGCTACCGAGAGCGATGAACGGCACAGGGACAGAGTGCTAGAAAAGCTGTGTTCTCAGGCGGGCAAGACACCTGATCATCGACCAAGTAGCAAGGAAGCCCTGACGCTGTCTCCTGTCTCTGCATTGCCTGCTGATCAATTGTCTTTGGACCAGCATCATGTCCAGGTCGCTCCTTCGGAGGTTTTGGGGACTGCCGGCGGGGTCAGCAGCGGCCCTGTCAGAAGTCCCTGCCAGGGAGGGGACTTCAGTCACTGTTCCTCCCTCTTCCACCGCTGCTCGTGACCCTGCCCAACCTGGCCCCTCTGGAATCCAGGGTTCAGGGATGTCAGCTGAAATGCAGGCTGTTATTTCTGCGGCCATCAGTCAAGGCATTGCTCAGGGCATGCACCAATTGGGCAGGTCCTCTTCGGTCTATTCTGGTGGCTCTTGTCTTTTTGTTGAGGATCCAGATGTTTTTGACCCAGGCACCAGTGCTGGAGCCTCTGCCTACGTGGCATCAGAAGTTTCAGCTGGCTCGGAATCGGATGTGTCCAGGGAGGAAGGTGAACTGGGCCTGGACCTCTCAGAAGATGAAGGTTTCATTGCTGATCCACCACAGGTATCAACCCTTTTTCAGCCAGCGCTGTTTAAGTCCTTGTTGCACAAGGCCAAGGCTTCCGCCAACCTTGAGCCACCTCCTCCCCCCACAATGGTTCCACGTTCCATCACTGACCTGTTATTTGTGGAAGCGACAGCTGAGCTCGACGTCATCCCATCGCCTTCTCTGTTCGTGGATGCGGTCCACCGCCAGTGGACTGCTCCAGCCGCAGGGCCTATTCCATCATCTCTGGACAAAAGGTTCTTCAATGTTCAGCAGGAATTGGCGGGCCCTCTACAATTGCCTTCGATTGATGCCCCTATCGCGGCCGTCTATTTCTCCACCTCTATGCCAGAGGCCCCTGAGGACCTCCTCAAGCCCGAGGACAGGAGGACGGAGTTGGTCCTCCAAAAGGCTTATCAGGTGGCTGCCTGGTCGGTTCGGGCTTCGACTACAGCATCATTCTTCACTCGCACCTCACTCATCTGGCTGAAAGAACTTCAGGAGAGGATTCCTGTGGATGATGTTTGCTCTCATGAAGACATCAACAAGCTTCTGGCGGCTGCCCAATTCTCGGCGGACGCTACACTCCAAGCGGCTAGGTTCTCTTCCTGGGCCATCAGTTCCTCGGTGGTGGCCAGAAGAATGCTTTGGTTGCGACAGTGGCAAGCGGACACCCGTCACAAGTGGTGCCTCGCCTCTTCCCCCTTCAAGGGACAGCAGCTCTTTGGAGACTCCTTAGATCCCATTCTAGTAGAGTCTAGAGATAAAAGAAAGATCCTGCCATTCTTCTCTAGGAGGGGTCCCTCTCACTACACGCCCTACCAGAGGTGGTCCTTTCGGGGTTCCGACTCCTCGGGGTTCCCTCCCAGACCCCAAGGTCAGTATGGGGGCAGGTCCCACCAGGGTTCCGACAGATTCAACAGGGGCAGGCCCTTCAAGCAACCATTTCGTGGTGGCGGCAGTCGCCCCTTCAGACGCCCCAAGTGAGACTCCATCTGACCCTCCCATCAGTGGCCGGCTGGCCCTTTATGCTGACAGATGGGAGGAGATTACATCAGACGCCTGGGTTAGGGAGACCATTCAATTGGGTCTCTCCATTGAGTTTCTGTCAGCCCCCCCCCCCCGAGGTTTCTTCTACGTTGTCCAGTCTCCAGGAATCCCGCTAAATGGGTCCTCATGGATTCGGCCATCGCACACCTCCTGGACATAAAAGCCATCCAGAAGGTGCCTGTGGACCAAATTGGACAGGGGTATTATTCCATTCTTTTTTTGGTCCCCAAATCCTCGGGGGGGGGGTGGAGGGTGATCCTTGATTTAAAATGTCTCAACCATCTCATTCGCTACAGGCGGTTTAAAATGCATTCCTTGGCTATGATCCTCAGTAGCATTCGGAGGGGAGACTTCTTGGCCTCGATAGAACTCATGGAAGCGTACCTGCATATTCCGATTCGGCTGGCTCACCGTCAATATCTCAGGTTTTGCTATGCAGGTGTGCACTACCAATATGCTGCTCTTCCATTTGGTCTATCCTCGGCCCCCAGGGTCTTTACCAAAGTCCTGGCAGTCGTGGCGGCCCATCTCAGGGGCGTCCCAATTCGCATCCAATGCTACCTTGATGACATATTGATCCAGGCTCCATCCAGACCTCAAGTGGTGTGGGACGTCCAGGAGACCCTATCCATTCTCAGACATCTGGGGTTTTCCATTAATATGGAGAAGAGTCACCTGTCCCCTCTCACGCGTTTAAACCACCTGGGAGCGGTTGTGGACTCCCTGGAGTGTAGGGTGTACCTTTCCCAGGAGTGACGGGACAGCCTAAGACAATTGGTCTCTGTGGTCCGGACTCAGCACCGGGTTCTCTCTACGCTCCTGGCAAAAATGATCTCGTGCATATCAATCATTCCTTGGGCACGGTTATACTCCAGGGATCTTCAATGGTTCCTGCTACCTTTTCAGAGGTCGGGGAGGGACTCCTCATTAGTGAAGGTTTCCCTCCCGTCAGAGGTCCCTCCTCTGGTGGTCCTCGGGGGCCCTATCTAGGGGATGCCTCTTCCACAAGCTGCAGAGGCTCACCGTGACCACGGATGCCAGCCTATTAGGTTGGGGGGCTCACTCCCAGACCACTATGGTTCAGGGTCGTTGGACTGGGGCAGAAGCCTGCCACAGCATCAACAGGTTAGAGTTATGGGCCGTGTTCCTGGACCTTAGGCAGCTCTGCCCCTTGTCATCTGGTAAACACATTCTGGTGCTCACGGACAACGTGAGCTCGAAGGCCTACATCAACAGGCAGGGAGGTACAAAATCTCATTTCCTCATGTGGGAGGCGAAGAGACTGGGTCTATGGGCAGAGCGTCACCTCCTCTCCATCTCGGTGGCTCACATCTCTGGGGAGTCCAACATCCAGGCGGATTGGCTCAGTCGATCTGAAGTCGACCACGCGGAGTGGCGTCTGCACCCTGATGTATTCCATTAACTGACTAGTTGTTTTGGTCTTCCACAGGTTGACCTGTTCGACACTCTGGAGAACACTCAACTCCCAAGATTCTTCTCACGCTACAGGACCCAGGGCGCAGAAGGGACGGATGCCCTTCGCTGCAGCTGGCCCCCCGGCCTCCTCTATGCCTTCCCTCCTCTTCCCCTACTGGCCAGAGTCATCACCAAAATCCTAGAGGAGAGGGCAGAAGTCCTGCTCCTGGCTCCACATTGGCCCAGGAGAGCCTGGTTTGCAGACCTGGTATCCCTGTCCATATCACAGCCCTGGCGGATACCACTCACAGAGTTTATGCTCAGTCAGGGGGCGCTACTCCATCCAAATCCCGGGTGGTTTCATCTGACCACCTGCCGCTTGAGCGGAGCACCCTAAGGTGCCAGAACATCTGCACTGAGGCCGTCAGGACCATCCAGGCATCCAGGCGCCCCTCCACCAAACGGATCTACTCCGCTACATGGAAGGCTTTCTGCACGTGGTGCGCTACGAACAGTCTCTCACCTGCCCAGCTCTCCATTGGTGACATCATTAACTTTCTTCAATCAGGACTGAACAAAGGGCTAGCCCCAACACCATCAGGAGGCAAGTGGCGGCCTTGTCCTCCGTTTTATCTTGTGGTTCCCTGGAGTCCCTGGCATTGCACCCCACAGTGAGGAGGTTTATCTGTGGGGCCGTTAATCTCTGTCCGCCGGTTGTTCACAGATACCCCACCTGGGATCTGTCCAGGGTTCTCAATTCTCTAACGGCAACTCCCTATGAGCCCTTACGTGAGGCTTCCCTCCATCTTCTCACCTGCAAGGTCGCCTTCCTGATAGCCATCACCTCACCCAGGCGGATCTCTGAACTCGAGGCCCTCTCCATGCGGAAGGACCTCTGCATCTTCCACCTGGACAGAGTAGTGCTCCGTCTGGATCCTTCCTTCCTTCCTAAAATCAATTCCTGGTTCCATAGGGCACAGGAGGTCATCCTCCCCAATTTTTGTCCCGATCCTTCCCATCCTCTGGAACGCAGGTGGCACACATTGGACGTCCACAGGGCTCTGTGGATCTACATCCAATGCACGTCTTCAATCCGGAGAACGGAATCATTATTTGTTTTCTTTCTACCATCCATGATGGGCCACAAGGTGTCTCCCAATACCATTGGCCGTTGGCTGAGGGGCACCATCGCCAGGGCGTATGACCTGAGTTCTCTCCCTCGCCCTGCTCATGTGACAGCGCATTCCACTCGCAGTGCTGTGATGACGGCGGCCTGGGCTACCCAGGCTTCCATTGATGAAGTCTGTAGGGTGGCTACCTGGGCTTCTCCATCGCCCTTCATCAGACATTACAAGATTGACGCCTTCGCATCGGCAGACGCGGCCTTCAGTCGCAGGGTCCTTCCGCAGGTGCATTCCCATTGAGTCTACGGATCAAGGACCGGGCCCTCCCTTGGACACACGGCTTTGGTATGTCCCATGCTAGATGCTAGCTCCACCCTCTATGGAGAAGGGGTGTTGGTCTTACCTGATACGCCTCTTCTCATAGGGTGGAGATAGCATCTAGCTCCGCCCGGGGGTTTTCTTTCTGGTCCTGGTCGTTGTCTGTGATTTTTCTTTGCACTAACCGTTTCTTTGATCCCATTGGAGAGGGATCAAACACGTTGAGTCTTCGGCCTTCATGAAGCTGGGGTCCCCGGCTCATGGGCAGGAATAATCAGTAAAAAAAAAAAAAGACTCAGTCCTATTGGATGAAAGGACAAGGACAACCCATGCTAGATGCTATCTCCACTCTATGAGAAGAGGTGTATCAGGTAAGACCAATACCCCTTTCTTGTAATCTGCCCACTTCACCCCAACATTGTATCTCTTCATTCTCACCACATAGGGGGGAAAAAATCTTAATTCATGTTGACACACATTTCTCTTCTGTGAAGAAGGTGAGTTTGCCAGTTTCTTTTACCTGCTGTTCTTTGCTTATTCCCTCTCATCTTTATAGCACAATAGCTTCTTTTCACTCCTCAGTTACCACATGGTTAGCAATAGCACTTAGACTTATATACCGCTTTACAGTGCTTTACAGCCCTCTCTAAGCGGTTCACAGAGTCAGCATATTGCCCCCAACAATCTGGGTCCTCATTTTACCCACCTCGGAAGGATGGAAGGCTGAGTCAACCTTGAGCCGGTGAGATTTGAACCGCCGAACTGCAGCTAGCAGTCAGCTGAAGTAGCCTGCAGTGCTGCACTCTAACCACTGCGCCACGTCGGCTCTATGGTTGACGCTCTTACAGAGGAGTACACCCACACAAGGACTGTAGTGGTTTTTCTTAGAAAAACTCATCTCTGGGAAAGCTTAGACTGAACCATCTTTTTCAGAACAGCAACCCAGATGCTAAAATGTCAGTGACTCGATGCAGAAGTCCATTTCAGGCAGTCAGCATGGATGCTTTAATTTGAAGCATCACCAAAGACTTTTCAAGTCCAAATACTTTGTCATTGAAAGTGATCCAGATTGAAGCAACATGACCAGTCCACACCCAGACACCCAAATTTGTGTATATCTGGTGTGTGTGTGTGTGTGTGTGTGTGTGTGTAAAACTCTACACCCAAATCTAGATAGCATTACATTCTTGAAATTTCCAAGGCTATATCAAGCCACAGTTCAAAGTTACAGGGATGAACCATACAATATCATTTCATCTTGAACAAGAAGTGAAATCCACAGTGGGATACAGCATGTCCAAATGAGCCTTGCATTCATTTATCCTTATCCTTATTCATTAAAATATATTGAAGCACTCTTCAAAGCATAGCTTTATTCATAAGCATAACTAGAATACTATCAACAAATTATAAATCAACCTCCCAGGACTAAACAAAAAAAAAAAGAAAGAAAGAAGACAGAAACCAGGACTTTAACCAAATGTTTTGTCATATTGAATATCTTCCAAGTCCTTTTGAAAACCAGCCCTTGGCAAGAGAATTCCACCGATGCGGGACCATCATGAAACCATCCAGACATTGGACCACATTACTCCATGAAAGATGCTTCTCCATCTAATCTGTTTCTACTACTCCCAACTGAGCAAGGGTAGTGAAAGAAGTTTCTACTCGTATTGTTCTCTAACGGTATCATTTTCATTATGCTAATAGAGATTTCTGGAATGTTGAAGTTTGCTTCTGAAAAAAAGCATCTCTGGTGAAAGAACGGGAAGTCCCATCAGGCAGTCTTGAAGCTTGGAAACTTGACTTCAGTGTCAGAAGGGCCAAAACATTTTCAGAAGACAAATGAGGAGGGAGATACGGAAAACAATCATAGGCTGGAAGGGACCTCAGAGCAGGGGTGGGTTCTGGATCCTTTTGCTCAGGGTCGCACCGTGTGTGTGCACGCGCTTTACACACACGTGTGCCCCCGCAGCAATAAAAAAATAGCTTCTGTGCATGCGCAGAAGCAAAATCCAAGATGGCGGCGCCCACGGAGACACCAAAAGAACCGGTTCCATGACGTCATCACCGGTTTACTAACGGTTCTAAAGAACTGGTTAGAACTGGTAGGAACCCACCTCGGCCTCAGAGGTCTTGTAATCCACCCCCCCCTGCTCAAGGCAGGAGCCTTATACCATCCCAGTCAAATGGTTTGTCCAGTCTACTCTTGGACAAACCTCCAGTGATGGAACAAGCTATGGGTTTTAGTTGGCAACTTGAAGTTCTAATCTCACAAAATCTTTAACATGGTTTCAGAAGCTGTTTTAGGGTCCTTAAGAGAGCTTTAAACGGGATTTGGAGGCTTTCTCATAGCTTGAGTATTATTTCCTCTTTTTTTAAAAAAATTGCAATCAGGGAGCAGTTCTCAAATTTTTTCCCCTTAAATATTGCTTCTGTCTTGGGTAAGTCACTCCACCGCAAGAACTTACGACAACATTTTGTCTTCTCTCTGGAATTCACAAAGCACAGTAACAAAAGGCCTTCTTATAGAACTTCAGCATCTTTTTCAACCTACTCATTATTTATAGCTAAGTGGTGGCAAAAGATTAAAAGTGCAGAAAATTAAAAAAAAAAGTTGCCTGGAGAAAATTCTCAGCAATTAGTTCGCCCTTTAGTTCAAGGCCAATGGATAAGTTAATTACAGAAGTGGCTCTCTCGGTTTTTACACCTCCGGGGGTTAAAAACCATAGCAAAGGGACTTGGATGGGGATCATCAATCTATATCCTTTCTGACAAAATTCATTTAGAGCAGACACAAGACCTGAAGGACATTAACAATGGGGAAGAAGAAGAATTTCATTTCATCATACATGAAATAAAACTTCTGGTCATTCAGAGTCACTGCGCTTGCATGGCAAAAAGGTTCATCTGAGCAACTCCCCGGCATCCTCTGAATGGGTGGATATGTGTCCCAAACTTGTTGACTTAGATCTAGGAAGAGTTTTATGGCAAGAACAAATATTCTAGAAGACACACAAGAGCAAAACTGGATTAGAAGGTGGAGGAGAAAATTTACGGAACAAGGAAGAATCCCAGAACAGAATATGGCTGAGGGATCTGATCTCCCCTGTGTTACTTCTACAATAGGTTTTGTCATGCCCTCATCAGAGCCTGACTCTGCGGGGGAAGACGAGCTGGAACTGGAGCCAACAGAGATTGAGAAGGCTGCTTTGTTGGCTTCAGAGGAAAATGGGGAAGGCCAGGGCCAGTCAGGCCAGGGCCTTTCAGGATTAGGACAGGTTGTAGGCATGGAAGAACATGGGCAGGATGACCAAGAGAGGCTAAGCAGTGAACATGAGAGACACAGCTCACATGATGAGCAAGGACCACCCCCTCCTGATCCTCGAGCACGGA
Source organism: Thermophis baileyi (assembly GCA_003457575.1). Classification (NCBI taxonomy): domain Eukaryota; kingdom Metazoa; phylum Chordata; class Lepidosauria; order Squamata; family Dipsadidae; genus Thermophis; species Thermophis baileyi. The sequence goes on from QLTV01020728.1 coordinate 297,156, forward strand.
GAGTGGAGAGAAGGCGAGAACAGCACGAACTGAGCCGACTACTTGTGAGGAAAGTGCCCACCCCTCCTCAAAAGGCACACCTGGGGAATGAGACTTAAGGAGATGCTGTGGGGAGGGGCATTTGTCAGGAACAAACGCTGAGTTCCTGAAGTGTTAAGTGCTGACGTTTGAACTTTCCAAGAGTCCTTGAATTCTTTCTGGCTTTCTGGACTAATTACCTGGATCCTTTGCTTCCTGAACTCCTTGGTGGATTTATTGCTGTGCAGCCATGGTGTACACAGTGCTGGGCTGGACTATTTTCAGCCAGAGGCTTCTTGAGGTGTCTGGGGGTGTTTGTCATCACTTTGCTCTGGGACTTGCCAGAAATGTGGAAGTGTTTGGGGAAATTTGGAGCAATAAAGGGGCAGTTTGAACTACCAGCTGCCTGTGTTATCTCTGTGCCATGCCCTGGTCATCACAGGTTGAGAGTGGGAGTGCCAACGTGTAACACCTATATGCTCGAGGGGAGGGGAGGGGTTTCTGCAAATGTGGAGAGATGCAGAATCCGGCCTATTTGTTGGTCTGTAGATTACTGTCAGTAGAATGCACCGAAAGCAGAGGTGGTATTCTTGCCGGTTCGGACCGGTTCGGGCGAACTGGTAGTGGTGACCTGCGGGTGGGCTGTCCACCTGCCCGCCCACCCCAGCACTATGCTGTCCTATTTCTGCATGTTTTGAAGCCACGCGCATGCGTGCAAGCTGTGCGTGCGAGCAAAGTGCATGCACGGAAGGGGCACGTGCGAGCAAAGCTAGCATGCACGCGCGCACACTCACAGTTGTGAACCGGTAGGGAAGGTAAGTGAATACCACCTCTGACTGAAAGTGATTTGTTTCTCACAAATGAGAATGCCCAAAAGGTAGCCTCATTTTGGCAGTTTAAGATTTGATCTAGACTCAAAATTAAAAACAAAACAAAACTGAACAACTTTACCTCTCCTCTACAAGGGAGAGAAGAGGAACGCCATCAGCTGAGATCATCATCTCCAACCTCTTTCTATCTGAACAGCTGGAACAACAGTGCTTAAAAAGATGATTTAATAGGATGATTAAGGGCCTGGAGATTAAAACATATGAAGGAAGGTTGCAGGAATTGGGTTTGACTAGTCTGGAGAAAAGAAGGACTAAGAGTGACATGATAGCAGTGTTCCAATATTTGAGGGGCTGCCCCAAAGAAGAGAGGGTCAACCTATTCTCTAAAGCACCAAAAGGCAAGATAGGAAACAATGGGTGGAAAGGAGAGAAGCAATCTAGAACTAAGGAGAAACTGCCTAACAGTGAGAACAATTAACCTGTGGAACAGCTTGCCTCCAGAAATTGTAGTTGCTTCATCACCAGAGACTTTTAAGAAGAGACTGGACAGCCACTTGTCTGAAATGGTTTAGAGTCTCCTGCTTAAGCAGAGGTTGGACTAAAAGACTTCCAAGATCCCTTCCAACTCTGTTCTATATTCTGTAAAACCTCTGCCATGCAGGCAGATAACTCTAGTTTTTGCAATTCAATTACATCTGGACAGCATCTGGCTCGGGGACGCTAATTGAAATGGTTAGTTAGACTCTCCCAGAGGGCTAAGCTGACCATTGTGACTTGTGTCTCCTGCATAGTATTTGGATGCTGAGGAGTTAAAGAGGGGGGAAAAAAACAATCAGGAGAAGATAATAACAAACCACTTCTATAACACTACAAACAAAACTGCACTGATGCAATTTTGGAAGACAAACTCAGCTCAAGGGTGTCATTACTTTTAGAGAACTGAAATAAACCTTCTCCCAGGCTTTCTTCCCTGATTTATACTGATAGTTTTGATGATTTGAGTATTTATTTGCATATTTTTATTAAGCCATAACTGTTCTGTTTATTTTAGTTTAGCCTCTTTTGTGTGCATCAATAGCCACCTTGATTGTGGTGGCAGATTTTTTTTTTTTAAAAAAAGGACTCAAATCATATTATAAATAAACATAATAAAAACAAAAAACAAAAATAGGGTAGAATCTTTTCACTTGACATTTAGATTTCTCTGGCTTTGAGGACAAGGTGATTCAGTGCTGTGAACCAACATTTACTGCCTGAAATTGTATAACCGAGATACATGTTTACCACTTTATAAAATCTAGGACACAAACCTCTGTTAGTGTACCAGTTATGAATCATAGAGAAGATGTTTCAGTGCTCCAATCTCTAAATTATAATCGACAGATATGTCCATTGAAGTGGTGTAAATCTCACACTGAAACTGACAACTCTTAAGTACAAATAACAACTAACTCTCTCTGGTAGGAGAAACCTTAACAAATAGAAGCAGCTTTTTAATTTCCTAAATACCAGTGAATTCTTTAAATGGTAAGCAGACAGAGGAGGAGGAGAGAGGGAAGAGAGAACCTGCTCCTCATGGTCCCAGTAAAAGTCATGTCATCAAAGAAGCAGAAGGGAGAGACATAGTTATTGACCCCCACAGAAATTTCCTTTCATTGTTGCTTCTAGCAAGTGATTTTCTTTGGGGGTCTAGCAAAAAGAAATTGTTAAACTCTATTTGCCCTTCTTTGTCTATTGTCACTCAAGGAAGGGAGGGAGAGAGGGAGGGAGGGAGGAAGGGGGGAGGGAAGGAAGGGGAAGGGAACCCAGTAAAAGTCATGTCATCAAAGAAGCAGAAGGGAGAGACATAGTTATTGACCCCCACAGAAATTTCCTTTCATTGTTGCTTCTAGCAAGTGATTTTCTTTGGGGGTCTAGCAAAAAGAAATTGTTAAACTCTATTTGCCCTTCTTTGTCTATTGTCACTCAAGGAAGGGAGGGAGAGAGGGAGGGAGGATTTAGTGCAATAAAAAATTAAAAATGGTAGATTGTGAGTTAGTTTCAGGGCTTCTAGCATACTTCTACATTTTGTTGAACTAGTCAGCACTACATTTTAGGTCTCCAGCCATTAATAAATTGCAATATTTTTTTAACTTGTAGTTTGCTGAGTTTAAAGTCCTCAGAAAGGATCTCTTCATTGAGCTGGACAAGCAAGTTGCCATCAATTTTTTCAATAAAAAAAAGTGTTATGACATCCTCC
>QLTV01020728.1:301801-320088 GCA_003457575.1 Thermophis baileyi
AGGAATGGAATGGAATGGAATGGAATGGAATTCAGCAAGGTTTCGCTTCCCGGTGTCTGTGGGTGAGGGGGTGAGAGGGAGAAAGAGAGGGGGGGGGGGGAACAAAGAGGAAAGGAGAGAGAGAGAGACAAGGAGGGAGGGAGGAAAGAAGGAAGGAAAGGAAAGAATTATTTATATAATTCACTTGTTTCAAATCACTGAATAATGATGACAATGTTTTAGTTACTGCTGTTGCCAGAAATTTAATGGTTTTGTTTTTCTGGAAGTATTTTATTTATCACTTCACGTTAAAGGAAAGCGGGAAGAGGTAAGGAAAGAAATCAGGATGAATTGCAAAAGGCAAAAGGCAAAATTTTATGTAAGTAGACAATCCAATGACAGAATTTGCTTTCCTGGGTCTTTGGGGCAGTGCAGTTCTCTCTTCTCTGTTTAAAAACATGTTAAAATCATGCCACAGAGGGAATTATGTCCAATAGTGTTGCTTGACTTCTGGAGCGCAGGCAGCAAGATATTAGCCTAAATGTTAATTTAGATAACTAGGTTAAAAAAAAATTACCTGAGGGAAAATTGCAGATTCTTAAGTCCTAGTATTCATTTCCCCCACACACACACTCATGTTGCTAAGATAAATAATGAAAATAATAATTCAAATAAAACAGAGTAAGTGCACCGAAAGTGCGAAATATTTAATTATTTCTTGAATAACTCCTGAATAAATTAGGAGTTTTGTATCTGAGTTGCTAAAATATGGTCAGCTTCTTTACAGCGCAAAAAAATAAATAAAGGAGTTTGTGTAAAAACTCCTTTTTCATTGCCTCAGCCTCGTGGAAGAAAGAAGATGCCGTAATTGTAGCTTGTCATGATCGTTTTAACAACCTCACTTGTTAAAACTTTTTATTTTTGTTTTCTGCAATCCTGTTTCCCAGAGAATTCATCTTTGCCATACTTGGGAGATTTGTGCTTCTCCTTCCTTGCTCGCCTGAAGATCATTATTTCTGACAATTAGCTCAGCACTTACGAATTCAAGTTGTCACCTGCTCCTTACCGTTGCCAACACGGTTGCTGGCAGCTGTACGCTGGTGTAATTCCCTGTGACTGAGAAATAAATAATTAAAACGGGAGGGAGTTAAATACATTATATATGGTATACAGCATCCTGAAGAGCACAGTCGTGTCCAAATAAGCAAATTTTGGCTCTTCGGTCCAGTGCCTGTTGCGTCTCTCTGTCTCCCACAGCTTTTCTCTTCACATAATGAGCAACACCAACAGGTTACCAGAGGTTGAAGTTCCATGCAGTGGAATGCAAACCTTGGCAATTAGCAAAAGTTACCTCAGGCTGAGCATCTGAGGGCCTGTCAGAAGGAAGACGGCATAGATATACATATGTATATTTTTGCCTACAGAGATGGGCTAAAATCAATGGGTGGGAATATTTATTGATTTGCTCTCAGCAGCCAAGAAGCCAAAATGGGAAAGGAGTAGGTTTCAGTTAATTATTAAGGAGGAACTTCTTAACTGTAAGATATATTTAAGATGGAAATAATAATTTCAGTGAACTTCCACCTTCTCATCTTGTTCTTCCTCTCCTTATTCTTCCTCTTCCTCCTCTTCATCTCCTTCCTCCTTCTCTTCTTCCTCTTCCTCCTCCTCTTCTTCTCCTCTTCTTCTTCTCCCTTGTCTTTTTCTTCTTTTCTGTCCTCCTCTTCTCCCTCTTCTTCTTCTCCTCCCTCTCCTCCTCCACTGTCAGTGGTCCTATCCTAGTCCTTTAGTGATCCCTGCTTATACAACAATATTCACAGTACAAAGAAGAAAACTGAGAAGGTACCAAGTCAAACCAAACCAAACCAAACCAAACCAAACCAAACCAAACCAAACCAAACCAAACCAAACCAAACCAAACCAAACCAAACCAACCAAACTCAGGAGGGTGTGATGGAAGTGGTGTGGGGATCCTGGCAGGAGCACTGTGGTTTCCCAGGGAATGAAGCAATATATTTCAAAGAGAACCGCAAATTAAGAGACTGCAAATTACCAAGCCGGATGGGGGAGGGAAAAAGATGTTCAGGGTAGCTGCACCCTAGAATCTCTCAGGATATATCTAGCAGGTTAGAAGATTACAGCTTTAGTCTGGCAAGATTCTGTCTGTTAGGCCTAAGCAAAGAAGGATTGGGCTTGATTAGATTTCATGGTGTTGTCTTTGGGCTTAGATCTGACAGAAGAGAAAGTTCAATAGGCAGTTTTGGTCAAGTTGAGGAAAAGATAAAGTTGAGGAGAAGAATTTAGTCTGTGGATTGGGCTAAATTGGACTCACAAGGTATGCTTATTTAAACTATTGAAGTTGGAACACTCCAAAATACCAGTCCTTCTTTGAAATTCACACCTCTTTCAAAAAATGATCTTTGTGATGAGTTAAAAAAGCTTTCTCCAAAGACTAGATTGGTTGCCTAAATGAGATATCCTGTGAGCATGAAGGATGTGCCAGAAGAAGTGATGATCCCAGGCTTCTGGGACTTTGTTGATGCATAACCTAGAACAGGGGTGTCAAACTGGACTTCTTTGAGGGCTGGATCAGCATTGTAGTTCTCCATGGGCTGAGGGGGGGGGGCGTGGGGGGGAGACGTGACGGATGCCTCACCCTGCTGGCCAAAACGGGGTGCAAAGGAGGCCTCGCATGGCCCCCCCGTGCCCTGTTTTTGGCCTGGATGGCCTCCTATAGCACCCTGCCAGCCAAAATAGGGTGTGGGGGGCCACCCCCATTTTGGCTGCCAGAGGCACCGTGGGCCAGCCCCATGGGCCAGATTTAAGCACCCCATGGGCCAGTTCCGACCTGCAAGCCTTGAGTTTGATACCCCTGACCTAGAAGAAGGATGCCATCATGAAGAAGCATCTTAGAAGAATATAGGATCTTTGAGCTATACACTAGGAGTATTAAAACTGATGATCTGACTTAGACATATCTGTATTATTTCCTAACTTTTTAAGAAACTGCTCAGTTAGCTAAGACAATTAGAAGCCGAGCAAGGAGGAACGAGTTGTCTGTCTCTCCAGAGTAACACCTTTCCACTTTGCTAATTTGGTTTGCTCAGTCAGTAACTTTATCTCCTGCTTGTATGGGGATGCAATAATCCAAAGCAAAATGTCATTGTGCACCATTGCCTAGGGGACTGCTGACAAAATGTTGTGCTACAGCTATTCAAAGCTGTTTGTGCAGGAAATCTATTCCTAAGTATGTTCTCCACTTCAAACTTTGCTTTTCTAAAGCATGAAGAGCAACAGAAACCCAGCACAAGGGAACATCTAAAATGATTTATTTATTTATTTATTTGTTTGTCAAACATGTACAAGATAGCAGGTATAGGTATAAACATAAACATAATCAAAGTGAATACAGATAGATGAGGACAATAGGACAGTAGGACAGGGACGGTAGGCACGCTGGTGCGCTTATGCACGCCCCTTACAGACCTCTTAGGAATGGGGTGAGGTCGACAGTAGACAGTCTAAGGTTAAAGTTTTTTGGGTTTGGGGAAGAAACCACAGAGTCAGGTAGTGAATTCCAGGCATTGATCACTCTGTTGCTGAAGTAGTATTTTCTGCAGTCGAGTTTGGAGCGGTTTACATTACATACACTACATATACACATTACATACAATACCTTTAAAATCGTGAAATATTTTTGGACTCTCTCAATTGTATTAATGTCCGATATGCAGTGCGGGTTCCAGACAGGAGAGCTGTATTCGAGAATTGGTCTAACGAACGTTTTGTATGCTCTAGTTAGCAGTGTAATGTTGCCAGAGAAGAAGCTACGCAGGATTAAGTTGACTACTCTTAGTGCCTTTTTGGCAATGTTGTTACAGTGGGCTTTGGCACTTAGATCATTAGATATGAGTACTCCAAGATCCTTGACAGAATGAGGATCGTCTACAAGGTCGTGTCCTCCAAGTTTGTATTTTGTGTTCGGATTCTTTTTGCCAAGGTGTAAGACAGAGCATTTGTTGATTGAGATTTGAAGTCGCCACTTGTTTGACCATTCTGATACACAGTCAAGGTCTTTCTGAAGGGTAGTAGCATTGTCTGTGGTGTTAAATAGTTTGACATCGTCAGCGAAGAGAACGCAGTTGCTTATAATGTGATCACAAAGGTCATTTATGTAAAGTATGAAGAGTGTTGGTCCTAGAACGCTGCCTTGAGGGACACCACTATTGACAGGTACAGGATTTGATAGAGAACTCTCTATTTTAACCACTTGTTGTCTGTTTGACAGTACCTGAGCATGACTTGGAAAAAGTAAGTAATCTTCATGGCAAATATGTGGAATTTCAAACACTGGCTCTCATTTTCTGTGACAATTTCATTTTTGTAATGTGTTCTTTTTCCTGTCCTATTGCTTCTTTTCTCTGTTTTACTTCAAATATTGTCCAGCTTTAAACCATGATGAGTTTTGCAAAAATGCACAATGAAATGATATTGTTATCTCCAGGATAATCAGACTTATATTGAAAACCAAGAAATATATTAGGAACTAGGTATGTTTCGCCTACTGACGAGAAGGCTTAGTGGAGATAGGAAAACCATCTTCAAATAATTTGAAGGGCTGCTACAGGGAAGAAGGAATCAATGTATTCTCCTTCAAGAAGCAATGAGTGGAAGCTTGTGAAAGAGATCTCCAACCTGGAAAGGAGAAATTTCCTAGAGTGAGAACTATTAACCAATGGAACAGCTTGCCTTCAGACGTTGTAGTTCCTTCATCACTGGAGGATTTTAAGAAAAGACTGGACAGTCACTTGTCTGAAATGGTATTGGGTCTTCCAGGGGTGGGTTCTAACTTACCTTGCCGCCAGTTCGCTTCCTCCCATGCCACGTGGCTGCCGCGCATTGTGCGCCGGGTGGCCGTGCAGCGCGGGCACTCACGCACTTTGCACGCATGGGCGCACATGCACAGTGCCGAAAACTTGGCTTCTGCACATGCGCATGCGCAGAAGCAAAAACCAGCAAAAAAATTAAAAAAAATATCCAAAAAGAAAGATGGTGGCGTCCACGGACTGGCACCGATAGAACCGGCTCCGTGACGTCACCACCGGTTTACTACCGGTTCTATAGAACCAGTGTGAACCGGGAGGAACCCACCTCTGGGGTCTCCTGCTTGAGCAGGGGTTGGACTAAAAGACCTCCAAGGTCCCTTCCAGCTCTATTCTGATTCTGTTTTGGAGTAACTTGCCTCCCAGAGTTGTTTTAAAAAAATTTGGACAATCAAATTTTGTTCTCCAGGATGGTATAAGAACTGCTGCCCTGGCCTGAGGTTGGGCTAGAAGACCTTCAAGTCCCTTCCAACCCTATAATTCTAGGATTATATCTATGCTCAGCAAATGGGTTGCTTAATTTTAAGTTCAGCTGTGGTAGCATCTCAAACACTGCCAGTTATTGTGATACAGTAGTGATGTTAGAATAGAATAACAGAGTTGGAAGGGTCCTTGGAGGTCTTCTAGTCCAACCCCCTGCTCAGGCAGGAAACCCTATACCATTTCAGACAAATGATTGTCCAATCTCTTCTTAAACACTTCTATTGTTGTAGAATTCACAACTTCTGGAGGCAAGTTGTTCCACTGATTAATTATTCTCACTGTCAGGAAATTTCTCCATAGTTCTAGGTTGCTTCTCTCCTTGATTAGTTTCCACCCATTGCTTCTTGTCCTGCCCTCAGGTGCTTTGGAGAATAGCTTGACTCCCTCTTCTTTGTGGCAGCCCCTGAGATATCAGACGTATTTTTGAATTTTAATGGTGCAGTGTATAAGTCCAGCATGGATAAAACTTGCCTTGATCATTCAACTAACCTATTCATGTTAAAGTGTCAGTTCTTCAATAGTCAGTTTAGACATTCTCTAACTTAGCCATATCTATCCAGTTGAGTTACTTAAAATAAGTGTTTTTCCCAAATGTTTCAATCTAGCAACTATTGTGAAATAAAACAACAATATGAGGTGAGCAGTATATTTGGACGGCAGCTGGAAGCATGATTGAAATATTTTAAAAATTGTTTCTGATTCCCTTTTTGCTTCAAGTTGACCTTTATCAGCTTGGTAATATAATTCTACTTCATTCCAAATATTAGCATAGAAGACCATACAATCATTTTATTTTCTCTTTTTTTCAGAACATCATTTGTGTTCAGTGAATGGTAAAATATGCACCTATTAATCACTCATCCTAAACTCTCCTGCAAAAGCACAATTATTAAGCTCAAAAGGGATAAAAAAGGAAAGCCCTTGTTTTGAAACCACTTTTTCTGTTCCTATTTCTTTTCCTATTTCTTTTATCATAAGAAAAACATAACCTAAGAAAAACCAAACAAAAATCTGGCAGTCATGTAAAACAAAGATGAAATAGTCCGTAGCAAAATCAAAGAGGAAGAGAAAACAAAAAAGATCCATTTCTACACTATGTGTAACATTTATAACTTACAAGTGCCGAATTAAAACTTTGAACCTTCTTCACAAGGGCACCCTATTTACATAGAACAGTGCCTCCATACTTTTAATCTTTGGTGAATCTTTTCTGTATAAATTTGTCTCTTGCAGAAGATCCATTCCCATTTCATCTGTTACCATTTCACATATGTTATTCATATTTTTGTGTTATGTTTATACCTAAAACTGGATACAACCTTTTACAGATTTTTTTTATTATTAATCCAAGATTATGTCCATTCATATTACTGGAAAAAAAAAACCCAACATCTTTTCTTGTTGGCAATCAGAATTAGAATAGACCTTGGAGGTCTTCTAGTCCAGCCCCCTGCTCAAGCAGGAGATCCTATACCATTTCTGACAAACGGCTGTTCAGTCTCTTCTTAAAAACCTCCTGTGATGAAACACCCACAACTTCTGAAGGCAAGCTGTTCCACCGGTTAATTGTCCTCACTGTTAGGAAGTTTCTCCTTAATTAGAGGTTGTTTCTCTCCTTGATTAGTTTCCATCCATTGTTTCTAGCCCTGCCGTCTGGTGCTTTGGAAAATAGTTTGATCCCCTCATCCTTGTAGGAGGTCCTCAAATATTAGAACACTGCTATCATGTCTCCCCTAGTCCTTCTTTTCATTAGACTAGACATGCCCAATTCCTGTAACCGTTCTTCATAAGTTTTAGCCTCCAGCCCCCTAATCATTCTTGTTGCTCTTCTCTGCACTCTTTCCAAAGTTTCAACATCTTTTTTTATATTATGGTGACCAGAACTAGATGCAGTATTCCAAGTGTAGTCTTACTAAGGTTTTTTTAAGAAGCTCCTTGGTGCTCTCTGAGCTTGGTTGTTTCTTGCAGACATTTCATTACCAATTAGGTAACATCATCAGTGCAAGGTAGAAAGAGCCGAGGTGGCGCAGTGATTAGAGTGCAGCACTGCAGGCTACTTCAGCTGACTGCTAGCTGCAGTTCGGCGGTTCAAATCTCACCGGCTCAAGGTTGACTCAGCCTTCCATCCTTCTGAGGTGGGTAAAATGAGGACCCAGATTGTTGGGGGCAATATGCTAACTCTGTAAACTGCTTAGAGAGGGCTGTAAAGCACTATGAAGCGGTATATAAGTCTAACTGCTATTGCTATTGCTATAAGGTAGACCCATCAGCATGAAACATTTGTCAGTACAAATTGACTGAAAAAAAATGAGCATGCTGAAATTTGTAGATGACTATAAGGATGTTGAACCAGACAAATATTATACAAAATGGTCGATTACTTCATAAATTCAAAAGTATGTACCCTATGAAAATATATGGGTTTATACATAGATGCATTGGGGGGGGGGGGGGAAGGGACTCAGAAATAATGCATTTCCTCATGGAAAAATGCTTGTGAAATGCAATGCATGGAAACATATTAGGACTGTGCTTCTGACAATTTGTTCAAGCAGAGAGGTCAAACACAACTTGCAGTTGATAAAATGAAATCAAGCAAAGACAAAACAAAACAAACAGACAAATGTAACTTGTTTGGAATCAAAACATGACAGTGGCCTATAGCTATAGCTGCATTGAGCGATTACTATCCAGTCCATAACTTGGATTTTTTTTCCCTAACATATTCCTTGTTTATTATCCCCATTTTATCTTCCAGTGGGTAAATGAGACTTCTTTCTCGATCAAGTATTCAGTTTAACAATTAACAGGATCCCTGAAGGATCAATTTAACTGTGTATGTCCCTCTTAAAGTCTGGAGAAGGAGAATATTCGAAACACAGGCTTACTTCTTAGAGCAGGGGTGTCAAACTCGATTTCATTGAGGGCCACATCAGGGTTGTGTTTGACCTCAGGGGTTTAGGGTGGGCGTGGCCAGGGTGGGTGTGGCTTCCGAGCTCCGTTTTCGCTGGCAGAGGCATCACGGGCCGGTCCTTTGCTGTTTCCAGGGCAGCCCCATGGGCCTGATCTAAGCACCCTGCAGGCCAGATCTGGTCCCCGGGCCTTGAGTTTGAGCAGGGCTGTCTTAACAGCATTATGGGCCTTGGGCAAAGCAGTGTACTGGGGCCCCTACGACAACTACTCACAGGAATAAAAATGTAAATGGTCGATAAAATTAAACATATATTTGCATGTTAGTATTAATTAAAGAATGCAGTAAAATGTACCGTAATAAATATGTTGCTGTATTTATGTCATACAAGGTGCATTGAAGGGTTAACATACACAGATTAGTATGGGGCCCCTATGCTCGTGGGGCCCACGGGCAAGTGCCCATCAGGCCCATGCATTAAGACAGCCCTGAGTTTGACACCCCTGTCTTAGAGGTTACAGTTATGGTTTTTGTTATTCTGGCCATATGAGACCCAAAGAACCTGTGTTTAGAGAAAGCACTATAACCTTGCCTGAGACACTGAAATTTCAGAATGATAGACGAAAAAAATTGATGCATGAAATCCTAGCAGTGAAAATTATGAAGGAGGCATAAATATATTTGATGCAAGAGCTGCTGAAGGCAAAATGTTACATTAGCCGGGGTATCATTTCATTATGAATTAAATAGCTCATTTTCAGGGTCTTTGTTTTGGTTTTAACCCTTGCATTGTCCATTGTGTTTGAATACACCATGTAGTTAGTTATAATCTGATATTCTTTTATTTCTTGTTTGTTCAGGATTACCACAGAGAAAAATCTCCCAGACCAGATGCTCCATCGATGGAGTAAAAGTATGTATAAAAACAGAGGTGTGTAGCATCTTACAACGGACCCTAACATTTCCAAATTCAGTGCAACATATTAGTAAAATTTCTTCTAAATAAGGTTCATCCTAAGAATTATTCCTTTCTGTAGACTAGCAGAGAAAGAGAATTAAATGCTATAAGTGAACCTTCGTAAATTAATCCCTAATCTACTTTGAGATCACAAACTCTCTGCTATCTTCATTGTGGGCTAATATTCTTTTATCAGTAGAATATTACTAATTGATTCCTCTCACACAAATACGCACAAAGAACGTGCCAACAAAATGAAACAAAAATCTGATTATTGATTTGCCTGGGCAGCTTTTTTCTTTTTTTTAAGGATACTTCCATTATCTGCAGTATTATTAAATGAAGATATTTGATAAATGTTCAGACCCACTATTTCCATCCCTAGCTTTAATAAACAAATCACCTGAAGTCTGTAAAGGGCTGGATTTTCTTTGAACTCAAAAGAGACAAGGGAGAGAAAACAAGGAAAATATCTATAAATTAAAATCTCTCTGGGTTTTTTTTTTATCACTCCTCGCTGATAGAACAGTAATGATATGTCTTATTGATTTATATCTATAACAACAAAAGAGCTGTACCTATCAGGGGGGAAAAAAACACCAACACTTGGAAATGATCAAGGGTAATATTGTAGCCTGCTTCAACATTTCATAAGAGAAATCCAACAGACAAAGCACAAGAATGAAACAAAACAGGATTTCTTTTTTTTTAATTAATTTTTATTAAGTTATTTACATTTAAAAACAACATAAAGAGAAACATATATAAAAATATACAAAACAAAACAATACAATACAACAAAAAAAATACAAAAACCTCTAGGGTTATAGTACAGCAACTTATATCAACATTAGTTTCATGCTTATATAATCTTTTCCATTTATATACTTAGTTATAATTGCTTAACATATTTATCATATTTTAATGTAAATAGACATCATAATATTTACAATACTAATTTAATTATTTACTACATTTAGTTTGTTTTGATTCCTCTTATCAAGCCAATCATACAGTTTGTTCCAAATTTCATAATATTCCGAATCCTCCTTCTCATTTAATTCCATTGTCATTTTATCTAATTCCGCACAGTCGAGATTTTTTTTTTTAATGATTATATTTTCGGTAGGTATATCTTTTGAAACAAAACAGGATTTCATGCAACAGATGCTCACAAAAGGGCCCATAAGCTCTTCTCGCTTTGTAAGGAATCAATGAAACATTTTTAATTACGTTCACCATTTTATTATTAGCACAGCTACTTCAATTAAAATAAAGACTGTTGATGTCAACATCCAATCAACCGCATTGTAACTGATTGCTGCCAGTGAAGTCTCACATTTGCCTCTCGAAAAAGTAAAATAACACGCACAACCTGATCTTGTATTGAAAATTAGTTAGGTTGAAAGCATCTTTCTACAGTCACATGGTAAACATTTATGCTAAACATTAGCCCTGGACTGATTTAAATCTTTTAAGTATCTCAGCATCACGTATCTTGTTCAAGGAAAATAATTAACTGCAATCAATGTGATACAAAATTACAAAAACAAACCAAAAAAGGCACAAAATTATGTCAATAGATATTGCAGCTTCCCGATTAATATAACAGTGTTCCCCAGTCTTAAATTTTTGATAGTCCAGTTGTCCTTCTGATAATTTCCACTCCGCATGTTCAATGCCTGGAATTCTGAAAATTGTATGTCAGCATATTAAGCTTTGCCTTTGAAGAATGCTACCTCTTATAAGCTGCTTTAGATTCTGCCAAGTCTCCAGGAAAAGTCACAGCTGTTGAGAATTCTGCAAAACTGGCCAAATCTTATTTTAAAATAAGATCACCTAATCTTAATCAGATTACTTCTAATTAGACATAATGGAATTGCCTTTTTGCTTGATCCCTGCCTATAATAACCTGTATATATTTTGGGATGAACACTGCACCTTTCATTTGAAAACAATTTTTTTTTCATGTAGTAAATGATTAAGTCATACATAAGCAAAAATTAGCTATACATCATGTTTTATATATTTTTAGAAGCAGTACAGATGAAGGTACTAGGTTTCTTTCTATGTCCCTAGTTACAATTCCATGTGTAGGTAGTTTAAACAAAATCTTGTTGGTGTTAGTCGTGAAGTCGTGTCCGACCTATCGCGACCCCATGGACAACGTTCCTCCAGGCCTTCCTGTCCTCTACCATCCTCTGGAGTCCATTTAAGCTCACGCTGACTGCTTCAGTGACTCCATCCAGCCACCTCATTCTCTGCCATCCCCTTCTTCTTTTGCCCTCAATCGTTCCCATTAGGCTCTTCTTCAGTGAGTCCTTCCTTCTCATTTGGTGGCCAAAGTATTTGAGATTCATCTTCAGGATCTGGCCTTCTAAAGAGCAGTCAGGGTTGATCTCCTCTAGGACTGACTTGTTTGTTCGCCTTGCAGTCCAAGGGACTCGCAGGAGTCTTCTCCAGCACCATAGTTCAAAGGCCTCAATTCTTTGGCGCTCAGTCTTTCTTATGGTCCAACTTTCACAGCCATACATTGCAACTGGGAAAACCATAGCCTTGACTATACGCACTTTTGTTGGCAGGGTGATGTCTCTGCTTTTTAGTATGCTGTCTAGCTTTGCCATGGCTTTCCTCCCCAGGAGGTAAGAAAATCTTACCCTATTCTAAATTCCATGGCATTTTAATAATGCTAAATAAATATCCAGCAGTCTTAAAAAAAGCTCCTTATTTTGCAGTATAGAAATTGAATGCAATGTAGGAAGAAAAGTAATTTCAGGTTCACTACTAAGCAAACTCTGTTTTTGACTTTTGAGAATTACAGGAATCGTCTTCCTCCTAGCGTATTCCCATAAGTGCAGGGTCTGCTTTTGGGATCATTGAGCGCCACTTTGCATGGTCAGCTGCATCTCCAGGGCGCAAGCCCGTGGCTTGCATATCTTTGTTGATGGTGTCTTGCCATCTCTATTTTGGATGCCCGTGAGGTCGCTGGCCATTGACTTCTAGTTGGTAGGCAGTCTTGGCAATGGTGGAAGGTGCTGCTCTCAGGACATGTCCATACCAGCGGAGTCGGCCTTCTCTCATCTTCTCTATAATTGGTGCCACACCAAAATGCTGTCGAATGGTGTCAGTTGTGATGTGATCAAGAAGGGAGATGCACGATATCCAACGGAGCATATTCACATTTCCATGACATGGAGATGGCTTTCGGTCCCTGTTGTTGCTGCCCAGCATTCAGTGCCATACAATGCAACAGGGCGGATGGTTGTCTCGTAAATCTTAGATTTAAGATGGATTGGCATTCGTCTATCACATAACACACCAGTGAGTTCTCGCCAACACATCCAGGCTGCCTTCACCCTTGCTCGCACTTCACCATTGATGTCGCCATTGCCTTGGAGATGGGATCCCAGATACCGAAAAACTTCTTGAGAATTACAGGAATGATCCTGAATATTAAGGATTAAACCTGTCCATATATCTGCATGACTGTATTTTGTTTCTTGGTCATACTAAAACGTACCATGGATCTGATGACTATCGGTGGATGATCAATAGATAGGAATTTGCTACAGGTAAATGGAAAATTAAATTTGTGAAGGTGTTCTGCATATCTTACTGGAACTACCAGAAGCATTTCAGATGACAGCACAAAAAACTATTGTAATGACATAAGGAATGTGATCATGCATTAACCTTGACTGCTATTGAAGTCACTGTATCTTGGTCTCAACTCATTTCATATATGTCTAATTAACTCCATTTTACCGGGTAGTTTTTAACCCTGTTAAGACTTGTTAATTAGAGTAGCCTGAAAAAAATCTGGAAAAAAAACCTCTTCCAAATCTGAAGAGAAAGCATCACAGGATTTGGTCTACTCTTCACAAATGACTTCTCATGGAGGCCAAAGATGATGAAAAACAAGAGATTTTGCCAGCCAGAGAAAAAGGTCAACTTCCAGTCTGATTAACAGAAGAAAATATTGCTCAATATCTATTTTACCTTTTCTTAACTCAGAGTGAAGGGACAGAGCAGCACTTTCCATATTTAAATGTATGATAATGCAGGATATCACCGAGTGCTTCAAACAACATGAACCCACAATTAAGGCCAAGTGCTTTTCACCCTGCACAGCATAAAGAATAAAAGGAAGAGCATTAAAGACCAACTATCCAGATTATTTCCAGTGTGTGATATTCACTCCATAACTATCAATTTAGATGTTAAATGTTAGTTTTGTATGGCTAAATTTACAGCGTAGAGATGTGAATTTTTGTGATTTTTTTTAAAGTTGAACACCGTAGGAAAAATGACTGATCAACCATAGACAAAATAATAGTTTCGATATATTTATGTGAACTAGCTGCAAGAGTATAGAACAAAGCATTTTAAATCTGTAACCTGAGATTTTAGGATTACAAGGACTGAAAAGTTTGTGGAACAATTATAGTGTACATTGCTGGTTTGATGGAATCATTAAACTGGAAGGGGACATTCAGGATAGCCATTGACGTCATCAAGCTGGCTTCTATCTGAATATATCCACTCAATGAGAACCTACCAGATATCTGGCTGATCATTGGTTCCACTGTCCACACTTTTCATTAGAAATCATCTTCTAATGTTCCCTCAGCATCCATCTTTCTACAACTACATTCCACTGTTCAGTGAGTTAGCAAACTCATATGCTGTAACATTCATGTTTGATAACTTCATTCCAAATCTATACCACTCTACCACTAGTTCTACTTCATTACCACAAGGCAATAAAATTACAGTGGTACCTCGGTACTCAACTGCTTTGAAACTCATTGAATTTGATACTGGATGCATTTTGATGTGAAACTTTTGTCCTGATACTCATCATTTCTTTGGTACTCGATACACAAGCTACAACTTGTCAGTGTTGGTTGCCTCATGACTAATACATTATTCCTTACGGGAAAAATGGGTTTGGTACTCGTCATTTTTGGTACTCATCATGCCTCACAGAACCAATTAATGACAAGTACCAAGGTACCACTGTATAGCTTTAACTCATGGTGGGGTCTGTGCAACTATTCATCTTTATTTAATGATGTTTCATCACTTGTGGCTACCAGAGTTTTACTCTGGCAGCTGAGCAGAATAGAGAGCCCAATAAGGTCTATGGTAGGGCTCTGTGACCTCATAATCTACAGTGTCACAAATAAGGAAGTCACTGGTGTTATGGGGAATGTATGCCTTTCTGCTTTGTTGGCCTACTAAACCTCCCAAGCTTTCTGACAAACAATGGGGTGATTCTACTTTGGTTGCAGCATTGCACATGGCCACTGATGAGGTGAAAACTATAAGAAATGAAATTTAAGGATTTCTGTAGTGGAATAATGTTCTATTTTTGTCAAGTAAATGTATATAAAACAGGTACAGTCCTAGAGTTTGTAGGATGTCAGGGACCTCTCAGAAAGAATTCTTGCAATTCAATCTGACCTACTTGGAGCTTCTGAGAGAAGAAAGTTGTGAGTTTGCTCTCTATAGTAGCTTCACCACAGATGTCAAAAATGGAGGCGTGATGATATTGTCACAACACAAAGCAGATCAGGATTTATTTTTGAGGCTCAGCTCTTGGAAGATGTAATTAACAGCCACTACACCACACCACCTCCTGAAAACTAACCAGCAAAGCACTATGAGTTATGGTTGTATATCCATAACAGCACATATTCCTGAAGTATAAAACGGGTCTGAAGAGGAGGATAGGCTGGGTTGTCTACTCAAATTAACAGTTCTGATCAGCAACCAATGGCATCTCTTTAGCAACAGATAAAGCTACTAACCTCAGGATAAAGGAGATCATTTAAAATAGACTTTGGGACAGAATTTGATGTCACAAAGTACAGGTGTCTGTTTAGTCACCCTGCATATCAGAAGTCAGACCTTTTACTTCTCTCACTCAGTTACCGTTACGGTACTAAATTCTACCCATAATTTGAAATTACCCCTGTATCGTTGGCATTCAATGTCATCTTCTCAAATACAAGGAAGACGAAAACCAGGCACCAGACCTTTACACAAGCCTAGAGCAATGAAATATTGATCTCTGAGGGTTCAACCACAGAGCCCTCCAATCACCAGATAATATGATTGAACTGAAATTGAATTTTCTCTCAAAGTGAACCTGAATGGCACCTCTACCTACCTCAGAGTCTTTTGAATTAATCTCCAGGTCAAACCAACCTGGCAATCTTTTTTGTTTTTGTCTTAGCTGTTCTGTGAATCCCTTAAATGTGAGCCAGAGGTTTTGAAAGGGAGAGGAATAACAGTTCTTACCCTGCCTTTGGGGGGGGGAGTGGAAAAGCTAATATTGTACCTATCTAAATAAATCAGCTTGTTTTACTATGCTTTCCTGACTCTAGGAAACAATACCCAAAGCTCAATCTATCCTACAGATAACAGAAGACTTTATTATTAATGGTGTTTTTTGTCTGTAGAATCTAAGATAAGACTTAATTCCCTCCCCAGAAGAAGGAAAAGTACATCTAATATCCACCGATATGTGGCAAACAAAGAGTTGAAAATCTGGTTCAAGATATCTCTCTGCTGATATCTAACCAAAATGTTAGATTCATGTCTTTAGATACAGGTAGTCCTCGATGTACGACCACAGTTGAGCCCAAAATTTATGTTGCTAAGTGAAGCATTTGTGAAGGGAGTTTGCCCCATTTTACGACTTTTCTTGCCACAGTTGTTAAGTGAATCATTGCATTGGTTAAGTTAATAACATGGTTGTTAAGTGAATTTGGTTTCGCCACTGACTTCGCTTGTCGGAAGGTCGCAAAAGCTGATCACATGACCCCAGGACACTGCAACCATCATAAATGTGAGTCCATTGTCAAGCATCAGCATTTTGATCACGTGACCATGGGGATGCTGGAAAGGTCGTAAGTATGAACAGCGGTCATAAGTCACTTTTTTCAGTGCCGTTGTAACTTTGAATGGTCACTAAATGAACTGTTGTAAGTTCATTCAGGTCATCAACTGATGACCTTGGGAAAAAAAACAGCCTTTTTAAAGGAAATGTTGCCCAGTGGCCCAAAAATTATAAACCCTTTCTGCACATAAGTTAGTATGTCCAATATTCTGTGTTTTTTTTTTTATTAAGCCAAAGCCACCTTAATCTCAGGATCATGCTGCAGATTTGATACGTGTGTGAAGCCAGAAAAAAAACCAGTCCTTTAGGTGGCAGCTGAATGCTGTAAGAACATCTCATCCCAGTTCACCATCTCCAGTTAACAGAAATAAGCATGAGCTGTATGGAGTTCTAGGGCTGAGGATGGATTTAAGCTCTTAATATCCAGGAAAGCTCAACCAACTCTTGTCTTCTGAGAGACAGCTCGCCATATTATGCCCCCCTCATTTGGATCTGAATGAATTCAGTGACACTTCCTTCTGAGCAAACATGCTGAGTAAACATGAACTCTGTTAGTATTTTAGTTCTCATTGGATTTTGGTTTAATATTCTTTTGTAGGCTAAAGGGAAAGCCTCAGAAATGCCTTGAACGCTGACATAATTGTCGAGAGTTACTCAGAAAGAATGATCGCCTATTGTTGTGGCCCGCCATACTTGGATGAGGAGGAGGTTGGGGAGGAACCTGGGCTGGTCCTGGAGTCTGGGGAAGGCTCTGATGGATGCTCTGCATCGGAAGCAGAGATAGAGCCAGGGCCGTCTGACATTTCCCAGCTGCCTTCAGAGTTGGAGATAAGTGGGGAAGAAGAACAGCTGGGGCCTGTTCCAGATGCACGTATGCGCAGAGCTGTCAGGAGAGGAGAACAACTAAGGAACAGGGGCCGACTCGGGAAGAAAGGCACACGTGGATGCTGAATGGCCCCTCCCTGGCTGGGGAATAAATAGAAGCAAAAGGGGAGTGGTGGTTGCAGGAGACAACAGTTCGTATTTCTTTCGGAAGATTTGCTTATTGTGGTTCGTGCCTCAGAGACTTCTTGCCAGGAATTAGTTTACAGCTTTGCAACTGGAAGCTCTCAGCCTGGCAATTATCCAAGGACTGATAAGGTCTGTTATTGCAATTAACCCTTGGAAGGATTATTGCCTGGACTTTTGTGTGTGTGTGAATGCCATGAATTCACAGTAGTTAAATAAAGAGGGTTTTTTCGGGACAAGGAGTCTGTTTCTTGGTTCTGCTAAGGCTGGGTCAGAACACCTATCTCATTTCCCTTTTATCCTAAAAATATATTGCCTCTGGGAACGAAATAATGTGAGAACTACAAAGTTGAAATGTACGTAAGAGGGGAAAAAATGGACCCATCCATCAAGGGATATTTTATATTTATTACAACTGGGCAAAAGCTTTAGAGGGCTGCTTTGCTTCAACACTACTTCAAATGAAGCACCCTTCTGAAGCGCAAAAGCAATCCATCACATTATTTCCCCAAGAGCTGTAGAGAATAAGGAAGATAACCTTGACAGAGAGATGCTTGCTCTGCTGGCTAAGCAAAAGGCCAGAGAGCTGTTTTTTAAAAAAAAATCCAGAATGTCCAGATAACATTCAGAAGCAACTCAGACAGACATCTCACTAAGGCTCTGAGATATAAGAAGGTGTAACACAACCAGACTTGCAAGATTCTGCTCTTTTAGCCAATCTCAACAAACATTGTTTTAGTCATCCTGCGGAATTGATTACATGATGTTGTCTTAGTGGGACTGTCAAGAGCAAAGGAAACTTTCTTCCCACGCTGAGCAGCATTACTTCTAGAGTGCAAAACAACTCATGAAAATAATGTGGTGGCTAGGTTAGCTAAAATGTTTAAAAATATGTCTAGCAAATGTTGGAAATGTAATCAAAAGACAGGCACATTTTATCATATGTGGTGGATTTGTGCTAAAAAAAAAAAATTTGGGCAAAGATACAGGTGGCTAGAAAAGATGATAGGGAAACATGTAAATTTTAAACCTGAACTGTTTTTATTAGGTATAACACCAGAAAAACTTGATACGCAAGGTATATATTTAATATTGCATGTCTTAACAGCAGCGAGGATTATATTCACACAATATAGGAAAAAAGAAGAAAAGCCACGA
>QLTV01020728.1:325596-337899 GCA_003457575.1 Thermophis baileyi
CTCTCTCTCTCTCTCTCTCTCTCTCTCTCTCTCTCTCTCTCTCTCTCTCTCTCTCTCTCTCTCTCTCTCTCTCCCTCTCTCTCTCTCCCTCCCCGCCCGTCCCTCCCCCTCCTCTCTCTCCCTCCCTCTCCCCCCCTCTCACACACACAAACACACACACAATTTGGAGAATAAAATGGTTTACAAGAACAAGAGACACTCAAGTTTAAGCCCATCGTCAGGCACTCGATACCATGGGATGTTCTGAGACAGCCAGTCGCAAATGAAAGGAGACATCATGGAAACATTTTGAACTCTAGAATAAAACACCAGGTTATAAATCTAACACCTATCTAAAATAACGGACAACATTTTAAGTGCAAGTTATTCAGAGCAGGCTAAAGAAACCTGAATACCTGAAAATGAAGGAAGGTTTGTAAATTGAAAATAGAGAGGATGCAACTTTAGAATGCCATTTCCCTTTTTCCTTTGATGACATTTAGGCTATTTCTTTAGAATGCAATAATTATTTTGTGTCTCTCACTTTAAGGCTAATTCTGGCTTCTTTTGAGGGGAAAAAAAAAGCCTTCCTTAAAATCATATTTCTTCAAAGCTGCAGATCAAGAAAGAAAATGGTCCCGGAGGATGGAAAACAACGAAATGTCTCCACGAGGAATTGTTCACTTTCTATTAATGGAAATTGAATTGCCCCTTTTCCTGCCATCTCCAACAGTTCACTAGTTGAGATGTTATTTTAGAAAGGCTGTGAAATTGGAATAAGAGAAACCAAGCCCCCTTGAACATGTTCTGTCTCTTACATTGTAAAATTTCAGTGCGGCAAGCGCATAAAAACACCCAAGTGGATGTTCAAAAAAAAAAAAAAAAGAGGAAAGAAAGGAAACAGTTCATAACGGCAGAAGGTTCAGATATGTATCTTACCTGAGATTAAGAGAAGTGGTTTGTATATTACGTAGAGCCAGAGAAGCTGATTCCAGAGTCATCCGAGCACTTTATTACTTCGGAGATAGACTGATATCAATCATATAATAGAAAGGAATAATAACTATTTTACTGTATTTCTTAGTAATGTAGGATACATTAAGAATCCGGTGTATCACTTTAAGTAATCATTTGCCTTTTAATACATGAATACATACAGTACCTATTGCCTGCTTGTGACTCTCAATTAAAGAAGTAGCTGCTTTAATGAGTATCAGAAGGATACCATACTCACAGCTCTGTACATTCTACAGCAGGGGTGTCAAACTCGATTTCATTGAGGGCCGCATCAGGGTTGTGTTTCACCTCGGGGGGCCGGGTGGGAGTGGCCAGGGTGGACATGGCCAGCTCAACGTCACTCAATTCGTGGGGCCACCCTGGAAACAGCAAGCACTCTGCCAGTGAAACACAGAGCTCGGGAGGGCCCTCCCGAGCTCTGTTTTCGCTGGCAGAGTCATCAGGGGCCGGTCCGTTGCTGTTTCCAGGGTGGCCCCACGGACCAGATCTAAGCACCCTACGGGCCGGATCCGGCCCGCGGGCCTTGAGTTTGACACCCCTGTTCTACAGTATGAGTTTTGTGTGTGTGTAAGCCATAGAAGATTATTCTCATACATGATTACTGCCGTGAGACTGTTTATATGTGCAAAAATTGAAAGATTCTGAAATACTGACAGTGAAGATACAAAACTGCATCCAGTTTTGGTCACCACACTACAAAAAAGACGTCGAGACTCTGGAAAAAATGCAGAAGTGAGCAGCCAGGATGATTAGGGGACTGGAGACTAAAACATATGAAGAACGGTTACAGGAACTGGGCATGGCTAGTCTAGTGAAGAGAAGGACCAGGGGAGACATGATAGCATCTTCCAATATTTGAGGGGCTGCCACAGAGAGGAAGGGGTCAAGCTGTTTTCCAAAGCACCTGAAGGCCAGACAAGGAATAATGGATGGAAACTGATCAAGGAGAGATTCAACCTGGAAATAAGGAGGAACTTTCTGACAGTGAGAACAATCAACCAATGGAACAGCTTGCCTTCGGAGGTTGTGAGAGCTCCAACACTTGAGACTTTCAAGAAGAAATTGGACTGCCATTTGTCGGAAACAGTGTAGGGTCTCCTGCTTGAGCAGAGGGTTGGACTAGATGACCTACAAGGTCCCTTCCAACTCTGTTAATCTATTAATCTGTTAATTGTAAAATAGTGAAACTAGCTGAGATAGCAAAATTAATTTGTTTGATTACAGAATGATCAACAATTACATTTATCACTAACTGGAAACCCTTATGGATTCGGTTTTTAGTTAAGAAAAAGAAGAAGAATGAACTTGTGATTTGCGGGTTTGAAGATTTGAAAGGGTAGCTTATGGAAGGAAGAAAATTATGATGTAATCTTAGACCAGTCTAGCTGTCAAACTCCGGGCCCATGGGCCGGATGCGTCATGCACTGGCCATGTCCACACCCGGTTTAGCGAAGGGGAAAAAAGTCCCGATACGTCATGTGATGCTGCCGTGACGACGTTAGTTTGACACCCCTGCCTTAGACAGTATAAACTACAGGTAGTCCTTGACTTACGACCACGATTGAGCCCAAAATTTATGTTGTTAAGTGAGACTTTTGTTAAGTGAATTTTGCCCCATTTTAACGATTTTTCTTGCCACAGGTGTTAAGTGACAAGTTGATAAGTTAGTAACCTGGTTGTTAAGTGAATCTGGCTTCCCCAATGACTTTGCTTTTCGGAAGGTCGCAAAAGGGGATCATGTGACCTCGGGTCACAGCAAAGTTCATAAATATGAACCAGTTGCCAAGCATCTGAATTTTGATCACATGATCATGGGGTCGTAACTGTGAAAAATGGTCATAAATCACATTTTTCAGTGCTGTTGTAACTTTCAACGGTCACTAAACAAACTGTTCTAAGTTGAGGACTACCTGTATAAGTGCATTTATAACTACTGTCGAAAAAAATTGGAACCTGCTTCTTCAAAATGTCTTTTTCTTTCCTTTCTTATTCACTATTCTTTCTTATTTTGTTTCTTTTCTAATATTTGTATTGTTTTTATCTTGATAAAAATTGTTTTCAATAAAAATTACGTTAGAAAAACAGCCCAGGTTTTGATTGATCTGCTAAAGCCCTCACCCCTGACTGTGGTTTTTGACTGTATCTTGTGGACAGCCGTTTGACATTAGCAACTAGAGAATTTTTTTAATACGAAATCACTGATCTAATATTAAAGACAGCTAAATATTAAGTTTGATGGTTTCCAAACGAACACACACAAAGTGATAACTAGATGCTAATTCTGTTGATTTTTACACTGGTCGGCATATCTTGTTGCATAGTTTACTTATTTGGTTTCACAGACACTCCACCTATTCCTATCCCAAAGGTACAAAATAAATAACATGCTAATCTCTTTTGTACCAAGGCTACAAAGGTATTTTCTATGCAACTGGCTTGGGGAAAAAAACTCCAGGGAAAGAGAATTTTAAAAGTTTAGGTGGGACTAAAATGTTCTTGCATTAAGCAGACTCCAGTTTTCATATTCAAATTGTCTTTGCAGTTTCCAAAAAAAGAAAAGAAAAGAAAAGAAAAAAGAAAAAAGAAAGAAGGGGAGGGAAGGGAAGGGAAGGGAAGGGAAGGGAAGGGAAGGGAAGAAGGACAGGACAGGACAGGACAGGGAAGGAAAGAAGGAAAGGAAAGGAAAGGAAAGGAAAGGAAAGGAAAGGAAAGGAAAGGAAAGGAAAGGAAAGGAAAGGAAAGGAAAGGAAAGGAAAGGAAAGGAAAGGAAAGGAAAGGAGAAAAGTCCCTTTGCACAGCCACTACAGAAAAAGAAGCAACAATGACATTGATTCTCACAATATACTGAGTACTTAGACCTTTAAAGCAAGAAAAATTTAGCAGGCCTAACTCCCAGTTGTGTATTATGTGGAGTTAAAATCCCTCTTTGAAGTCTGACAGTTTTTGCCATGTAGTTGTGATATACTTTGTTTGCCCTCAGCTATGAAACTGAATGTACTATTACTGGGTACCACCGAACAAGTTTCTCAGCCGGCAGTTCCAAATTACTTGCTCAAAACTATTCTTGTGCCTGTGGTTACAGACAATTAAAAAGTAATAAATGAAATTAATTTAGATCGTGATCTGAGACAGGCAGGGATTCTTATTTATTTCCCATTCCATTTTTCCATGAGTAATCAGTATTTAGAGGAGCGTCAGAAGGATGCACATTTATGCGGAGTTCAGTGTGCCGATCAACCATTCATCTGGTGTCCAAGAGCAGTTTTCTGGATTAGACAAATGGACCAACAAATCTTAATATGCGTTGGCCAGAAACTCAAAACGAAATTCTCACAGTTAGTACACTGGCTGAAATACAAAGATCCAATTTGTAAAAAAAAAAAAAACCACACTGAAGACAGGAAAGAAAGAAAAGAGCCGAGGTGGCGCAGTGGTTAGAGTGCAGTACTGCAGGCTACTTCTGCTGACTGCCAGCTGCCTGCAATTTGGCAGTTTGAATCTCACCAGGCTCAAGGTTGACTCAGCCTTCCATCCTTCTGAGGTGGGTAAAATGAGGACCCAGATTGTTGGGGGCAAGAGGCTGACTCTGTAAACCGCTTAGCGAGGGCTGTAAAGCACTGTAAAGCGGTATATAAGTCTAAGTGTTATTGCTATTGCTATAGGATACAGTTAAAAACAAGGTCAGTATTGTAGCCATGACAGTGTGATCAAAACTACACCTGGTTGTGTTTTTGGTATATCTTGATTCAGTTTCTTGATTGCTTGATTCAAATACTAAATAGAAAATGGTGCATGTTTGAGAAGGTTTTATACACACACACACACACACACACACACACACACACACACATACAAAAAATATCTTCATTTTCTTCTTCCTAGCGTATTTCCTTTAGTACAGGGTCTGTTTTTCAGATCATTGAATGCCACTTTGCACAGTCAGCTGTGTCTCCGGGGCGCAGGCCTGCGGCTTGCATATCTTTGTTGATGGTGTCTTGCCATCTCTGTTTTGGGTGCCCGCGAGGTCACCGGCCATTGACTTCTACTTGGTAGGCAGTCTTGGCAATGGTGGAAGGTGCTGCTCTCTGGACATGTCCATACCAGTGGAGTCGGCCTTCTCTCATCTTCTCTATAATTGGTGCCACACCAAAATGCTGTTGAGTGGTGTCATCAGTGATGTGGTCAAGAAGGGAGATGCCCGATATCCAATGGAGCATTCGCATTTCCATGGCATGGAGATGGCTTTCGGTCCCTGTTGTTGCTGCCCAGCATTCAGTGCCATACAGTGCAACAGAGAGGATGGTTGTCTTGTAAATCTTACACACACACACACACACACACACAATGAAAATATGAAAAAATTTCACACTATGAAAATATCTACAGACCCCTCACATCCTGGACATAAATTGTTTCAACTTCTACCCTCAAAACGACACTATAGGGCATTGCACACCAGCACAACTAGACACAAGGACAGTTCCCCCCCCCATGCCATCACTCTGCTAAACAACTAATTTCCACACCACTGTTGAACTATTTAGTAAGGCTGTATTACTATTATTCTTTTCATGTCATCTTTCCTATCTCCTTTTCTACTTATGACTATAACTTTGTTGCTTGTATCTTTACGATTTATATTGTTTTATTTCGTTTCCTAGTATGATTTGTGTTGATTGCTTATTTAGTATCCTATGACTATCACTAAATGTTGTGTCTTACGATTTATGATGAATGTATTGTTATGATGACTACGATCATGATTTATCACTTATAGCTTTTATGAGAGCTTATGCAACGAAGACAAATTCCTTGCGTGTCCAATCACACTTGGCCAATAAAGAATTCTATTCTATTCTCAATTTTTGAAAAAGTTGCCTATTGACATATAGATTAGGGAAAGATGCTGGCAAAATCCATTATTACAAGATATAAATAAACAGACACTGTCTTTCAATAAAGTGTGGTATAGCATCGTGATGAGTTGATTCCTTCTAAGGAAAGCCAAATTTATTCTCTGCCATGAAAGTTTACTGGATGATTTTGTATCACTTTCTATGACTCAGCCCAACTGATCTAATAGCATTGCTAGGGTGGGAACAAATGCATTTGGCAGCCTTATATAGGTCACCTTGAGATTCTGCCGGAAAAAAACAACAACCCACAGTTCTAATAAATGAATAAAAAAATCAATAAGACTTTTCTGGTTCTGGCGATCGTCTTCTGAACTAAATATTACTGGCTGAGCCATGTGAGGGTTCACTGATTGATGTGAATTGAAATATAAAAAAGAAAGTGCAAGTGAGGCTGAATAGAGGGGATTTACGCAGCTGTTTAAGGAAAAGCTTGATGCCCATCCCTTTCTGGAATCCGATTATGATCCATTGAAACACTTGGGAAGAAGATAAACACACGCTTAATTGCTCCTCTTGAAATAAATGGGGCTTAAACATCTTTAGTCTGAGCCAGATAGCCTCTTTGATTACAACTTAAATAGAGAAATGGAAAGATCATAATTTGATTTTCTATGGCGCTGCTTTTTCAGCCAGCTTCTCACAGATATATGCCAGCATTTTCTAAAACAAACAACTAGGCAACAGTGCTTTGCGGGGAAAATGCCTAATCTGCATTTGCTGCTGATGTCACAATGCTTATTGGGGTTGTTTCGAGACCATCGCAAACAATGCTTATTGTTCAGTTGCTAAGTCGTGTCCAGCTCTTTCTGACCCCATGGACCAGGCCTCCTGTTTTCCATTGTCTCCCAAAGTTTGCCCAAATTCATGTTCATTGTGTTGATGACACACTATCTAACTATCTCATCTTCTGCCATCCCTTTCTCCTTTTGTCTATGGAGATTCTCAGTCATCCAGGTCATGGTTGTCCCAAAGGTGCTTTTTTTCAAGAGGCAATTGAACTTTCTGGTTTTCCTTTGAAGATGCATGGCATAACATAGGAGAACAAGCCCATCAGGACTAGATTCAGCAGCCCATCTGCATTTAAAAGACAAAGGCTACACTTTTGAAGATAGCAAAGCCCACATTTTGGACAGAGAGGACCGCTGGTTTGAAAGAGGGGTCAAAGAGGCCATCTATATAAAAACTGAACAGTCCTCTCTCAACAGAATGGGGGATACAACATATCTATCTCCAGTCTACAACACAGTCCTTTCAACAAGTTTTTTTTTTTTTTTTTTTTTTTTAGACTGGTCTATCAGGGCAACCAGGTCTACCCAAATATGGGATGGAGGATACTGCTTCCGCTTTCACCTTTCAGCCCCAATCCAAGAGCCTTCGCAGGTGGTCGCTTCCACGACAAATGATTTTATGTTAAATTTAAATTTATTTCTTTTGTCGGTAAATTTAAATTTAACACAGTCCTTTCAACAGTTCCAAGAAGGCTCCACACCCATTTGCACCACTCAGGTGACCCTGACGACACAGATAAACCTCCAGGTGGCCTTAATGACTGTCTAAAAGAATGCAAATGACCAGCTGTCTGCAAGGAGTGTAAATCCTTCCATTCCCCACAATCCAGTCAGAGCTGAAGAAGCTTCTTGGATGAGAAGCGAAACGTGTTCAAAGAAAAACTAGAAAGTCCATTTGCCTCTGGGGAAAAAACACCTTTGGGACCCCTCTCCTGTTGCCTTCCATTTTCCCAACATCAGGGTCTTTTCACAGCATCAGTCCTCTTTTCTCATTAGGTGGCCAAAGTAGATTAGCTTCAGCTTCAACATCCGTCCTTCCAAAGATCAGTCAGGGTTGATTTCTTTTAGGATTAACTGATTTGATCTGCTTGCAGTCCAAGGGACTCTCAAGAGTCTTCTCCAGCACCATTATTTGAAAGCATCAATTCTTCAGCACTCAGTCTTCCTTATGGTCCAACTCTCAAGCCATGCATTACTACTGGGAAAATCATAGCTTTGACTGTCTATGGAGATTTTCAGTCATTCGGGTCATGGTTGTCCCAAAGATGCTTTTTTCAAGAGGCAACTGGACTTTCTGGTTTTTCTTTGAAGATGTTTCACTTCTCACCCGAGAAGCTTCTTCAGCTCAGAGCTTTGGGATATAGCTTTGACTATACAGATGTTTGTTAGCAAGGTGATGTCTCTGCTATTCAATATTCTGTCTAGGTTATCACAAGGTTACTGCTCTGCAAAATGGATTGAAAAAATATATAGGTAAGTGCCATTGAATTTGTGACAATTATATGCACGTGTGTGTGTGTGTGTGTGTGGGTGGGTGGGTGTGTGTATGTGTAAATAAACACACATAGATTCCAAAAGAGCCTTAACATCGTAGTTTCTATTCTAATGATGAAATGCAAAACAACCAGGAAAGAAACAAGCAAACAAAGAAAATAACAATACTTTCAGATATTTGCCTATCATTCACTTGACAAAGTGCACTCTTTGTCACTCTGGAATTACATTTGATAGGAATGAACCAAAAGAGATAAAGGCTTAAAGAAATCATTTCTCCCCAAGGCTACAGCATGATGAAATTGGTCACATATCTGCCAGTGATGCAAAGGCTATATGTAGATGAAAATTATGTTAATTTGGGGGGAAGCTATGTGAATTTCAACATAAAAATGGCCCAGCAGGGAAGAAAAATGATAACTATGGCAAAGATGCAAAAGGAATATTCAAGTTCCAAGTACAGGTTAAACAGTGTAGCTGGGACTTCCAAATTTTTTTCCTAAAACAATATTAACAACCGAAGCAATATTATCCTCTACAGGTAACCAACAATTTTAGCTGGTAACGTAGCCAGAATGTTAACACATAAAGAAGGAATTATATTTTAAGTCTTCTTATCTCTTGTTTTCTCTTTCCTTTAAGTTTTTCTCTAGTCTATTTTTTGCTTGCTTAATCTCTCATCCCCTTAGTTTGGAATCTAAACGTATTCTAGTTTTAGGAAACCAACAACTGAGACAATGGCAGTGTAAGGATTCATCTTGTGTTCAGAAACGATCTTTCCACTTGTGTCCTGGGGAAAACTCTGAAGACCTTAGAGCTTTTTACTTGTGTTCTCCTGTCTGTGAATCCCTCCTGTACTGCAAGATCCAATCTGGGTCTGTGCCTGGTTGTGGGTCTGGCTTTTTAGTTGTTGATTGGGGGTGTTGATGGCCGGTTATTAAGTTGTTGGCTGTTGTTTTCTTGTGCTAGCAAGTCCTGGGCTCCTGATAAGCTGTTGGTAAATCAGCCCTCCTGGCAACTGGCCTGTTTTCCAGGCTTCAATCATTTCCCTGGCTATTTTTGTACCTGCTCAGCCAACAATCTTAGTAGCTATGAAATTGAATGTGTGTCCTTGATCATTCCTGTACTGTCTGAGTACCGTATTTTTCGCACTATAAAACACACCTGACCATAAGACTCACTCCCGTTTTTGGTCTCCACGTGTCCCGTTTTCGGCTTCTGTGTGCCCAATTTTTGGCCTCCGTGCATCCCATTTTCGGCCTCCATGCATCCCGTTTTCAGAGGCCAAAAATGGGACGCACGGAGGCTGAAAATGGGGCACACAGAGACCAAAAACGGGATGCGCAGAGGCCAAAAATGGCCAAAAGGTGGAGGGCGGTGGGTGGGCGGGGCTTTGGCAATATTCGCTCCATAAGATGCACAGACATTTCCACCCACTTTTGGGAGACAAAAAAGTGTGTCTTATGGAGCGAAAAATGTGGTAATTAACAAAACAAATCTCAACATCTTCAAATATTTTACTAGAAATATAAAGATACCGACACAACAAAACAAATACAGTTATGTGTGATATTTTCAGCTTGTTTTTTTTAACAAATTAGCAAACAACCTTCTGTATAAATTTGTTACAGATAATGAAACCTACATGTATACATAAATACGTGGGTGGTTATACTTCCGTTTGGACTAAAATTATTTGGGTGCTTTTTGCTTTTTCCCATAAAGCTATCTTTGCCATCATATTGACCAGTGCTTTGGCTTCATTGATCAAGTTGTTTGTGAAAGTCACTGGCTGTAATCCAGGGGTGGGTTCCAACTTACCTCACTGCCGGTTCACTCCCTCCCACACTGCGGGAGGATGAAAATGAAATTGATGAAAATGAAATTGAGTTTGACACCCCTGATTTAGCTCATACATAGAGCACAATGCCAGCTACTTAGTTGTGCCATTCAATGTGTGCTGTTCTTTCCTGTATGTGTTGGTCAGTGTTGCTCTGTCCCTAAGACGTCTCTGCACCTGCTCCTATGGATTTGGTGCTTAGTCCCTATTTTTGTGCTGCTGTGATCAGTGCCTGAGTGCTACCATTTAGACTGGCCACTGGTAAAAGCCACTGTCCTGGACAAAACCCGGAGCATCTAGGAGAGGGAGAGGGAGAGGGAGAGGGGGAGGGAGAGGGAAGAGGGAAGAGGAGGGGGAGGAGGAGGAGGAGATTCTCCCATTTGAGAAACAATTTGTATCTTCCTTGACACCCAAAGTAGTCAAAGAGGAAGAAGGAGAAGGAGAGAAGGAGAAAGTTTAAGACTGTATCTGAACAGTAACAAAAAATCTGGGGGAAAAAACAAAGCCGAAAAAAAGATGGTGACTGCATGCACAGTGCCAGAAGTCGGCTTCTGTGCATGCTCAGAAGGAAAAATAATAATAAAAAAATTCCAAAAAAAAAATTCAAAAGAAATTCAAAAAAAAAGATGGCGGCCCCCACGGACCGGCACCGACCGATCCGGTTCGGTGACATCATCGTGATGTCACCAGCGGGCCGCTACCAGTTCGGGAGTACTGGTCCGAACTGGGAGGAACCCACCCCTGCTTTAATCCCTTCAAAAAAAAATCTCACCATTTTGCAAATCCAGAAAAGGCAAAAAAAAAAAATTATCCATCCTGTCTTCAAATTATTTTCTGCTATTGATGGACACCAAGCATATGGGTGCTTAGCCTGCTGTGTCCCTTGTTCATTCAGCAACTAATTCTTCGCTCAATACTTATATTTAAAACTTTAGCATTTTTTTTTCTTTATTCATTCATTTATTACACCTGTCCTACAGTGTCTCAGAGGAATTTTCATCACATCTCTCTTTCCTAACCTCCACCAGTTCAGGCTCCAGCAATATGATTGTGAGATTAATACTCTATCCTGTCTTAGTATCTACTTCCACCGAAGCTGAAGCTCTCTGTTTTTCATTTTTGTTTCAACCATGGTAAATTATTTTGTATTATTACCAACCAAGATCACATTGTTTGGTTCTTAGTCGAGGCCTTACGGCTCACCGCTAACAAGAATAAAATGCAACTGATTCATGCAAGATATTACTGTATCCCTCCAGGCTATGTCAATAGATTACTGTCAGTAATAAATAAATATTGTATTAATTGGCCATCTTTCAGCTTCTCTATACCCCTTTAGAGCAGATTAAAGTCACTAACCCATCAAATACTATCCACAATCAATCTGAAGTATTTGGGCAATGCATGTTTTCAGAAGACGTCTCTAAATTTCCCTCTCTTGGATTTTCATAAAATTAGAAACAAAACAAAAACAAATAGCATTGATGGAACAGCACTGGTATGCATCTATGCATCTATAGAGCAGACCCAAAGGAATTCTGACATTTCTTGAATCTAACATTTTTATATATTATTCTCTAAAATCTAACGTTTTGCTATAATCCAATATGCACTTACTTAGGAGTATGTCTGCTT
The DNA here is from genome assembly GCA_003457575.1 of Thermophis baileyi. Taxonomy (NCBI): domain Eukaryota; kingdom Metazoa; phylum Chordata; class Lepidosauria; order Squamata; family Dipsadidae; genus Thermophis; species Thermophis baileyi. The sequence continues at coordinate 337,266 of QLTV01020728.1, forward strand.
GAATTCAATGGGGATAGTATCTGGGTAGATTCATATAGGACTGCACATTAAGGCATAATGAACTCTGTGTCTTGCTTTTCAATAATGTTTAAGAAATTGAGTTACAATCAAGGAAACATTAAACATTAGCAATACTGCTAACAACAAAGCTTTATAATTTGGGAAAGTTAAAATTGGCAAAACCCATTGTCTAGCATGGGGGGGGTGAAGGGAGGGGGGCAGAAGCAGAGAGAAGGCGAATAGAGTAGAGTAGAGTAGAGTAGAGTAGAGTAGAGTAGAGTAGAGTAGAGTAGAGTAGAGTAGAGTAGAGTAGAGTAGAGTAGAATAGAATAGAATAGAATAGAATAGAATAGAATAGAATAGAATAGAATAGAATAGAATAGAATATAGAATAGAATAGAATAGAATAGAATAGAATAGAATAGAATAGAATAGAATAGAATAGAATAGAATAGAATAGAATTCTTTATTGGCCAGGTGTGATTGGACACACAAGGAATTTGTCTTTGGTGCATATGCTCTCAGTAATCAGCCCCTTGAGGAAAGCAACTGGTAGTCAATGCAGCTGACATAGCAGTGGTGTTACTTGGCACCCCAAACTGCACATGCTACTGCATTCTGCCCCAGTTGCAGC
>QLTV01020728.1:347717-358651 GCA_003457575.1 Thermophis baileyi
GTAGAGCCTACAAACTTGAAACTTGGCACATATGTTCCTCTTTGGCTTCTAGGTGCTTGCTAAGAAAGGATTTTTTGAAATGACCATCAGATCATTAGTTATTTCTTATATTATTATTAACATGCTCTGATACTAAGGAGTTAGATGTTCTACTCCCCCTCCCCACCTGAAAAGAACTCTGTTCCAACTGCCAGTGGGTGTGGCCAGCGCGTGACTCATCCGGCCTGCAGGCTGGGAGTTTAGACATTCTACTCCATGCTAAGGAGTTCAGTTTCGTAGCAAAGCATGGGTATCCAGATACTAGTAAATGATATTTATTTTAGAAGACTAAACCTCTGGTCTTGGTGACCGACCCAGATTATACCCTGCAAAAGATATTGTCTGAATTGCTTTACCTATACAAAACAGAAGATACCACCAAGAAAACATTTGAAAAAAAGAAAAGAAATAACATGTTTTTATATACTCGCCTTCAGGTTAAACTCAGTTCAGAGTTGAAATTGAAATCATTATCTATTTCTAAATACTGTATGGTTACATTATTATTAATGCCTTCCATAATGTCTCACACAGGCAGTGAAAAGTACAAAGGCGAAATGTAGAGAAAAAGGTGTGAACAATTTGATGGAGGCAGAAAATGGAATAAAAACCATTAGTTGTACAAAAAGATACAGTGATTGTATACCGGAATGCTGGGTCCAAGTGTAACATAACAGAATGAAAGATCCCGTCGGTAAGTATCTTTAATTAGATACTTAATTATATTTAAGTCGAGGACTTTAGAGATAGTCCTCGACTTACAACCACAATTGAACCCAAAATCGATGTTGCTAAGTGAGAAATTTGTTAAGTGAGCTTTGCCCCATTTTACGACTTGTTCAATTAGTAACCTGCTTTTTAAAAAATAATCTGATTTTCCCCCTTGACTTTGCTTGTCAGAAGGTCGCAAAAGGGGATCACGTGACCCCGAGACACTGCGACCATCATAAATATGAAACAATTGTCAAGCATCCGAATGTAAATCACGTGACCACGGGGATGCTGCAACGGTCATAAGGGTGAAACATGGCCATAAGTCACTTTTTCAAGTGCCCTGGTAACTTTGAACAGTCATTAAATGAACTGTTGTAAGCCGAGGACTACCTGTATAAAGCGGTAAATTCAGGTCAGAAGGTGGTCCGTGGAATCCTAGGAAGAAGTTAAACAGTGTGCTGTAATTATGGATCATGAGATATAAAATGTAATATTGTGTTTTCCAAATAGTTAATGTGAACAACCTCACAACAATAAGGAAGGAGGGGAAAACAAAGAAAGTATCATTTTGGGCATCTATGGAGATTCTCGATCATCCAAGTCATGGCTGTCCCAAAGATGCTTTTTTCAAGAGGCAATTGGACTTTCTTGTTTTTCCTTGAAGACATTTCGCTTCTCATCCAAGAAGGTTCTTCAGTTTTAATTGAGTGGTGGAGGGTGGAAGGATTTATATCCCTTGCAGTCATCTGGTCATTAGCACTCTTTCTGAGAATTGTTGAGGCCACTTGGAGGTTTATATGTGCCCTCAAGGTCACCTGAATAGTGCAAATTAGTGTGGAACCTTCTTGGAACTGCTGAAAGGACTGTGTTGTAAACAGGAGATAGATGGTGTCGTATCCCTCCCCCTTTATTGACCCCTCTTTCAAACCAGTGGTCCTCTCTGTCCAGAATGTGGACTTTGTTGTCTTCAAAAGAGTCTTTCCTCTGCAAGGAGTATAAACCCTTCCATTCCCCACCATTCAGTCAGAACTGAAGAAGCTTCTTGGATGAGAAGTGAAATGTCTTCAAGGAAAGTCTAGTTGCCTCTTGAAAAAAGCACTTTTAGGACTACCACTTTGGACTGATGAGCATTGGAGTTCTACTCATCTACTTTCCATGGAAACATCGATCCATTCGGTGGTGGAACCACCCCATCCCACATTTGTCAAATGTTTACTTGAAATCTAAGTACATGATTTCCACAGCATTCCCTTGGTTTACTAATCTAGTCATTTTGTTGACAAAAATGGCATTTAGATTTAATAAATCCATGCTGGCTTTTAGGATCACCCTTTCTCAGTGTTTGCAAAAACTACTGTTTGAATTGGTGATCTTATCTGGGATTTTACCAGATGCTGATGTTAGGCTGATTAGAACCACTCCCCCCCCCTCTTTCTAAAGTCTGAAATAACATTTGTTATTCTCCACTGTTCTGGTCCTTCATTAGGAATTCACAAAATTACATTCTGTAGTTTCCAAGATAACACCTCAACTCATCAATTAGTGTTAAAAGAGAGAGAGAAAAACCAGGGGTGGGTTCCTCCCAGTTCGGACTGGTTCGCCAGAACCGGTAGCGACCTGCTGGTGACATCACGATGATGTCACCGATCCGGTTCAGTCGGTGCTGGTCTGTGAGTGCCGCCATTTTTTTTTAATTTTATTTTAATTTTATTTTTTTAATTATTTTTTTTTTAAAAAAATGAATTTTTTTCTTCTTCTGAGCATGTGCAGAAGCTGAGTTCTGGCACTATGCATGCGGTTGCCATCTTGTTTTCGGCTCTCTTTTTTTGGATTTTTATTTTTTATTTTTTGTTACTGCGCATGAGCGCGTGCGCGAAGCGTGCCCACGCAGCATGGGAGGGAGCGAACCGGCAGCGAGGTAAGTTGGAACCCACCCCGAGAGAAACTAAAGATGGTTTTCTTTAAAAATGGTTTTCTTTTAAACCACTGACTGCACAAACATCATATCTAGGTTACATTAATGGATACAACCTGAACTCTTTTTATAAAGAGGTCATTCTCCATTACATGCACCCTGTTTTCAATAAATCCAATAATTTAACTTTTTTCTACTGCCTCAAAATTTGCCATAAGAGAAAAAAGGCCAGAGAAAAATTACAAAACATGCTTTTAGATGAGAACACACACACACACATACACACATTAAAAAAAATTGAAGATAGTATTTGCATCAGAATATAGAAATTAAAGTTATTTTTCAATATCCATGTACTGGAAATATTTTTAAGGATGATTGGGTGTCCAATGTCATATATACTTTATGGGATTATGTTTATTATTTTATGGTATGGTTTCAAAAATATTTTATAAGTTAATAGTTCTTCTAGGGCACTTGAGAAAACTTTGGTCTAGTGGTTAAGGCATCAGGCTAGAGAGTAAGAGACTATGAGTTCAAGTCCCATCTTAGCCATGAAAGCTAGCTGGGCTACTTTGGGCCAGTCCTTCTCTTTCAGCCCACCTCACTGTGAGGAAAATAAAAGGAAGAAGGTGTGTTGGATATATTCGTCACCTTGAGTTATTTGTAAAAATAATAAAGGTGGGATACAAACAAACTTCCAAACATTAGGCAGTGGTGGGTTCCTCCCAGTTCGGAATGGTTCACCCGAACTGGTAGCAACCCGCTGGTGACGTCACAGAGCCGGTTCAGTTGGTGCTAGTCCGTGGACGCCACCATCTTTTTTTTTATTTTATTAAAAAAAAAAATTGGGGGGAATTTTTTTTATTTTTTATTTCTTCTGCACATGTGCAGAAGCCAGGTTTCCGGCACCGTGCATGCATCGCCATCTTGTTTTGGCTTCTTCTTTTTTTGATTTTTTTTTGAATTTTTTTATTTATTTATTTTCTTCTGAGCATGCGCAGAAGCTGAGTTCCAGCACTGTGCATGTGGTGGCCATCTTGTTTTTGGCTTTTTATTATTATTATTTTTTCAGATTTTTCGTTACGGCGTTACTCCATTACTCCCACGTGGCGCGGCCACGCGGCACAGGAGGAAGCGAACCAGCAGCGAGGTAAGTTAGAACCCACCCCTGACATTAGGGCCAAATTTCTCCAAGATCGACACTACTGGGTTCCAATAGGATTCGTTCTCTCTGAAGTTCATCGGCAAAAGTTCTGCTCCAGAGGAAGAATTCTGGAGTATATATTTTCCTCTGAAGCTGTATATGGTTTCCTCCAGAAGGAACTCCCATCTCATCCAATTTCACAGCTTCTGTTTTCTCCACTCTTCTTGAAACAAAGCCCTCTGGAATTCCTTTGTATGTTCCAACTATTGTTGGTTGTCCTAGCCTTCCAACAAACACACCTAGACCGGAAGGAACAAGAGGGATCGACGGCCATTTTTAGCACTTGCCATTGGCAAATGAAAAAGAAGGCGGGCTGCTCAAGGAAGTGAGAAGATACCTGGGGGAAAAAAACCATAACCATGGTGCAAAAATGCTGTTCATGGTTGAAGTGGAGGCCAAACACTCTTTGGGAAGGCTGTTTAGAGGCCTAAAGAAGATACATAGGATGTGTAAATGAGATATATACCAAAAGGTGACTACAACCCCAGGAAAGTACTGTTGGAAGGAAAATCCATCTGCTTCAGTTCCAACCTGGGAGAAAGACGCTGGAAATAAAATGGAGGCTGGAGGCCGATTGGAAAGAGGGTCCATTTATTGGTGAACAGAACCACAGAAAGACAGAGTGCAGTTCTGGGTCAGCTGAACAACTGGTTTTTCTTGTACATCGGCTTTTATACAGTTTTTACAGCATTTTGTAATCTGGAGGCTCGCTTTGTGTGTTTTTATTATTTGATTGGTTTTACTTGTTTCGCAAAGGCTCATGATGGGTCTTAATTATTACTTCCTTAGTCCCAATCCTGTAAGGCATCTGTAATTGATTTTATCCTGTTATCTATTGTCTCTAGCCTGCCTTTCTTAATGGACCAGTATTGTTTCCACTTTTCTTAATGAATGGAGTTAAGATCAAGTCCTGTCCTTTCTTAATCCCATCTTAATTCCCAAAGCTGTTTGTGAATAGATTGACCCAGTTTTTCTGAATGGATTACCAAATCTGAATTTCTAAAAGCTTGGCCTCCTCAGTTTCTGCTTGGGGAAGGGAAACTGGGGCTGCTTTCTGCCTCCCTTAAGATTTTCCCCATTTCTCATTTAGGGGAAATATTCTATCCTGCCTTTTTAATATTTCCCAAAATATTTCATTCTTCTGGGGGGGGGGGGTTGTTCCTACAGTACCTTATATTCTGTGCTTTTTATTTCTTTAAGCTGAGGTTGACTTCATAGGAGCATCATTCTCTTTTCCTTGGACATGGTTTACTATCATTTTTTTCCCTGTCTCCCTTTCTAATGAAATATACCATACTAGCTCTGCTTAGCTTTTTGAGGTCAACCGAGGCCAACCACGTGCTGATATCACTTAGTATAACTATAGGTCAACCAAAGTGCTGCTGTCACCTAGGATAACTATAGTGAAGACTTCATGTGTACATTTTTTTTCCACATATAATTGCTGCTGATTGCTTTTACAACTTCCAGTCCTCTCAGTGGAAAAAAAAAACTACTTGTCATCCAGGACAGAATGGCTGTAATGGAAAGGAACAGAAATCTCGCCAATATAACGCAACCTGCTCACACTTGCCTCTTGAAGAAGCATTCCCTGCCTGTACATGTCTCACATTGGCATTCAAGGCCATTTTCCAGCTTGCAAGGTGGTAACAAGGGAGGAGATATTTAATCACACAAATTATTTACAGAAAGATAACAAGTTGTTCCTGTCCAAAGGCACTTATTATTGTAATAATACTCCATAATTGCCTCAGTGCTTCAGTCAGAGACAATTATCTTCACTTATCTCCATCTCCCTGATGTTGCCTTTAAAAAAAAAAAAAAACCCCACAGAGTTTCAATGTTTGTCTAATAACCAGGGTAACTGGGCATTTTTGTCCAACTTCATTTAATTGCTCCCCAAGCTTTTTTCGTCTTGTATTTGGGTTTAGCATCTGGAGTTTGATGCTGTTGATAGCGCTGCTTAGGCTGGTTCATGCAAATCACTTTGGTTCCAAATCACTTCAGAGGAATTCTCTCATGGATATCATCAAAGTAGCTGTCTGGGTCTTGGCTTTTATTGTACCAGCATGTAAATCCAAAGCCAACTAAGGCACAGGTGTCAAACTCAAGGCCCGTGGGCCATATCTGGCCCACCATGTGGTCAGATCCGGCCCACAGGGCTGTCCTGGAAAATTTAAGGGGCCAGCCCGCATCGCTTTGGCCTGGTCTACCCAATGCAGCTTTGGCCTGATCTACCCAATGTTGCTTTGGCCTGGTCTACCCAGTGCAGCTTTGGGCCAGTCTACCCAATGCAGCTTCAGGCCAGTGTACCAAATGCAGCTTCGGCCTGATCTACCCAATGTTGCTTTGACCCGGTCTACCCAATGCGGCTTTGGGCCAGACTACCCAATGCAGCTTCGGACCAGTGTACCCAATGCAGCTTCGGCCTGATCTACCCAATGTTGCTTTGACCCAGTCTACCCAGTGCGGCTTTGGGCCAGACTACCCAGTGCAAAGAGGAAACATGCCAGCAGTTTGGGAAGTGGCGTCAAGCTGGCCATGCCCACCCAGTCAGCCACACCCATCCAGTCAGCCACGCCCATTCAGTCAGCCATGCCCACCCGGCCCCCCAAGGTCAACCACAGCCCTGATGTGGCCCTCAATGAAATTGAGTTTGACACCCCTGAGCTAAGGGGTAGCACCTTACCAACTGTGGCTGACCTTGCAATGCTACAGAGGGCCAGACCTGGTTAGCATTCAGATGAGATTGCCAAGAAACGCAAGGGTTGTGTGCTAGACTGGGAAGTACAAACAAACAAAAAAGTAATAATAATAACCTCAGAAGATAAGAATGGGAAATCACTTCTGAACCGCTGCCAAGAAAGGTAGACAGGTATTCAAGCCAATTGTGAGAAGTCAAGCTTGACTTGAAGGAGATTTACTTTTAGATTAATCCATTAGCCATGGATTCACTTTTATTCTTGCTAGCAGAAATTTCTTCAGGGTTAAGAGCAAAAGAACTTCTACTAGAGCCGCGGTGGTGCAGTTGTTAGAGTGGAGTACTGCAGGCTACTTCTGCTGCCTGCCGGCTGCCAGCAATTTGGCAGATCGAGTCTCACCAGACTCAAGGTTGACTCAGCCTTCCATCCTTCCGAGGTGGGTAAAATGAGGACTCAAATCATTGGGGGCAATATGCTGACTCTGTAAACCGCTTAGAGAGGGCTGTAAAGGACTATAAAGCGGTATATAAGTCTAAGTGCTATATGTATATGTATATGTATATGTATATGTATATGTATATGTATATGTATATGTATATGTATATGTATATGTATATGTATATGCCACAGTGGCACAGTGGTTAGAGTGCAGTACTGCAGGCTACTTCTGCTGACTGCCAGCTGCCTGCAATTTGGCAGTTCGAATCTCACCAGGCTCAAGGTTGACTCAGCCTTCCATCCTTCCGAGGTGGGTAAAATGAGGACCCAGATTGTTGGGGGCAATAGGCTGATTCTGTAAACCGCTTAGAGAGGGCTGTAAAGCACTATAAAACGGTATATACTGTAAGTCTAAGTGCTAAGTGCTACTATGACCACCACCATCTTTACTCCTACCAATACTAATATTATCAGTTCTCATTTTTAATGAATCACGCAGAGAGAGTCAACAACGGAAAGTCAAAATCATGCAGGAAGCATAATGTATGAAAGGCATTAAATAGGTGACAGATGTAATGGGAAGGAGGTGATCAAAAGAACAAGGATGATAAAGGGAGAAGTCTTTTGTTCTAGAATTGTAGATTATCCGCTGAATAAATATTAAATCCAAACTGTCAATCAAGCAAACAAATTACCAGCAGGGGAGATCCAATTCTCAAATCCACCCTCACTTATGGAAGAACATTCGGTGACTTTTGGTCAGCCACTTTCCCTCAGCCCAGTGAACCTCACAAGATTGGGGTGTGGTGTATTTGTGTGTGTCTGTTTGTTGGATAACCATGTGCTGCCTTGAGTTTCTGGAGGGGAAAAATCAGATATAAATAAGGAAATAAAGAGCTAAGTATCATTATAGTGCTGGAGGTAGAGAACCCTGTAGCATCCAAAAGATGGAACTTCACAGATCTACATTATATGAAATATCAGTCGTGGACCCAAACAACTCTCAAATTTTGATGGACTTGCTTCCATGTCATTGCTCTATGGCAGGGGTGTCAAACTCAATTTCATTGAGGGCTGCATCAGAGTTGAGTTTGACCTCTGGGGGGCGTGGCCATGGTGGGTGTGGTCAGCTTGACATCACTCGTGTCGGGGGCGCCAGTGGTGGCCCGAGCGCTCTACCACCAAAAATAGGCTCCCAAGCTCCATTTTTGGCTGGAATGTCCTCCTGCAACCCTCGGCCAGCGAAAACGTGACCCTCCCAAGCTCTGTTTTTGCTGGCAGAGGCACTGCGGGCCAGACCTTCACTGTTTCCAGGGCAGCCCCGTGGTCCGGATCTAAGCACCCCATGGGCCTTGAGTTTGACACCCCTGCTCTATAGGAACCAGTTTGGTGAGATAGTGAAGGCATCAGGCTAGAAACTGGAAGACCCTGAGTTCTAGTGCCACATTTGGCACAAAGCCAACTGGGTGACCTTGGACTAGTCCCCCTCTCTCACCCCTAGGAAGGAAGCAATGGCAAACCACTTCTAAAATCTTGCCAAGTAAACTGCAGGGACCTGTCCAGGAGTCAACACTGACTTGAAGGCATGTACACACAAACAAATGAGCTGCGGTGGTGCAGTGGTTAGAGTGCAGTACTGCAGGCTACTTCTGCTGATCACCAGCTGCCAGCAGTTTGGCAGTTCGAATCTCACCAGGCTCAAGGTTGACTCAGCCTTCCATCCTTCCGAGGTGGGTAAAATGAGGACCCAGATTGTTGGGGGCAATATGCTGACTCTGTAAACCGCTTAGAGAGGGCTGTAAAGCACTATGAAGCGGTATATAAGTCTAAGTGCTAAGTGCTAAATGTACATAGGAAAACTATGAACAACTATTGTACTTCAAAGAAAAGTTAAAAAAAATGAAGACTCAAAGTGAAGGCTACAGTAGATACACTGAGAAGCAATATTGCTTAAAAAAACAAACACATATTATCACGAGATGCTTCCTTCTTGCTCTGTTTGCTCTAAATTTATAGTCAAAGACTTGATTTGACCTGAAATCCTGGAGATTTCAGGGGCACATCCATTCAGTTGCCTTGACAACGGTAGGAGAGTAATAAGCAACACATGAATCAAAACATCATGAATACAATGGATCTTAGCGCTCCGGGGCCCATTGTTGTACCATGGCTAAAAATATTTTGCATTTATTTTATTTGAATTTATTAGCCACCTAGATCCAAAGGACTCTTGGCATAAGCACCTAACACACACTGTGTAAAAAGAATCTCCAAAACAAACTCCGAGTGTTTCTGATTTGCTACGTGCGGGAATACAAAGTTGTTTTTGCAAACATTTCTGTGATCCAATCTCTGCATGCAAAAATGCCAGATTCCCCTCCCCCTATTTATCTAATCTTACCACCAGGTTGTATAGCTCTATCTCAGAAGCCCAAGCAGGGGAAAATCTGCTGAGGTGTAGGAATCAAAAATATTTTGTACAGGTCCTGCAGGGAAGGTATTCTGACCCAGCTTCCCAAACACGACAAATCCTCTGAAGTTAACTCAAAGATTTCTTTTTAGGAGCACCGACAGCCCCGACAAAAAGTTTCTCTCTCACTGCAGGCTAACAAGTCCGTCTGTCAGGGAGATGAATAGTTGTCTGCCACATCTATTCATCTCCACCCCCTGCCTTTTATCCCCAGAGCTAGGGTGGGGACTCGCTAGCAGCGGTGGCTCTTCCTTCCCAAGGATCGGCCCACAGATTTCCACTGCTCTCCTCTCCTCTGCCTTCTGCGCATCCACGCATCAGGCATGGGACCCAGCTGTTCCTCCTCTTCCTCATCAGCCACCTCCAAACCTGGGGACTGTTGACTCTCCATCTGAGGGCTGACAGACGGCCCAGGCTCTGCCTCTCTCTCTCTCTCTCTCTCTCTGCCAGCTCCATTCCCTCTTCCCCCTCAGAGCTCCCAGGTTGCCCTGTTGCTGACCCTGACTCCCACGCCTCCTCCTCCTCCTCTGATTTGGCTGCTGGAGGGGCCAGTGGTCGACAGGCCACAACAGAAGGTCCAGAATTTTGTATTATCCTCTCTTAGAATTTCCTCCCCCTCTCACCATTAAGCAGTCCATCTGATTTTGCTTCTATTGGTTCTTTTTACCTAGTACAACAGTATCAGTAATGCCCAACTTCGTTAATGTAAATAGGACCTAGTCAATCATGGAATTTATGGCTGGAAGAGAGCATTTTATATCTTAAGTGCTCAACCTTGTGTTGCGGAGAAAAATAATTAGAGGTGACATGAATCTTGTTTCCCTGCTCTCAATTCTCATGAATAAGACCGGAGTCCAGGAAAGAATAAAAGTAATATAGTTGCATAACAAAAATAAGAACATCTACGTCTGTGTCTACATGGTGAAGAACAAAGAGAACAAAGGAAAGATTAACACATGCGCACTACAGGTATCACATGGCTGCATATCAGTATACAGTGTCATTTCAGAATAAGAGTCCTGCTGACAAATTAAAATGAACGTAGTGACAAACCCCTTCTTTGTCAGTTGGGCGAATATCAGTTATCCTTTAAACATCAATGAAGGCACATCATCCCACGCAGGTATTCATGCTGAGCTGCTGGTAACGGTTTTATTCGTGAGGATTGAGAGCAGGGAAACAAGATTCAGTTCGCCTCTAATTATTTTTCTCCGCAACAGTTGTTCCCAAGTCCCCTTCTTGTCTGGGAAAGAATTTCAAAGAGATAATCCACTCATCCACTCGTTTTTCTGCCTCATTCACCAGCTCACTCTTAGCAGAGCTGTCTTCCGTTTGCCATTTCTCCTCCAGAAATCTCAGCCTTGTGCCAGATAGGCTGTGTTATTTTGTAATATTTTAAAGAATAATATTTACAGCACTATCCATATTTTTATTAATCTATATTTGTGT
>QLTV01020728.1:364346-378129 GCA_003457575.1 Thermophis baileyi
CGGAGGGATAGAATCAAGATCACGTGAAGTGTTAATACCACTTTATAAAATCTTGGTAAGGCCACACTTGGAATACTGCATTCAGTTTTGATCACCACGATGTAAAAAAGATGTTGAAACTCTAGAAAGAGTGCAGAGAAGAGCAACAAAGATGATTAGGGGACTGGAGGCTAAAACATATGAAGAACGGTTGCAGGAACTGGGTATGTCTAGTTTAATGAAAAGAAGGACTAGGAGTGACATGATAGCAGTGTTCCAATATCTCAGGGGCTGCCACAAACAAGAGGGATTGAAGCTATTCTCCAAAGCACCTGAGGGTAGGACAAGAAACAATGGGTGGAAACTAATCAAGGAGAGGAGCAACTTAGAACTAAGGAGAAATTTCCTGACAGTGAGAACAATTAATCAGTGGAACAACTTGCCTCCAGAAGTTGTGAATGCTCCAACACTGGAAGTTTTTAAGAAGAGATTGGATAACCATTTGTCTGAAGTGGTGTAGGGTTTCCTGCCTAAGCAGGGGGTTGGACTAGAAGACCTCCAAAGTCCCTTCCAACTCTGTTATTATATTATATTATATTACCCTCTTAAACTGACCATAATGTCTGCCAATTGAAGATCATCTCTTTGTCAGAAGAAATGTTCATTTTCCCCTTACATGAAATGATTTATACCCCATACTTTATATCACTGTTTCACTGGAGGTTTTGACATAATTGGGGCAATTTTTATTTCCCTTCACCAATTAAAAGCAGCATAATTAATTTTCTGGCTGTCATAAAAGCAAACTTGATCTTAAGAGGAAAGGGGGGGGGAAAGAACTATAAATCACTTTGCTGTGAAAAACCGACTCATTTTCCATTTGGAGAAGATGCACATTATCATATCATCCTGCAGTGCAGAAAACCACAAAATATCACTACATTTTAGTGGCTTTTATCTCTGTAGTTCTCGCTCTATAAATGAAAGAGACGAAATAGAGAATGAAACAATATAATCAAGTCGTTTTTTTCTGCTGAGTGACAGCATTCCTTATTTCTATAACCACCCATCTCACCCAAGTGACTCTGGATATCTCGCAATGACAAAAAAATCAGAACCAAATAGAAATATGTTATAAGCAAATATGCAGATATATAAAGAGCCACAAATAAAACATTAAAATTAATCATAATTAGCAGCAGAATCCATCGCTATGCCACATTCAACACAATGATTGTAGAAGCTCTCCACCAAACCCACAAGCACAATGGCAAAGCCATTTCTTTTCTTTTCTTTTTTAAAAACCATTTTTTAATTAAGTTATAGAGCAGTGGTTCTCAACCTTTCTAATGCCGCGACCCCCCGCGACACCCCCCCGCCGCCGTGACCCCCTCCCCGCCCCCTCCCCATGCGGGATGAGGTGACAAAGGGGGCATGGCACCAGGGGCGAAATGCTCTGGGTTCGGACTTGCCTGCCGGTTGTTGGACAGCTGATAGCGTGGAAGCGGGAGACTTCGCCCGGACGCCGCCATTTGGGTTCTTTTACCCTCTGCGCATGCGCAAAGCATGTGGGCTAGCGCGCGCTTAGGCGCCTCCTGTGAAAGGGTCGTTCGACCCTCAAAGGGGTCGCGACCCACAGGTTGAGAACCACTGTTATAGAGTATTATAAAATACAAAATACAAAAGTAAATAGAAGAACAGTGAGGGGGGAGGGAAAAGGGGTAAGTGAAGGGGTAAGTGAAGTGATAGGGGAGAAAAAGAAGCACTGACTTCCGACTCTCTCTGTTACAGTAAAATAAGGCATTAACATCAAATCACAGCTTTTTGCTTTTCCATAATAGTATGAACATTTCTATTAAGATCTATCAATCTAATCTGTAAAACCCAAAAGTCAGAGTTACATTCTTTTCCACATTAAGCATGAAGTTCAGAAGCAGTTTCCATGTGGAAACAAAAGTACTTATATTCTTTTCTTTAATCAAAATATTCCGTTTTACCCTTTCAGCCAACTCCATCAACTTCTGCAACCATTCTTCCATAGTAGGAATCGAAGTGTCCTTCCATTTTTGGGCATACAATAGTCTTGCTGCTGTCAACATATATAGTAACAAAGTTCCAAATTTTTCCTCCAGTTCTTTTTCCATTAGACCCAAAAGGAAAAGTTCTGGTTTCATTTTTATCTCCCTTTTCAGAATTTTCTGTATTAAAATATGAATCATACTACATTTTTTTTGCTTTATCACATGTCCACCATAGATAATAAAAAGTCCATTCTTTATTTTTACACTTCCAACATTCATCTGACATGCCTTTATACATCTTGGATAACTTATCTGGTGTTAAATACCAACGATACATCATCATATAGAAATTCTCTTTTAGATTACAATTCAATGTAAATTTTAAACCCTTCATCCACATATTTTCCCATTGTTCAAGCATCACATTATATCCAAAATTTCTTGCCCACTGAATCATACAATGTTTGACATGTTCATTTTCCAAATTCAATTTCAATATAAAGATTTTATAAATCTTAGCAATAATATGTTCATCATTGGCACATAATCTCTTAACATCTTTTCTAAAGGCAGGGAAGGTCCAATGCTCCAAAGGTCATGGCAGAAAAGTTCTTGTCGTGGGTCCCACCAGATGACAGGACCTAAAACATGACCCCTCTGCTAGACCTAATGGGATTTGTAGATATCATTGGAAAGGGAAGTTCCTTCAAATAATTAAGTCCCATGCCATAGAGCAGTGGCCCCCAACCTTTTGGGCATCAGGGACTGGTTCCATGGAGAAAGGATTTTCCGCAGACTGGGGCATGGTTTTTTATGCTGCCTGCATCCCGTAGATGGGGCTTTGCTTGTTTGTGCGGCCCAGTTGCTGGCATGCCGTGGATTGGTGCCAGTCCACAGATAAAGGGTTGGGGACCCCTGACATAGACAGCTTTATAGATTGTTACCAGCACCTCAAAGTTAACCCAGAAACAAACAGATAACCATGTAGTTCACAGTGCAGTGTTGTAGTGCATGCTGATGATTGAGATGTGCACATAACTGTGCATTTTGTAACAGCTGTAGCTTCCAGATGTTTTTCAAGGGCAAGCCCATGTACAATCCATTATAGTAATCATTTGAAAGGTGACGAGGGCATAAATGACTGAGAGCAGAGCTTCCTGGTCCAGGAACAGGCACAAATGACACACAACATGAAGTTACACAAAGTTACCCTCATAGCTACAGCTGTCACCTGCTCTTTGACCAGAACTGGTGAGTCCAGGAGAATTCCATGAATTGTATACTGGATCTGTTTAAGGTAGCAATAGCAATAGCAATAGCACTTAGACTTATATACCGCTTTACAGTGCTTTACAGCCCTCTCTAAGCGGTTCACAGAGTCAGCATATTGCCCCCAACAATCTGGGTCCTCATTTTACCCACCTCGGAAGGATGGAAGGCTGAATCAACCTTAAGCCGGTGAGATTTGAACCGCCGAACTGCAGCTAGCAGTCAGCTGAAGTAGCCTGCAGTGCTGCACTCTAACCACTGCGCCACCTCAGGTAGAAATACTGCGAGACAAAGAGATAATTAGGAAGATATTAGATTGTGCAGAAATGGATAGACTTACACTGAAGATTAAACAGAAAGAAGACACAGAATATTATCAAACATGGACTTGATTTTACCAGTGGTTGGAAAAAAAGAGGCGGAGATGAAGAATGTATTGTTAAGCAAATTAAAGAATCCAGAGAACACGATGTTTATTAATCACTAACAAAATGTAAACAATAGAAAATCAATAAAATCTTTAAAAAAGGTAGTGAACCCTCCCCAGAAGCAAAGATGATGTCCCTGGAAGCGGTACCCCGTGCCCCCAAAGCCAGGGCCAGTCAATCTCATCTGAAATTTATCTTGTAAAATATAAAACCTATATTGGAGGGAAAAAACAACTTTTCATAACATTTTGGTGTCCCAAAGTCCAAATTCAGACATACAAATTCTCAGCATTCTCGCACCATTTTTGTGGTGGGAAACGTCTAGTCCTGCTTCACTCTTTCTAAGTCAAAGATAGAATGAACAACCTGTGACTTCATTATCTATTTCTCCATTTTTCTGATCATGATTTCTTTCAGCCTTTTCAGATGAAGCATGACAACTATCAAGTGAATCTTAAGCACATCAGAGACAAATAAAAAATGAACATAAATAGAATTCATCCCTTAGCCCTCTCATACAGTAAGTGTAAAATATGGCCTTTGAGCCTTGACATTCATTATCCTGTCTTTGAGAAAACACCACTTCAATTAATGCCTATTTTAATTGAAGCTTTATTTTTCCTCAGCTGTCTCCTTGCACACACTTTTTTTTAAAATTTCCTGATGGAATGTATTATCCCACTTAAAAGAAAGGTAAGAGGCAGCAGAAGGCTCTCTTAGGGGTTCTGGAAGGTTCAATTTCCCCAGAAAGATAGGTGAAGGCCAGTTTAATCTGACTCCTCGGGAATCTTTGTTCTAAGCTACTTCCAACATATATTTCATCCCCAAACCCCCCAAATTTTAACCTTAGACTGTCTACTGTTGACCTCACCCCATTCCTAAGAGGTCTGTAAGGGCATGCATAAGCGCACCAGCGTTCCTACCGTTCCTGTCCTAATGTACCCTTTTTAATTTTTATTCATATTCATTTCATGTATTCAAATCATGTTTATACTTATATGTACTATCTAATACGTGTTTGACAAAATAAATAAATAAATAAAATAAAAATATATAACCTCAATAAGGGGAACTTAGAATTTAAAGAGCCAGTCCAAGGAGGATCCTTTAAAGCAGGGGTGTCAAACTCAATTTTATTGAGGGCCACATCTGGTGGGTTGCTACCGGCTTTACGGGGCATGGCCAGGGTGGGCGTGGCCAGCTCAATGTCACTTGTGTGATCAAATGCCACTTTTGCTAGTAGTTTGTTTTGCTACCACTCTACCAGCAAAAATGGAGCTTGTGAGGACTGTGCACGGCCCTCCCGGGCTCCGTTTTCAGCTGCGACGGCCTCCTGCAGCCCTTTGCCAGAGAAAACGGAGCCAGGGCTGCAGGAGGGCCATTGCAGAGGGCTGCAGGAGGCTGTAGGAGGGCTGCCGGAGGGGACGTCGCAGCTGAAAACGGAGCCCGTGAGGGCTGCACATGGCCTTCCTGGCAGAGGTGGGTTCCTACCGGTTCTAACCAGTTCTTTAGAACCGTTAGTAAACCGGCGATGATGTCATGGAACTGGTTCTTTCGGTGTCTCCGTGGGCACCGCCATCTTTGATTTTGCTTCTGCGCATGCGCAGAAGCGAATTTTTGCTTCTGCGCATGCGCAGAAGCTATTTTTTATTGCTGCGGGGGCACGCACATGCGCACACGGCACAACCCTGAGCGAACCGGCAGCAAAAGGATCCAGAACCCACCCCTGCCTCCCGGGCTCCATTTTTGCTGGCAGAGGACTGCAGGAGGACGTTGCAGCCAAAAGCGGAGCCTGTGAAGGCCGCACGCAGCCCTCCCAAGCTCTGTTTTCACTGGGAGAGGCACCGCAGGCCAGTCCTTTGCTGTTTCCAGGGCGGCCCCGCAGACCAGATCTAAGCACCCTGCGGGCCAGATCCGGTCCATGGGCCTTGAATTTGACACCCCTGCTTTAAGCATCCTGGTCCTCTGTTGGTTTAGATCCCAGTCTCGTCACATATCACATTAATGATTTGGAAACAACATTTTACCAGTTCATTTACTTCCATTAACTCTGCGACAATGGCAAACAGTATTTATTAATTTTACATTTGCTGGAAAAAGACTGAGTCGTAAGTGTTCTATTTAAAACCTCTTAAGGTTGATTTAGAATTCCAAATTTACCTTGCCATTATGAGGGTTTCCGCTTATGAAATATTGTATGGTTATTAGCAGAAAGTGAATCTGGGTTGAAACAGAGGACCCAGCAATACCACTGGGGTGCTAAAAATTCTTATTCCTATCAGACACACTTAAAAGGTTTAAAGCCATTGACAATCCTTTTTGGAGTGCTAATTTTCAAATCTGAGTGAAATGGCTAAAAGTTTTTCCCTGTGCTCTTTCTTTATTTTTATTTCAGGCCTCCTAAATTCTCTGTTTTTATTTGCTGAACCAAGGATCAATCGGAAATTAAACAGACGGTAAGATTTTTATCATTCCAACAATCCGATTAATTTGGGGTTGATAATTAAGAAGTTAACGTCTTCAAAATATGCTTGGCTATTTCAGTTACATTTCAGATCTTTTCTTGTTAATTCAGAAATAAAAGCCCAAGCAAACAGACTCTTGATAAACTTTGAAGTAGAGAAGTTGAATCCTTCATATTCAGCTAAAGGAATTATCTCTAAATTACATAACGTATTCAACGATCAAACATTCCAGCCTCTAATTGGTTGGAAATACCCGGGGAGAAAGATTTTCAACAAGAAATTAAGAATCAAAACTGGATTAAAATGTGGAAACCAGTGGCATCATCCTCAGGCCAAATTAAATAAATTTTCCTTAAACTACAGGTAGTCCTCTACTTACAACAGTTCATTTAGTGACCGTTCAAAGTTACAATGGCACTGAAAAAAGTGACTTATGACTGTTTCTCACACTTATGATTGTTGCAGCATCTCCATGGTTATGCGATAAAAACTCCGACCTTGGCAACTGGTCCAGGGGTGGGTTCTGGCTTACCTCGCTGCCGGTTCGCTTCCTCACGCGCTGCGTGGGCGCGCATGCCTTGCATGCCGTGCAGGCGCCCACGCATGCGCTGTGCTAAAAACCCAGCTTCTGCGCATGCGCAGAAGCAAAAAACAGCTTCTGCGCGTGCGTAGAAGCAAAAAACAAAATGGCAGCGCTTACGGCCCCACCGAGAGAGCTGGTTCGGGGGCATGTCCAGCCGGTCATTGCTGCTGGTTTGGCGAGTGGGGGGAAATTCCCACTACCAGTTCTATAGAGCCAGTCCGAACCGGCAAGAACCCACCTCTGAACTGGTCCATATTTATGACAGTTGCATTGATCACCTACTGTGAACTTCTGACAAGCAAAGTCAATGGGGAAGCCACATTCACTTAACAACCGTGTTACTAACTTAACAACTGCAATGAATCACTTAACAGCTGTGGCAAGAAAAGTCATAAAAATTCACTTCACAAATGTCTTGCTTAACAGCAGAAATTTTGGGCTTAAATGCGGACATACGTCGAGGACTACCGATATTCCATAGGTGGTGTGTGACTCCTTATAAAGTAGCATTCATTTTTATTGGAATGGTTGACAAGAGTAATGAAGTTATGTCCATGTGTCTTTTCCATGTGGTCTGGATAATTTTGGGAGATTAATAAGACACTGTAAATCAAAGAATTAATATGCATCCACAACCTTTGTTAAATAAATTGTCAGAGTCTAATGTAAGTTACTTTAAAGAATTAGTGGTATTTGGAATGTCCATTGTTAAACCTTGGAAAAATAAAAGTAGGAGGTTAAAACCGTGGTATCAAAATGTTTGTCCATAGCTGCCAGAGCTGACAAATTGACCTACTCTTTTCAGCTGCCTTCAGGTCCAGTTAAATTTAAAGTCTTCTCAAATACATGGTCTGAGGTAATACCTTATTCTAATGAAACTTAATGAAACCATAGTTATTTTATGCCCAGATGAATGCATTTATGTGTCGAGGAATATTAAAAAAATTATTAATATCTAGTTTTATGAATTGTTTTTGTTTCCTTTTTAAGCCTTATATGTACGTGTTGAATTTTAGTGCACTGTTTATAGGTGTTGAATATATTTTAGAAATATTTTTGAAGGAGGAGGAGGAGAAGCAGAAGGAGCAGAAGAAGCAGAAGAAGTAGCAGAGCAGGAGGAGGAGGAGGAGGAGGAGGAGGAGGAGGAGGAGGAGGAGGGGGAGGAAGATCAGGAGGAGGAGGAGGAGGAGGAGGAGGCAAAAGCCCTTGATGTTCCTGATGGAAATCTTCCTCTGATATGACCAGACAACACAAGCAAGCAAGTCAAAACTTTGCTATCTGTCATATGCTCGGAGCAATTCACATGATGGTGATATTCATTATGTAGTGTAGGAAGTTAGCACCCACCCCTCTCCTAGAAAAATGAAATATTTTAGGAAATATTAAAAGGGCAGAATATTTCTCCTAAAAGGGAGGCAGAAACTCCAGCCCCCCCCTCCTTTGTCAACGGGCCGTTAAGGCCTGGGCCAGCCTACTCTACATAACAAAGATCTACCTCCTTCAGACAGAGCCATAGTAGAAATTGCCCAAAGCCCTTTCATTACATCATGACCCAGCAAGGCTCAACCAAGCCTGGGACTCAGGACAGCCTACAGAGTTGCCCCTGCATGGCCCCATGGGAGTCTGACAACCAATCAGAACACAAACTCAAATTCAAAACCCAACAGAGGGCATAAAACCCAGGCACTCTCAGCATCTCTGCCTTTTTTTTTTTTTTTTTTTCCCAGGAGCCATTTTTTTCTTTTTATTGGGGAGCTTCCCAAACCCTGCCCTTTTTTTTTTTTTTTTTTTGCCCAGGAGCCATGTGATTCTGTTCATCAATAAACCATCTTTCCAAGCAGTCTCCAAGTTTCCAGTGTCTTTCTCCCCACTTGGAACTGAATCCAGATGGACATTTCTTCCAACAGTAGTAAGAAAGTTGGATGAAACTACTTAAACCAGATCCTTTGGGACATTTTTTTTTCCCTAGACAAAGTTGATAGCATCATAAACAATAATATATTTTTAATGATCTGCAAATGAACTTAGATTCCAATTGCGCTGATTGCATAAGGGTAAAATGTTTAGCAAATTACATATGTGAAAACTGGTGGGGTTTTTTCTTGAACATAAAAATTTATATATACATAGATACCGTATATCTCTGTCAGGGTACCTGTCCTCTAGAAAGCTATCCTCCCAGAATTCAGTGTGCTTTCCACCATGATGGTGTTCCAGATGTGAGTGATTGAGAAATCTCAATCAGTTATGTTTTTAGGGTATATACAGTTTCTTTTCTCTGGAAAAATTGGTCTTTTCCGGGTTTTTTAAAATTGTTTTTACTCATTTAAAGTTCAAAATTAGAAACTGAATTGCTTTTTTCTTATCCTTTCCTCTTATTTTTTTTCCCTTGCATTTTAATTGTCAAATTTACTTTATTCATTTTTTTTCAACTTGTACAAATTATATTAAGTAACAATACAACAGAGACCTTAATACTTAAGTAATCAGCTGAAGATAGAAACCCTTATTGTAAAACAACTATTTTGATGCAATCTACGGTGGGGTTTTTTTTATGTTATCTTCATTTCTGGATATAAATAATCTTATGCTCACTGATATTTTAAATCATAAGTAAAACTGATATAACACTTCTGTCTTTTTTATGTTTGATGGTCTGAGTTATCTAAACATTACAGTGTTAATAATCAATCAATCCATCAATCAGAATAGAGCTGGAAGGGACCTTGGAGGTCTTCTAGTCCAACCCCCTACTCAAGCAGGAAACCCTATACCATTCCAGACAAATGACTGTCCAGTCTCTTCTTAGCACCCACAACTTCTGGAGGCAAGCTGTTCCACTGGTTAATTGTCCTCACTGTTGGGAAGTTTCTCCTTAGTTCTAGGTTGCTTCTCTCTTTGATTAGTTTCCATCTGTTGTAGAGATTCTCAGTCATCCAGGTCATGGTTGTCCCACAGGTGTTTTTTCAGAAGGAAACTGGACTTTATTGTTTTTTCTTTGAAGACATTTCGCTTCTCCTCTAAGAAGCTTCTTCCGCTCTGGCTGAGAGGTGAGCTGAAGAAGTTTGTTGGGTGAGAAGCGAAATGTCTTCAAAGAAAAAACAGAAAGTCCAGTTTCCTCTTGAAAAAGCACCTTTGGGACAACCATGACCTGGATGACTGAGAATCTCCATAGACATCGTTTGCTTTCTGTTATTCCTCAACTTATAAGCACAAAATCCATTCCTACTCCCACACCCTTCAAAGGATGTTCATCCGAAATTGTATAGCCAAAAGTCTGTAGAGATTCCATTTCCATCCATTGTTCTTGTCTTGCCTTTGGAGAATAGGTGGACCCCCTCCTCTTTGTGGTAGCCGCTCAAATATTGCAAGGTTACTATCATGTCCCCCCCCACTCCTTCTTTTCATTAAACTAGCCATACCCAGTTCCTGCAACTGTTCTTCGTATGTTTTTGTCTCATTCTTCATATGTTTTGACTCAGGGATGTGCAGATTGTGGTTTGATGACAACGCTGTGGCAATAAGCATAGCCAGGAGAGGCAGGCAGGCAGGGAGGTCCAAGCCAGAGGTCCATAAGAGAAAAGGCCCTTTGCAATCTTGGACCCTTTCCAAACCAAATTAGGCCCGAGCTGAACACTTAGCCCTGTGTCCACAATAGTCCTCAACTTATGACCACAATTGAGTCCAAAATTTCTGTTGCTGAGCAAGACAGTTGTTAAGTGAGTTTTGCCCCATTTGATGGCCTTTCTTGCCACCATTGTTAAGCGAATCAGGGCAGTTAACTTGGTCTCACGGTCATTAAGTGAATCTTTAGTCAATGCTGTAGAAATACCATTGTTTTGAAATAATATAATGTATTATGAAAGTTTTGAACAATGTAAGGAAAGAAAAAAAGTGTAGAATTGACCAGGCTTTAAATTACTGTAAATAAATAACAAACCTTACTGTAATGGAAAGAGGCAAACATTTTAAGCAGCCATGGTGAGTACCCAAATTACTTTCTTAATTATGCTTAGGTCATGCTCAGTGGTGAAATCCAAATTTTTTACTACCGGTTCTGTGGGCATGGCTTGGTGGGCATGGTGTGGCTTGGTGGGCATGGCAGGGGAAGGATACTGCAAAATCTCCATTCCCACCCCACTCCAGGGAAAGGATACTGCAAAATCCCCATTCCCTCCCCACTCTTGGGGGAAGGATATTGCAAAATCTCCATTCCCACCCCACTCTGGGGCCAGCCAGAGGTGGTATTTGCTGGTTCTCCAAACTACTCAAAATTTCCGCTACCGGTTCTCTGAACTACTCAAAATTTCCGCTACCGGTTCTCAAGAACCTATCAGAACCTGCTCGATTTCACCCCTGGTCATGCTTTAATTTCTCAATAGAGCCAGACTGGACAATCATTTGTCTGAAATGTTATAGGCTTTCCTGCTTGAGCATAGGGTTGGACTAGAAGACCTCCAAGGTCCCTTCCAACTCTGTTATTCAGTTATTCTGCCTGGAGAATAAACTGGATTTGTACCTTAATCGGCTTTAGGACTATTTAAGTATTGAAAACTCACAGCATATATATATATTTCTAAATATTTAAATGGTATATAGTATAAGTATGAGACCACATTTAAAATATTGCATCCAGTTCTGGTCACTATGATTCAAAAAAGATCCTGAGGCCCTAGAAAGAGTGCAGAGAAGTCAATATAGATGATCAGGGGTCTGGAGGCTAAATCATACAATGAACAGCTAAGGGAACTAGGTGTGATGTCTCCCTTGGACGACTCCTCTGACTCTTCCTTGGAGGCTGGCTCGAGGGAGGATGAGCTCATTCCTGGCATGACAGAAACTGGGTTAATTAATGACTCTGAACTGTTGGCCAAAAGAGATTTATGAGGGGCTTTGGCTGGGGACAGTTTGCAGGTCAGTGAAGAGGAGGAGGAGCTGCCTTCCATGTTTGATCCAAGAGACACAGGGCAGAGAAAAGACAAGAGCAAAGGAGATCTGCCAGATTACTTGGGAGAAGGCCCCACCCATCTTGATGGGCTACACCAGAAAACTATTTATCACGGCAGGCAGAGGGAGGTGTTTCTGGGAACATCATGTTTGGTTTATGGTTGTGTGTTTGTTCATGCTTCCTGCTTGACTTTGTGCCTTGGAGACTCTGAACTTCTCTTGCCAAGTGAGCTCTCGTTGGACTGGAAGACCTCTAAGATCCCTTCCAACCTTATGATTCTATGCATCTATTGGTATTCATAGAAAAGCATAATCTGGTGGCATAATCTGGTTTCAATTTTGATAAGCTCTTCGCCTTTCCGATATGTAGCCGATAAAGCATATGACTATACAATTGTCAGTCACAGGTTTGGTGATAGTTAATTACTTTAAATGGGTGTATTTTACCTCCAAAATATGCATTTAGGAACTTTGGTCTCTATCAAGAACCATTGCTTTGTATGTTCCTTTATTTAACTTTATTCTTATCACTCCAAAGCAAATCAGGATGATTTAGTGTTTTCTCCAATAAACACATACATGTATAAATGCCATCATTTGCATGCCCTTAACACATTCGGTTTATGCAGAATATATTTTGCACAGATGCATTTTCCCAAATATTAACAGTGATATCTCTTCATCTACCCATACCTCGGGGCGGGGAGGGGGGGAGAAAGAGAGAGAGAGAGAAATAAGCAGCTTATTCTTCAAAATACCTCATTGATTGAAATGACTTGGTACTTTCCCAAAGGTAATACTTTCCTACTTTGTGATAAAGTAGGCCAAGGAGATGCCCAAAAGGAAGGCATAAAAGGGGATTTATGCCACATTATGCAAGATCTGCCTCTTTTGTAAAGTTCAGAGAGATCCAGAATAAGTATTCTGTCCTGCAGTTGAAGTCTGCAATTCTGTATTTTCTGTGTCGGATTTTTTTTTCTTGCTGTCCATGATTAGACTTATATAATATCTCTATAAATAGCTGATGACCACTTTTGCAATCTTTGATTTGTTCAGCAGGCCTCCAATCATAACTTGATACAGTATGTACAATACGCAGTTGCCATCTTCTCTGTTCTGGACAACAAGAAAATTCAAGTGACCTTTCAAACTTATACAGATAGTCCTTGACTTACGACCACAATTGGCCCCCAAAATTTATGTTGCTAAGTGAGTTGTAGTGATTTCAATTTCAACTCTGAACTGAGTTTAACTTGAAGGCAAGTTAGAAATGTTATTTCTTTTTTCCAAATATTTACTTGATGGTATCTTCTCTTTTGTATAGGTAAAGAAATTCAGACAATATTTTTTGCAGGATACAAACTGGGTTGGTCACCAAGACTAGAGCAGGGGTGAAATGCTCCCGGTTTGGCCCGGTCCGGGTGTACCGGTAGCGCCGCCTGTCGGTGGTTCGGAGAACTGGTAGCAGCGGCAGCACGAGGCTCTGGCCACCCGCCCGGATGCCACCATTTTGGTTTTTTTAATGCTCTGTGCATGCGCAAAGCATTCTGCGCATGCACAGAGGGTGAAAAAGCCCATGTGCAAGGGGAATGCGGGCGAAAAAACACACACGCGCAGAGCGAGCGTTTCCGAACTGGTAGGGAAGGTAAGTAGATTTCACCGCTGGACCACAGGTTCACCTTGTGCACCAACTGCGGCCCTATTTGGATCAGGAGGCTCTGCTCACGGTCACTCATGCCCTTATCACCTCACGACTTAACTATTGCAATGCGCTCTACATGGGGCTACCCTTAAAAAGTGTCCGGAGACTACAGTTAGTCCAGAATGCAGCTGCGTGAGCAGTTGTGGGTGTGCCAAGGTACACCCACATGAGTTCCATCCTTCGCGAGCTACACTGGCTGCCGATTGCGCTCCGGTCACAAGGTGTTGGTTGTTGGTTGTTACCTTTAAAGCCCTACATGGCTCAGGACCAGTATATCTGCGTGACCACCTTATGCCACATTCCTCCCATCGACCAGTGAGGTCGCACAGGGTTGGCCTTCTTCAGGTCCCGTCGGCCAGACAGTCCCGGCTGGCGGGACCGCAGTGGAG
>QLTV01020728.1:403546-415410 GCA_003457575.1 Thermophis baileyi
CGTTAACGGTTTCATCATTACGGTCTTTATTGTTAGGTCCTTTAGGGGGTGGGATGGTTCTCATGTCTTTAAGTTTGTTGTTTACGAAATTGTAGAATGCATGGTTGGATTTCGTGCGCAGGAGGTTTTCCTCTTGATTGATATGATATTTGGTGCATTCAGTCTTTATTTGTTTGCATAAGTTTTTGTAGCGGCTTTTGAGGTTGGGTGTGTAGCCAGTTTTGTTTTTCCGCCAAAAAGATTTTTTTTTTTTTGCTTGGAGCTTCCTTATTGTTATGGGTAACTTGTTTTTCCTGTTTTTGGAAGTTATTAGTGGTACGTATAGTTTAATGACTCTTTTGACTTCAAGTAAGAAAATGTTATAATGGTCTTCGGCAGTAATACAGCCAGTGAATAGTGTTTGTTTTAACCAAAAACAAAGCCAAATCTGAAAACATCCCATGCTTACTCATGAAGGGCAGATACACCAATCTAGAAAAAGTTGTAATGCCTCTCCCAAAACCTTCACCTACTCATATTGACATTTATCTATGTGTGCAGTTGCCTGTATGTGTGAAGAGGTAAAGAAAACACTATCCTTCCTCGAACTCCTTGCTTAGGAGGAATCATCTAAAATTCCTACAAACTTCATACATATATGTCTATGGAGATTCTCAGCCATAGTTGTCCCAAAGATGCTTTTTTCAAGAGGCAACTGGACTTTCTGGTTTTTCTTTGAAGACCTTTCACTTCTCATCCAAGAATTCTTCTTACCTGAGGGAGCTTCTTGGATGAGAAGCGAAACGTCTTCTAAGAAAAACCAGAAAGCCCAGTTGCCTCTTGAAAAAGCACCTCTGGGTTCATACATAGATCTGTGCAGAACTGATCTGCCTGTCAGGCCTGGAAGCCATCTTGGACCTTGGATCTTCAGGCCTGCCTGGGATCTTCAGGCCTGCCACATTTAGTGCTTTGGGAAACTGGGAGGGGGGATTGTGTGAGTGGGGAACTATAGTCAAAATAACATTCCTTTCTCCGAGAGTCAAGGTCACTCTGCCCTGCAGCTGGAGGGATGTGCCTGGGAAGCATCTCCAGTTGGGACGGTGCATTGATTGGACAATGTGATGGATATGTGGGTGCTGGGGCAGGGGCTTGAACTTTCTTTTGGGTGTGGAAAACTGGAAGCTTTCAGATTTGGATTTTCCCAGATGTGCCAATATGACATCTCTAATAAAATGGAACTTTGAGGAAATCTATGCCTCGGAGGCTTCTTTCGTTGGTGGTGTTACTTGGAACCCTGACACTGCCTCTATTTTCTATCCTAATGTCTTTTTATGTCCTGTCTCTGTAATTTTCCCATCCAAATATCAACCAGGCTTAACTGGAACTAGTTTCTGATCCTACACAGGGATGGTCATATCTCATCGAGTGAACCAAGCCAACAAGTTAATATTAAAAGCATCAGATTTGCATTTGACTGAAAAGTCTATCAACGCTAAGTGCAGGACAGGGAGAAAAAACCTAATGCATTCCATTTGTTCCTTTGCCAGTTTAAGTTCACACCCCTGACCATTGCAATTAGGATGCAATATGTTTGATACATATAAAACACATAGAGACTTATGAACAATTTCCCCAGGCTATTTATTTATAAAAATGCATATAATCACCCATCTCAACCTCGTGACTCACAGGACAAATAAAACAGTAATTACCCTATTTCAAACACACAATTAAGGGCACAAGTGAGTTTGAGATGCCAGTGCTGCACTTCAGCTTCAGTTATTATAGGAACAATGTGGATTTAAAAAGAGAGCGAAGGGAAGCAAACTTACCTTCCAAGTCTGGATGCTCTTTTGATAATAAATGGTGGGATTTTATGGATGGGAA
Source organism: Thermophis baileyi (assembly GCA_003457575.1). Lineage (NCBI taxonomy): Eukaryota > Metazoa > Chordata > Lepidosauria > Squamata > Dipsadidae > Thermophis > Thermophis baileyi. Next base: position 405,413 of record QLTV01020728.1, read on the forward strand.
TTAAGGTTGATCACTAGTAACCTCTAAAATGAATTTCCTATTTTACTAAACATACAATCTGCCCTCCTATTGATCAAAAATATTTTTATTTTTAATCATATAAAATACAAAGAAGAGAAGAAAAAGATAAGAAATTAAGGGAAGGGAAGGAAGTGGGAAAAAGGGGGTGTGAGATACAAAGGGAAAGAGAAAAAAGAAAGAAAAAGGGGCATTGATTTCCAACTCTTCTTAGCACAGGACAAGATTTCATCTGTAGGGATCTGTTCACTTTTCCAATTTTGTGCAAATACAATTCTAGCTGCAGTTATTACATGAATAATCAAATATACATTTTCTTTACTATACTTTTCTGGTAAAATCCCCAACAAAAATAGTTCAGGTTTTAAATCAATATGTTGCTGTATCATCTTCTCCAACCACATATGAATTTTTGCCCAATATTTGTTTGCTTCTACACATGTCCACCACATATAATACAACCCTGGTATCTGATGACATTTCCAACATTTAGCTGATTTATCTTTATACATTTTTGCCAATCTTTCTGGTGGCAGATGCCATCTATAAAACATCTTATACAAATTTTCCTTGTATGCAGCTGACATTGTTAATTTATAATTTCTGTCCCATAATTGCTGCCATTTCTCTAACTCTATCGTATAACCAAAGTTTTTGCCCATGCTATCATTGTTTCTTTTACTTGTTCTTCTTCCAGCTAACATCAAATCTTTCTAATCAACAAAACCAAAGTCAAAGTTTCATTGTTTTTTTCTTCACAAGCACGAATTCCAGAAGTGATATCCAAATGAAAACACATTGTCCTCTTTGAATAAAATAATCAATTTAACCATTCCTGCTTTATCTTCCTTGCTATGGAAATAATGTGTATTTCTATTTGCACCTAATAATCTTTGTCACCATTTTTATTTACAAAATTCATTGTATTCTTTCAAATTCTTTGACCTTACTGAAAAAAAAAGGGGGGGAGACGTTTTTTTTCACCCTTTTTTTATCCTTCAAAGTACTAAAGTTAAAAAAAAACACTTTTTTTAAATCAAAATTTTCTAATCCATCTTTGTCTTTGACTTCTTAACATACAAGCTTTAAACTTCAATATTATGTTTAGATCCCTCCCTCCAAACTGCCCTTATAGAATAATAGACCACCTGCCCTTCTCTTTATAGAGTTCTATTACATCACGCTACCATTTTCTCTATGGAGGAATTTAATCTTTCAATCCAGTCCAGTTCACCTATCAGCTAAGAATAAGCTTCACATTAAAAAGGCAGGCAACGTAGATAACAAAAAAATAAAAATAAAAATAAAAAAAATCAACCAATGGTGACCTTGCATTTTACATTTCTTAAGGATCATTGTAACTTAAAATGCTATTTTAGTTACCAGTTCCTATAGAGACTGCACAAAATGGGGGCAATAAAATGTTATTTAGCCGTGCTAAATTTAAAAAGAAAAAACAGAAAAGAGAGGGGGGGGAGGGAATGAATACTGATATACTGTAGAGTATATTTTTAGTCGGTCCCTAAGAAGTGGGGTTTTTTTTTTCTTATATCAAAAGCAAAGGAAAAGCAATTATAGTGGAAATGGTCTCTCCCTTCCCTGGAGAGAGGGAAAAAAAAAAGAATTGCATAAGGATCCAATGGGCTGGGGAAATTCAATATGACAAAAAGTAGAAAATAGTAGCCCTTCATTTTCTATTTTTCAACATCCATGCTCGAAAGCGTTCTTGTTAATCACGACATGCTGATAATTTAGAAAACCCAGGGACAGGTATAGGATAATAGCATAAAGCAGGGATGTCAAACTCTATTTCATTGAGGGCTGCATCAGGGTTGTGTTTGACCTTGGGGGGGGGGCAGAGTGGGCGTGGCCAGCTCAACATCACTTAGACATAGCCAGCTCAACATCACTTATCGAGGTTCTGTTTTCAGCCATGATGGCCTCCTGCAGCCCTCTGCCAGCGAATGGGCTGATTGGAAAGATGACTTAATGATGGACAGGACCACATGTGTTTGAGGTCCTGGGCAGCTGACCACATGGAGTGGAGAGTGAGGGTTATTTATACCCTTTCTGGGCTTTGAATTTGAGCTTCCTGTTCCTGTGGCAAGAGCATGCATTCTATAGGTTGCTGTCAGACTCCCATGGGGCTATGCAGAGGTCATAGCTGAGGTTGTCTGAGATAAATTTGGATGAAATTTGGAGGGTGATGATGTAATAAAGAGGCTTGTGTTCTGTGGGCAATTCCAATTGTGTCTTAATGGCTTTGTTCTGGTTTGGATCTTGAGTGAGGGCTAATCCTACCATTCTACCTTTGTTCAAAATATCCTGTCTTGAATGGATTACCAAATCTGATTTCTAGAAGCTGGCCTCAGCTTAGTATCTGCTTAGGGGCAGGGAACTGTGGCTCTGAGTTTCTGTCTTTAGAAACCTGTTTCTTCTTTAGGGAAAATATAATATTCTGCCTTTTTAATATTTCATTAGAAGAATATTTCATTCTTCTAAGAGGGGTGGGTGCTAACTTTCTACAGTAGACGCCAGAAACATAATCAATACATTGGTTTTATTCTGTCCTCTTGAACTACTAGGATAAGGTTTGTAAGCACCAGCAAGGAATGGCAGATAGAGGCCAACTTCCAAAGGAAGCTATATAAATGAAGCCAACTTCTACAACATGGAAAGAGGATTGGAATAAATCAAAATATGCAGAATACAAAGCTTATAATATATTGCAAGATACCTTGTAAACAAGAGCTCACTCTGGAGATTTAGAAGTCCTTTAAAGAGCATGATTCCAATTTCATCTGCCTGAATCTTGCAGGTAGCAAATCTTTCTAGATCTGAAGTCCTTTTGGCTACCAAGTCTATTAGAGCCTACAGCTGAGACAAGAGAGTTCAAAGGGCATGATTAACCATTTAAAATGGTGTTTTCGGGATTTCAGAATCTTAAGGGCCAATGGCTGCAGGTTGCCTCATATCACCAGTAAAAGTGGAAGACACTCAATAAATGCAACAAAAGACCAATACATTTTAGAAATTTTAGAAGCTTTTAATAGACTTAAAAGAGAAGGAATTATTGCCTGCTTCTGATAAATAATATGCTGGTTTTGATGAAGCTTCAAGCTTCCTTTAGATAATAGAAATTTTAATATAGTTGTGTACAAAAATGTGATGCAAAATATATTTGTTTTTTTTAATAGAAATGTTTATTAATTTGAGGGGGGAGCTTTGCATTTTCTCCAAAGATACAGGCAACATATTATAGCCCTCTAAACTGCCACTAGATAAAGTTAATGAAAGGCATTCTGTGTCATCCTAAGTCAAAAGCTAAATCAATTCATTCTCTGAAACTACTGGTCTCACCTTTCAAATGAATGGCAACACACCACAACCCTCACAGTCTCAAATTCAGCAGCGTATTTTTGTAACAGAAATATCATGTTGCCGAAGAAGAAGAATTTCCAGGTGCCGCTGAATAGAAATGGCTCTGAGCGGCATCTGCAGGGAGATTTTTAAAAAATCAAGATGACCTCAACTATGCAATCAAAAATTCAGCCCTTTTTATTTGTCTTGTGATTGTGGATGCCATTTAATTTTTTTTAAAATCCCTCCTGCAGATACCCCACAAGATTATCCAGATGGAAGGAACGTTCCCAAGGAGGTTCTCAGGTAGGACAGCCAATCACAAATGAAGAAATGACAGGTCTATAGAGAAGTGAATAATTAAGGAAAATTTAGTGTCAACATACAAAGATGTGAGCCGTGATAACCGAAACATCATAATTGAATGATTGTCTGTTAGTCATAGTCCCAATTTTTCTTTTTTGAAAAGTGGAGAGAGAGTTAATTTTCACTCCATTTACATTGTAGGTGCCATCCTTTGATGGAACCATACCAAGCTAAAATAGATACAAAAGCAAACAAGGTCTCTATTTAAATAACAAACATAATTTTCTAGAGTAAGATAATTTTCCTGGTAGAAGGTTTGCTTTTTTTGCAAAGAAAATATATTAACAGTATAAGTCAAACATGGTGGAATTCGGACGTCACTGGCAGAGCATATTTGCTGTGGATCAGGGGTGTCAAACTTGGTTTCATTGAGGGCCGCATCAGGGTTGTGTTTGACCTCAACGGGGGCCGGGATGGGAGTGGCCAGGGTGGGCGTGGCCAGCTCAACTTCACTCATGTTGAGGGCGCCTGTGGTGGCCCGAGCACTCTGCCAGCAAAAATGGGCTCCCGATCTCCGTTTTTGGCTGCGACTGTTTCCTGAAACCCTCTGCCAGTGAAAACGGAGCTCAGGAGGGCCACACATGGCCCTCCCGAGCCACTCATGGCCCTCTCGAGCCACACATGGTCCTCCTGAGCCACACATGGCCCTCCTGAGCTACACATGGCCCTCCCGAGCCACACATGGCCCTCCCGAGCTACGCATGGCCCTCCCGAGCCACGCACGGCCCTCCCAAGCTCCATTTTCACTGCCAGAGACATTGGGCAGGCCGGTCCTTTGCTGTTTCCAGGGTGGCCCCACGGGCCAGATCTAAGCACCCTGCGAGCCAGATCCGGCCCATGGGCCTTGAGTTTGACACCCCTGCTGTGGGTGAAGGCACAAATGGCACAAAGGATTGAGCCTTGAATCAAATGGATAATTTCTCTAAGGGTCAAAGATATCTCGTAGGATCTCAGTTTTGACTGAAGGACATAGAACAATGCCATGTGTGCAGATCTTCTGTTCAATTCAATTCAGAGAACTGATTCAAAAGGATTTGAAGGATCAGTCTGAATTGACTGATTCATCATATGGAACTATCAGCGTAATAAATCCCATCAAAGTGAATCAGAACTACGAGTCAATTGCTTTGGGGCCTCCATAGCAACTGTGATTTGAGTGACTGACTCATTTTAGCACTCTTTCGTCCTGAATCAATGATCTAAACTAGATCTGTGTTGTTGTTGTTTTACCCACCAAATATCTGAGTTTATTACTAAACATGACAGGATCCAATTTTAAAGAGGCAAGCACTCCAGAACAACCTGTTTAAAACATTTACAAAAGTAAATAGTAGTAGTAATAATAGGAGCGGCAATAATGACGGTAATAATATTAACAATATACTCTTTGATTTTGCCATTTGAGAAATCAGTGCCGCCAACTGCCTTCTATTTTAGCCACAATTATACAAAGATGCCCAAATAACGGGTGGGGGGTGGGAGACTTTTTTAATTGAAAGAAGACATAGCAAACTTTTGGTTGCCTTCTTTTCACTGACCACAACTCAAGACATGACAGGTGCTCTTTCTTTACTAAGAAGTCAATCAGACTTTGAGCATTTTCAAGGTTGAAGCAGGGCATGGGAAATACATATAAAAAACCATGAGTCAGGGGTGGGTTCCTCCCAGTTCGGACCGGTTCTCCCAAACCGGTAGTGGCCCATTGGTGACATCACGATGACGTCACCGAACCGGATTGGTCAGTGCCAGTCCATGGGGGCCACTATCTTTTTTTTGAATTTTTTTTTTTTTGGATATTTTTTTTTTAGAATTTTTTATTATTTTTTTCCCCCTTCTGAGCATGCGCAGAAGCCAACTTCCAGCACTGTGCATGTGGTCACCATCTTTTTTTCGGCTTTGGGTTTTGTTTTGTTTTCGGATTTTTTGTTACTACGTACACGGCGTGGGAGGGAGCGAACCGGCAGCGAGGTAAGTTGGAACCCACCCCTGCCATGAGTAATGACCCAAAGGTGCTTTTTCAGGAGGCAACTGGACTGTATTGTTTTTTTTCTTTGAAGACAAAGTGAAATTTATCCATTTCACCAAGATCAGTCAGTTTGACTTCTCTTCCTTCCAGAGCAAGTAGTATCAAATCTTTCCCTATATCCCTTTGCATATAAATTATCTTGACTAATCTTAAAAATATTCTGAGACAATTTCCATCTTCCCTGATTGTGGACTATGGACATTGTAACATAAGCACATGTATAACCCTTCTTCAGGAAAGGTGGGTCTAGACCAGGGATGTCCAACCTTGGCAACTTTAAGACTTGTGAACTTCAACTCTCAGAATTGCCCAGCTAGCTTGAGTTGAAGTCCACAATTCTTAAGTCTATCAAGATTCTCAGTCATCCAGGTCATGGTTGTCCCAAAGGTGCTTTTTCAAGAGGCAACTGAACTTTCTGGTTTTTCTTTGAAGACGTTTTGCTTCTCAACCAAGAAGCTTCTTCAGCTCTGACTGGATGATGGGGAAATGGAAAGATTTATATTCCTGGTCATTTGCATTCTTTTAGAGAGTCATTGAAGCCACTTGGAGGTTTATCTGTGTCCTCAGGGTCACTTGAGTGGTGCAAATGGGTGTGGAGCCTTCTTGGACCTGCTAAATCCTTCCATTCCTCACCATCCAGTCAGAGCTGAAGAAGCTTCTTGATGAGAAGTGAAACATCTTCAAAGAAAAACCAAGAAAGTTCAGTTGCCTCCTGAAAAAGCACCAACTGTGACCTGGGTGATTGAGATTTCCCATAGACCATGAGTAATGACCTATTAGTGGACTTACAAAAAAAGCATTTAAAATCTTGAGGAAAAAAATATTGCGATGGGAGATTTGGGCAGAGATAATTTCTACTGCAGCATCTTAATATTAAATTAGGGATGAAGAATGAAATTGACTTCTTTGATCAGGGTTAAAGTAAGAAATAGTTCTTTAAAATTCTGGAAACCGTTTATGAACTTTTTCTGACATTGCGGTTAATGATTTTTGGATTTATGATAAGGGTTATGATAAGGGAAGATATGAACTATATAATACATCTTTAAAGTATCAGGTTTGGTTGTGCTTGCTGTAAAGAAGATGAGAAGTTCTTTTTCTTTCTTCTTTCTCTATGCACTTTTTATTTAATTTCTCTGTTTCTTTTAGATTGCAGTTTGTTTCATCTTGTACTGCTGCTAAAATCTTTAATAAAAAGTATTTTTAAAAAAACAATAAGGTCTTTGACTGTAGTGTTGAAGTCATCATCTTGACTTTTTAAAACCTTTTTTAAATCCTTTTTTTATTGGGAGCATCTCTGAACATTTTAGCTAGCACACCGGAAGGAAGGAACATGTTTTGCTGTTATGTAACAGTTCTACTGTTAAGATTTTATTTATTTTATTTATTTTATTTATTTAGTTTGTCAAACATATACGAGATGACAGGTATAAGTATAAACATGGACATGAGCACAGGAAATGAGTACAAATAAATGGGGACAGTAGGACAGGGACGGTAGGCATGCTGGTGCACTTATGCATGTCCCTTACAGACATCTTAGGAATGGGGTGAGGTCTACGGTAGACAGTTTAAGGTTAAAGTTTTGGGGGTTTGAGGATGTAACAACAGAGTCAGGTAGTGCATTCCAGGCATTGACCATTCTATTGCTGAAGTTGTATTTTCTGCAATCGAGTTTGGAGCGGTTTACCTTGAGTTTGTATCTATTGTTTGCCTGTGTATTATTGCGGTTGAAGCTGAAGTAGTCGTTGACAGGTAGGACGTTGTAGCAGACAATTTTGTGTACTATGATATTTGATTGTATATTTGATTGTATCTGCCCTTAGAGCTGTAATAAACTGATACTTATTATGTTTTTACTGTTCAACTAAAACAATGTTGCTTTTACATGGATTCTTTTCCAAGCAGATCTTTGGGCAAAGGGTTGTTGGGGGAAAGAGGCACCAAAGTTGACCAACTATGGAATGTTGCAATAGAAATGCTGCCTCTTTTGTACAAGCAATGATGTCACAATTCTCCCTCCACTTTTTGCCAATTTGGATTCCCAGTTTTGCAAGAATAACTGTGTCCCCCCCCCAAGCATGGCGTAAGAGAAAAGAACCAGTGATATGCACAGGTAGACAAAAATAAATGCAATTTCTGTTGGTTTTAATGATAATGCAATCTGTTAGCTTTTAATGATAATGCTTTGCAACCCAAGAAATCAAAATTAAATTTTGCTTTTCAGGGTATAAATGCATACTTAGATCTTTGTGGGATTTCCTTTGAGGGCAAGCAACCTCAAGCAGACCCAAGAAAAAGAGTTAGAAATATAAACCAAGAAATTCAAGGGATGAGATAGGAAAGAAAGGGAAAACATAGTTAACAGTATTTAACAATTGTGATACGAAAGATTGTAAAATGGGGTAAAACTTACTTAACTATCTTGCTTAACAGTGGAAATTTTGGACTCAATTGTGGTCAAAAGTCAAGGAGTATCTATATTTACATCCTGCCTTTATTATTTTTATTAATAACTTCAGGCAGCAAACATATCCAATGCACCTTCCTCCCCCTATTTTCCCTCTGAGGTGAGTTGGGCTGAGAGAGAGATGGACTGGTCCAAAGACACTCAGCTGGCTTTCATGACTAAGATGGGACTTGAACTCACGATCTCTTGCTTTCCAGCCTGGTTCCTTAACCATTAGACAAAAGTGGCTCTCGTATTGAACTCATATCAAACGGGGCATTGAGTCCCAAAGGTGTTTTGTCAGGAGACAACCAAGAAGCTTCTTCAGTTCTGACTGGATGGTGGGAGCAGAAGTCCAGTAAGAGCTGAAGAAGCTTCTTGGATGAGAAGCGAAATGCCTTCAAAGAAAAACCAGAAAGTCCTGTTGCCTCTTGAAAAAGCACCTTTGGGATAGTTAACAGTAGTTTACACCAACTTCATTCACTCTCCAGATTTTCAAAACCTTCTAAAGCATCCTTGTTCTCACTCATTCCCCTATACCTTTGTATACGTTCCCTTTGATAGCAATAGCACTTAGACTTATATACTGCTTTACAGTGCTTCACAACCCTCTCTAAGCAGTTTACAGAGTCAGCCTCTTGCCCCCAACAATCTGGGTCCTCGTTTTACCCACCTCGGAAGGATGGAAGGCTGACTCATCCTTGAGTCTGGTGAGATTTGAACTGCCAAATTGCAGGCAGCCGGCAGGCAGCAGAAGTAGCCTGCAGTACTGCACTCTAACCACTGCGCCATCGTGGCTCAGTAAAGAGATACTTTAGGCTCTCAATCCTGGTTGTACTTATTGCATAATGGCACGTTCTTTTTTATGAATTTTTTTTTATCCAGTTCATTAGATAGCTTCTCTCATGTTCTATTTATTTTTGAAAGCTGTGGATATATCTGGAGCTTTCCAACAGCTTTCTATCCAGATTGCCGACTGCAATAATCAAGGATTCTAGTTGAGCCATTGGGATTTCACACTGAGCATGAAGCCTTCTCGTCTAGATTTTTTTTCTTTCTTTAACTTAAGGAAGGCACTGTAACAATAATATATAATCCTTAAAGTACATTGTGTGTCTTCATGGAGAAGGATCCCATCTGCCCTTTTTATCTCTAGAGGGATGCCTTTGTTTTAATTATTAAAATGTTGCAGGTTATATTTCAAGGAGTCCTTTATGGACTCAGTAAAAAGCAAACTACATTTATGAGCCACGGTGGCACAGTGGTTAGAGTGCAGTTCTGCAGGCTACTTCTGCTGCCTGCCAGCTGCCTGCAATTTGGCAGTTCGAATCTCACCAGACTCAAGGTTGACTCAGCCTTCCGAGGTGGGTAAAATGAGGACCCAGATTGTTGGGGGCAATATGCTGACTTACTGACTCTGTAAACCGCTTACAGAGGGCTGTAAAGCACTGTGAAATGGTATATAAGTCTATTGTTATTTCTGTAACTCTAACATGGTATCAATCAATTAGATGGGAGGTTGAACAACTAACCTTGTGGTGCGACTGGAACAACCTGGAACTGAATACACTCAAAACCATAGAAATGGTGGTAGACTTTAGGAGAAACCCTCCCAGACTTCCACCTCTTACAATACTAGACAACACAGTATCAACAGTAGAGACCTTCAAATTTCTAGGTTCTACCATATCGCAAGATCTAAAATGGACACCTAACATCAAAAACGTCATCAAAAAAGCACAACAAAGAATGTTCTTTCTGCGCCAACTCAGAAAGCTC
>QLTV01020728.1:433163-448854 GCA_003457575.1 Thermophis baileyi
TGGTCTGTAATTTTCGACGTTGCTGGGATCTCCTTTTTTGAAGATAGGGATGACTGTGGCTAGTGACCATAAGTTGGGTAAGGAGCTAGTCCTGAAAGATTTATCGAAGATTATGCTAAGAGGTTCAGCTAAGGCTGTGGAGAGCTTTTTTAAGAAATATGCACATAGTCCATCAGGTCCAATAGATAGAGATGGTTTTAGGTTGCGTAATGCCTTTGCAACGTTATCTTCTGTAAAATCAATTTGTGTTAGATCGTTGTAATTATTTGTGGTACGACTAGGAAATATTGGGCATGAGCCAGTGCTGTCTACAAAGACTGAGCCGAAGAATGTGTTAAAGAGATTGGCTTTAATGGTTTCATCGTTATAGTCTTTACCATTAGGTCCTGTATAGGTTTACCAACCATCCTAGATCCAGAATGTCTCCTAGACTGTCAAATAACTTTGCATTATTTGAGTTGGGCATTGTTGTGTTTATTTAAAACTACTTTCAAAGCAAGAAAAGACAAACCTTATTCAGGACAAAGAGTGATTCAATATATGTCATCACTGCCACCACCACCACCACCACTATTATTATCATCATCATCATCATCATCATCATCATCATCATCATCATCATCATTTTCACATTTCAGAAGCAGCCAGCACTGCTATTTTAAGATGCCACCAATAAAAATCATATGTTGGATAATTTTAAAACACATATGGAAGCTAAAATGAACTTTGCTAGGACCATCAATAAGAGGAAGCCAAGGATGTAGATGTATGGGTATGCCTAGTATAGTGAAAAGGAGGACTAGGGGTGACATGATAGCACTGTGCCAATATCTCAGGGGCTGCCCCAAAGAAGAGGGAGTCAAGCTATTCTCCAAAGCACCTGAAGGCAGAACAAGAAACAATGGATGGAAACTGATCAAGGAGAGAAGCAACCTAGAACTAAGGAGAAATTTCCTGACAGTGAGAACGATGAATCAATGGAAAAACTTGCCTTCAGAAGTTGTGGGTGCTCCATCACTGGAGCTTTTTAAGAAGCGATTGGACAACTATTTGTCCAGATTGGTAAAAGGCAGTGGTTCTCAACCTTTTCTTCACTATGGACCCCCTTTAAATACCTTTTGTGGCCATGGATCATGGCCACGGGCCACCAAGACTTAACTCAAGATTTAAAGCATTACATTTCTTCAAACCTCTGCGGTCTACCAGTGACAACACTACGGATCCCCAGGGGTCCATGGACCACAGGTTGAGAACCACTGGTAGAGTGTCTCCTGCTTGACAAGGTAATTGGATTGAAAAACCTCCAAGGTTCCTTGCAACTGTATTATTCTGTTATTTTGATATCATATAGGACTTATAGTATCATAGCTAGATGTACCTGCTTCCTCTTAATCAGTTAGTCTTCAGACCAGGGAAACTATTGGCACAATTACAAACACACACACACACACTTTGTCTCTTTGTGTCTCTCTGTGTGTTTGTGTGTGTGTGAATATAGATAAATAGATAGTTTACATCAGGGGTGGGTTCTGATTTACCTCGCTGCCTGTTCGCTTCCTCCTGCGCCGCGTAGCCGCGCCTCATGGGCATGTGCGCATTTCACGTGCGCGCACATGCGCAGTGCCAAAAAATAAAAAAATTCCCTCCAAAAAAGCCAAAAACAAGATGGCGACACATGTGCAGTGCCGGAAACTTGGCTTTTGCGCATGTGCAGAAGAAAAAAAAAATCAAAAAAATTCCCCCCAAATTTTTTTTTCCAAAAAAAAAAAATCCCCCAAAAAAGATGGCGGTGTCCATGGACCGGCACTGACCGAATCGTATCCATGACATCACTGTGACATCACCAATGGGTTGCTACCGGTTCAGGCGAACCAGTCCGAACCGGGAGGAACCCACCTCTGGTTTACATATATAATCAACAGAACAGTGTCTCATCTGAGACACTCAGAGCCGAGGTGGCGCAGTGGTTAGAGTGCAGCACTGCAGGCTACTTCAGCTGACTGCTAGCTGCAGTTCGGCAGTTCAAATCTCACCGGCTCAAGGTTGACTCAGCCTTCCATCCTTCCGAGGTGGGTAAAATGAGGACCCAGATTGTTGGGGGCAATAAGCTGACTCTGTGAACCACTTAGAGAGGGCTGTAAAGCACTATCAAGCGGTATATAAGTCTAAGTGCTATTGCTATCTTAATTTTAACTTCAACATTTAGATTGGGCAGAGAGAACATCTAGTACCCAACAGCTTTTTAAAAAAATAAAAAAGAAACCTAAATATAGACATTTAATGTAGACATTCAGGACACCAAAATGCCATGTAATTCTGGAGGGGGAAAGAAACCAATGTAGATGTGGCCTTTCGTTTACTGCAGAAACTAAACATGCTTAGTTTACTTTAGGGACTGACTAAAAATGTCATATAAAAAGCAGTTAGTTGTTACTATGGTATCAGAGAGATAGTCCAGGCATAGACATATTATTCTTATGCCTAATGTAGAAGTGATACTGCATGAAATGAGCAGCAGAGATATTAAGAATTTATCCAACTATTGCATCCTGATTTGGCAATTACAAAGTTCAGAAAACAGGCTGCCATTAACTCAGAAGACAACAGAATGAAAAGAAACCAAGAAGGAAATGAATCCAGAGAGGAATATTTATTTTATTTTATTTATTTATTTGTCAAACACATATAAGATAACAGATATAGGAATAAACATGATTGTGAATACAGGATAAGGATACGAATAAATGGGGACAGTAGGACAGGGACGGTAGGCACGTTGGTTCGCTTATGCACGCCCCTTACAGACCTCTTAGGAATGGGGTGAGGTCCACAGTAGACAGTCTAAGGTTAAAGTTATGGGGGTTTGGGGAAGTAACTACAGAGTCAGGTAGTGCATTCCAGGCATTGACCACTCTGTTGCTGAAGTCGTATTTTCTGCAATAGAGATTGAAGTGGTTTACCTTGAGTTTGTATCGATTGTTTGCCAGTGTATTATTGCGGTTGAAGCTGAAGTAGTCATTAACGGGTAGGACGTTGTAGGAGAGTTTGTATCTATTGCGAGCTCTTGTATTATTGTGGTTGAAGCTGAAGTATCATTGACAGGTAGGACGTTGTAGCAGATAATTTTGTGTACTATGCTTAAGTCAGACCGAAGGCAGCGTAGTTCTAAGTTGTCTAAGCCCAAAATTTCAAGCCTGGTGGTATAAGGTATTCTGTTGTGAGCAGAGGAGTGGAGTACTCTTCTCGTGAAATATCTCTGCACTCGCTCAATTGTATTAATGGGGGACACCTCTGTTAACAGGTACAGGATTTGATAGGGCGCTTCCTATTTTGACCACTTGTTGTCTGTTTGACAGGAATGCAGCTATCCAATTATGCAGGGATCCAGAAATGCCATAAGATTTGAGTTTTAAAAGTAGTTAGTTGTGTACTACTGAATCAAAGGCTTTGCAGAAGTCTATGTAAGTCTATTGCTTTACCCTGGTCGAGTTGTGTAGTCCATATGTTTTTGCAGTGTAAGAGTTGCAGATTACAGGACAGATTTTTCCTAAAACCAAACTGCTTGTTAGAGAGTAGGTTGTTTGTCTCTAAGTGGAGGGTAATGGATTGGTTTATGATTGATTCCATTACTTTGCAGGTGACGCAACACAATGAGATTGGTCTGTAATTTTCTACTAGGCTGGGGTCACCCTTTTTGAAGATAGGGATGACCGTGGCTAGTGACCATAGATTGGGCAAGGAGCTGGTTCTGAAAGATATTTCATAGATTATGCTTAGAGGTTCTGCTATGGCAGTGGAAAGCTTTTTTAAGAAGTAGGCACATAATATTGAAAAATAGCAAATGGCACCTACTCAAGAATTACCCAGTATAAAAGTCTAAACGGACGCCTGAACTGAATTATTAACCTGACCACCAAAATTCACAAACTCTCAAGGCGATTTGAAAGCCACTTAATACCGAGCACTGTTTACTCTTCCCTAAGCAAAATACCGTATTTTTCGGAGTATAAGACGCACCTTTTTACTCCCAAAAAGAGGGTGAAAACTTGGGTGCATCTTATACACCGAATGTAGCCCCACCCAGCCACCCCCACCCTTTGGCCTCCCAGCAATTTACCTCCTTGCAGCAAACAGAGCAGAGCCTGATTAGCACAAGCAACTGATTATCGGCCTCCCGAACATCAGCTGATTGAAGCTGCAGGCAGGCCCACGTGCTAAAATGAAAGTGAAACTAAAACTGCAAGGAGGCAAATTGCTGGGAGGGAGAGGCAGAGGCAGCATTTTATTTTCATCAGACTGCTAATCAGACTGCTGAAACTGGATGCAAGGAGGTAAGTCAATAACTATAAATGTCTATAGAAGGTTCAAATTATGAGACTTATTTTTTAAAGACTGCTTTATTATTGTACTAGACAACTTAACAAAATGAAGAAGCTTTTTAAAATAAATGCTTGATCTGAAGAGGCCCAGTGCTATTGTATCTTCTTTTAAATAGCAGAGAATAATGTATACTTCCAGAAAGCCACATCAGTTTTAACAGCATCTGTACAAGTAATAATCTGAAATGTAACAGTGTCCTGTTTTGGTACTAAAATAAGGCAGCTGAGTTAAACCCTGACTTAGTCATGTTTGGAGTAGATCTATTTAAATAATTGGGAGGAGTTAGTGTGACTACATTTAAGAAAACTTTCTGGCATTAATATACTGCCATAATGTACATTTCTCCAATTCTTTGCTATTTCTATGGGTCAGGCACACATGCACAGAAATACACAGCAAACAGTGTATATCATCTGTACTGTTTGCTGTTTGCTGGGAGGCAAATTGCTGGGAGGCAGAGGCAGATTTTTTTTTCTTGGTTTCCTCCCCCAAAACTAAGGTGCGTCTTATACTCCGGTGCGTCTTATACTCTGAAAAATACGGTAATGCTTAATGAGACTGAGATAGAAGAGGATTCTGATTTCTCTGCTAACTTGTAAGAATTTTCCCCCCAAGGAGGATGAGGTTAAATGACAAAGAACATTCAGAAGTTGTTATCTCAAGGAGAGAAACAACCTAGAACTAAGGAGAAATTTCCTGACAGTTAGAACAGGGGAACAACTTGCCTCCAGAAGTTGTGAATGCTCCAGCACTGGAAGTTTTTAAGAAAAGGTTGGACAACCATTTGTCTTAAATGGTATAGGACTTCCTGTCTGAGCAGGGGGTTGGACTAGAAGACCTCCAAGGTCCCGTCCAACCCTGTTATTCTATTCTAGAAAGATAAATTGTAGATAGTTCTATATAGCTATATAGTTGGTAGAGCTATATACTATATACAGAGGTGGTATTCACTTACCTTCCCTACCGGTTCGCAAATGTGAGTGCCCCCTTCCGTGCATGCGTGCGACCTTCCACGCATACGCTTTGCTCACGCGTGTAGCTTGCATGCATGCATGTGGCTTCAAAACATGCAGAAATAGGATGGCATAGTGCCAGAGTGGGTGGGTGGGTCGCCACTACTGGTTCACCCGAAATGGTCTGAACTGGCTGAATACCACCTCTGGCTATATAGCTCTACCAACTAGAACTATATAATAGTGTACATGTTTTTACAAAAAGAAAGAAAAAACCCGCAAACAATGTATGACAAAGATGAAAGGAATATATGGAGACACACGTATGTAAATTGAGTTAAAGAAAATAAAAGCTCTCCATAGTTTTCCAAGATGTTGGCTTTTTTATTTTACATTTAAGATCAGCTGAAATATGTGTCTTTCAATGATACCCGTGTAATACATTTGTCATATTTAAGCTGTTATACACTACAAGGAACTGGCTTTACATTATATTCTTAGACAATTTAAAAATGGTGTTGTTTGCTTGCAACAGCCAGATAGTTAAATTGAGTTTCGGCATGTTTGCCCACCTATCAGGTTCTTCTCAAGGACATTGGATGGGCAGATATTGCTGTTTGATGGTGCTAAAGCTATCTTCACAGGATGTAATCAAATCAAATCAGAATATAGCTGGAAGGGACTTTGGAGGTCTTCTAGTCCAGCCCCCTGCTCAAGCAGGAGACCCTATACCATTTCAGACAAGTGGCTGTCCAGTCTCTTCTTAAAAACCTCCAGTGATGGAGCACCCACAACTTCTGAAGGCAAGCTGTTCCATTGGTTAATTGTCCTCACAGTTAGGAAGTTTCGCCTTAATTCCAGATTGCTTCTCTCCTTGATTAGTTTCTATCCATTGTTTCTTGTCCTGCCCTCTGGTGCTTTGGAAAATAACCCCCTCCTCTTTGTGGCAGCATCTCAAATACTGGAATATTTCTATCATGTTAAGAACCGCGGTGGCACAGTGGTTAGAGTGCAGTACTGCAGGCTACTTCTGCTGACTACCGGCTGTCCGCAATTTGGCAGTTCGAATCTCACCAGGCTCAAGGTTGACTCGGCCTTCCATCCTTCTGAGGTTGATAAAATGAGGATTCAGATTGTTGGGGGCAATATGCTGACTCTGTAAACTGCTTAGAGAGGGCTGTAAAAGCACTTTGTGCACTTTGAGAGCAAGTCTAAGTGCTATTGCTATTGCTACTGTATCGTGTCCCCCAAGTCCTTCTTTTCTCTAGACTAGCCAAACCCAAATCCTGCAACCGTTCTCCATATGTTTTACTCTCCAGGCCTTTAATCATCTTAGTTGCTCTTCTTTGCACTTTTCCCAAAGTCTCAACATCTTTTTTGTAACGTGGTGACCAAAGCTGGATGCAGTATTCCAGATGTGGCCTTACTGAGGCTTTATTAAGCAGTACTAATACTTCACACAATTTTGATTCTATGCCTCTGTTTACACAACCAAGAATTGTATTAGCTTTTTTGGCTGCTGCTGCACACTACTGGCTCATGTTTAAGTGATCGTCCACTAGGACTCCAAGATCCCTCTCACAGTTACTGTTTTTGAGTCAGGTTTTGCCTGGCTCAAATCAATCAATCAATCAATCCATCAATCAATCATATTTATTTATTTATTTATTTATTTGGTCAATTATTAGCAAAATGCAGGCTGTAAGCTGTTCCAAGTAAAGCTGCCTTTTGCAATTGACTGATGATGAATTTGTCAATGTCAGTGGTGTTCAAGCGGTACTTCAGTTATTTGGGGATTGCACCTAATTATATTATTATTATGGTTTACAAGTCAAATTCCTGCAACAATAAAGGCATGTACTCTTAAATTACCATATTTTTTCAGACTATAAGACGCACCGGTGTATAAGATGCACCAAGATTTTGAAGAGGTAAGTAAGAAAAAAAAGTTTTTGTCCTCCCCGGCCCCCCAAGAACACTCTGCAGGCCTCCCAAACCCTCTGTGCACCCCATTTTTTGCCCATTTTTTGCAAAAACGGGGGCATTTTTGCCTTCCCCCAGCCCCCAGGAGCACTCTACAGTCCTCCCAAACCCTCTGCGCACCCCATTTTTGCGAAAAACGGGCCCATTTTTCACAAAAATGGGATGTGGGGGTGGGGCTTCGGGAGGCCAAAAATGGCTGTATTCGATGTATAAGATGCACCAACATTTCCACCCTCTTTTGGGGGGGGAAGGTGCGTCTTATACTCCAAAAAATACAGGTACATTTATTGAAATTAGTTAGAAGACAATACAAAAAAGTGATCTATGAAGTGTATTAAAACAAAAAATGACAGATGCTTTGAAGAAAATCTCATTTTTATGAAAAGGCTAATTTTCTTGAGAAGGTACAAAATGACTTTTGCAGAAGACAGATATGTCCATTTTCTGGTGAAAGAATGATTGAAATCCTTTCATTCGCTGCAAGTGAAATTTAAAAATTAGAAGGTAGAGCAACACTAACTCTGATTAGGGAAACAAATTTAAATTATGCTCTGTTTTAAAAGAAGTATTATGTTCTGAGACGAGAGCTGGTTCAGGGTAGCTAATTGTGCCTATTGATACTATGCCACTCCCGTGGATGATGATGAAATAGTGCTGAATAATTCAGTGCGTTACTCGTCTGTAATGACATTATGCAAACATTTTTCATGATCTTCCTCTCCAAAAATGAGGACAATGCTTTGTTTCTGAATGACAATGCGGTGCACAATTGAACCGACAATCTACAAACTATTTTAAGACCCTCTGAAATAACTTCTCTTTGTTTCTCATTACACTGACATTGTCTAGGTAGGCGATTATTATTTTTTCCCCAGTTTTGAAAATATTAGTTAGGTAACCTTGAAGGTAAATTAAATTTAGATTGTGGGATGAATACAGTAAGCAGATCGGCAAAGAAGTTTGACTCTCAAGCATCATCAGGAAAAAAAAATATTCTACAGCAAAAATATGTGCAATTATGGGCTGATTACAGGACTTATGCTCAAATCAAGTGTTTGGCCTTGCATGTTTTAATCCTAAATATATTTATTTGTACCAAGATTTGCAGAGCTTTAAATCCTAGTTCTTATCCATTAGCTGCATCTTGCTTTTGAATATAGAATTTCTATAATTAATAATAGTGGCCAACTTTCTCCTATCTATCAATCTATCCGTCTCACACACAAACCTATACAAACACATATGCACACACACACACACACACACACACACACACACGCACACACACACACACACACACACACTATAGATAGAACAATTCTAATCCACCCACAATGGAAAAATGGATCATGAAGATGTTGGAATTCACAGAAATGACAAATTTGACTGTTTGATCAAGGATAAGACTATCAAGTAATTTATTCAAGGCTGGAAATCTTTTATGGACTTTTTGCTGAAAGCAGAAAAATGAATTGGTGATTTATGGATTTGCTGATTTAAATCAATATGGGAAGAGGGAAATATGTAAATTTAAAGAGGGAGGTGTGAAGATTGCGTGAAATTGCTGTAAAGATCAAGAGTTACTTCTTTAAGAATTTTTTTTTCTTGTTTCTAATACCTTCTGTTTTACTTTCTCACTTCCCTTTTTCTTTCTTTTCTTTCTATCATTTTAGTTTATATTATTTATATATAAAACATTTTAAAATAGAAATTATGATTAACAAAAGAAATCTTCCAATCCCTAAGGAATTTTTGGATTTATAAATGGACTAGCTGATACCCATGCTTTGCTACGAAACTATGTGATGGGGCTTGATAAATTGACACTTAAAGCTTGAAAATTAATGAGTAGTTAAAAAATGGACTGTATTATTTCGTTAGAGATAGTAAGCTAAGTTTCTGTTACAGATGAAGACATTATTTGCATAGCATAGAGTTTAAATTCGTCCCTCAGATGAATTGCTCAGGACCTCCCTGTAAACAACATTCCTGGTTTTGCTCTCTGGCTGGAGGATGACCAGGCTGTCAGGTGAACTGACTCTGGAGCATGCCACAGAGAACTGGCCATGGGAGAAACAGGCAGGTTCCCTTACTTGTGTTTTCCTAATTGCATCTGTAAATCTTTTCCTCCGTTTTTTGGCTCTTTTCCCTTTAAATGGTGTTACAGTAGAAGGAACAGATTCATCTGAACTGAGGAGGAAAAGCTTGTGTTTTGCATTGTAGAACTCCTTAGCATCAGAGCTTGTTAATATTAATATAAGAAATACTCATGCTGCGATGGTCATTTTGAAAAATCCTTTCTTAGTGAGCACCTAGAAGCCAAGAGGAACATATGTGGCAAATTTCAAGTTTGTAGGCTTTACGGTTCTGGAGATATCGTGATTAATGCGTGAGTGGTTTTCGCTTTTATATATATAGATTCCTATTTATTTATCATGATTTGGATTACTAAAGACAAAGCAAATGAGGCTTCTGGACTTACTTCTCTTTCTAATTTCTGGAACATGTATTAATCCCTAAACAGAAAATATTTTTTTTATTAATTTTTATTAAATAAACATTAAAACATTGGACACAGTGCGACCTTCCTGGCTTTGCCATTTCCATACATATTGTAACATAACAACAAATACAATTCCTACTTATCGTACACTACTACTTTGATATTATAAACATATCCCTTGTCCTCATTTGTATGTTTGTCTAAGTATTGTCCAGTTTCCGTTCTATAAATCCTCAATATTTTCTGTTCCGACTCCTTTTCCTCATTTCCAACCATTGGTACATTTTGTTCCAAATTTCATGGTATTTTGTCTCACCTTTATTTTTAAGTTCTAGTGTCAGTCTGTCCATTTCCACGCAAACCAATATTTTCTTTATTATCTCTTCTTCAGAGGGGATATCTCTATTTTTCCAATTTTGTGCATAAACCAATCCTGCTGCTGTTATAACGTGAAGCATTAAATATATCAATCCTTTGCTATATTTCTCTTTTATAATTCCTAATAGGAATAGTTCTGGTTTTAAGTGTATATTTTGGTCTAGCATCTCTTCCAACCAAGTCTTTATCTGACGCCAAAATTCCTTGGCTTTTGTGCTTGACCACCACATATGATTAAATGATCCTAGCACTGAGTTACATTTCCAACACTGTGGTGATAGATTCTTATTCATTTTCGCTAATCTTGTAGGCGGAAGGTGCCACCTATAGAACATTTTAAATAAGTTTTCTTTATACGCGGTGGCTAATGTTAATTTCCTATTTCTCTCCCATAGATCTTGCCATTTATCCAGTTCAATATTATAACCAAAGTTTTTGGCCCACACTACCATAGTTTCCTTCACTTGCTCTTCTGCCATTTTATATTCCAATAGATATTGATAAGTTTTCTTTATCACCTTTTCACCCATTCCTATTAAAATTTTATCTAGCGTCGTTAATTCTTTCTTAATACCCCATTCCTTTCTATCTTTCATATAGCATGATTGAATTTGTAGGTATGCCCACCACTCCAATTCTATTCCTTCTTCTTGTAGTTCTTTTCTAGATTTTAATTCCCCTCTTTCATTTAATATATCCTTATATGTAACTACTTTCCCCAAATTAATGAAATTTGGGTGTACCAACACCTCTAGCATAGAGAGCCAGGCTGGAGTTTCCATATAGTTCTGTTGTTTAACTTTTGTCCAAACCTCAAGGAGAGCTCGTCTGACATGGTGCCTTTGGAAGTACTGGTGAGCCCAATGTCTACCATCCCACAAAAATGCATGCCATCCTATTTGAATATCATACCCTTCCAACATTAGTAACCTCCTATTCTTTAAGCTTATCCACTCTCTTACCCATGTGAGTACGGCAGCTTGATAATATCTTTCCAAATCTGGCAAGCCGAACCCTCCACTTTCTTTGGATTCTTGTAGTAATTTTAATTTAATTCTAAGTCTTTTCCCTTGCCAGATAAATTTGGATATTGTTTTGTTCAAATTTCCAAAATATTTCTTCTCTAATCTTATGGGTTTGTTTTGAAATAGGAAAAGTATTTTTGGTAGGATATTCATTTTTATTGTTGCAATTCTCCCCATCAGAGAAAGTTGCAAATTTTTCCATCTCTCCAGGTCTGCCTTGATTTGATCATTTAATTTATTGTAGTTGTCCTCTTTGATTGTTATACATCTTGCCGTTAGCTGTATTCCTAGATATTTCACTTTTTTCGCTATCTGGATATTTATTCTCTCGGTCAAATCCTCTTTCTGTATTTTAGATATATTTTTAACTATCATTTTGGTTTTTTTCCTTATTTACCCTCAATCCAGCTACTTCCCCATATTCTCCCAGTACTTCCATAAGCCTCAAACTCGATTGTAATGGCTCTTCTATAATAAATACAAGATCATCTGCAAAAGCTTGCTATTTATAAACTTCCTTCTTGATTTCCAATCCCTTAATTTGTTTATCCTTCCAAATTATTCTCGTTAACACCTCTAAGTTTAATATGAACAGTAACGGCGATAACAGGCATCCTTGCCTCGTACCTTTCTGGATTTTGAAACTTTGTGTTGCTTCCCCATTCACTATAACTCTAGCCTCTTGTTTGGAGTATATTGCCTTGAACACATTTATAAAATTTTCGCCAAATTCCATATATCTTAACTGTCTCAACATAAAATCCCAATTAACATTGTCAAAAGCCTTTTGCGCATCTAAAAATATCAATGCCACTTGTGTCTCACTATGCACTTCATAATATTCTAGTACATCCAATATTGTCCTCATATTGTTTCTTATTTGTCTATTTGGCAAAAAACCGTTTTGATCAATGTGGATAAATTCATTCAGAAACCTTTTTAATCTTTCGGCCATTATTACCATAAATATTTTATAATCCGAGTTCAGCAATGATATAGGCCTGTAATTTTTAATTAGTGTTAAATCAGTATTCTCCATTGGAATCAACGTAATGTTTGCCTCTGCCCATGAAACTGGTGCTTTTGCTTCTCTTAATACTGTGTTGAATACCTCAATTAATATTTCTCCTAAAGCATCTTGTAGTTCTTTGTATTGTTCTGATGGTAACCCGTTGGGACCTGGCGTTTTATTGTTTTTCTGTTTTTTTTATTACCTCTATTAGTTCTGACATTCTTATATCCTCATTCAGCATATTTTTTATATCTTCTGAAACTTTGGGTAGTTCAGCTTTCTTGAAACATTGTAGTATTTTTTCTTCAATATTACATTCATCATCCTTATATAATTTTTTATAGAAATCATGGATTATATTTTTCTTTGCTTTGTTTTGATAAGATATACTTCCCTCCTCATTTTGTAATCCATTAATCCACCTTTTTTCTTTCTGTTTTTTCAATTTGTATGATAGCCATCTCCCTGGCTTATTTGCATTTTGGAAAAAAAAATTGGTTACTCCGTTTTATTTGTTGTGCTAAGTCTTCCTTCTCGAGGATGTTCAACTTATGCTTAATTAGATCCATTCAATTCAATTCAATTCAATTGTATGTTTAAGGTCTCCTCTTTGAGGCTCCTTTTGTAATCCTACCTCTAACCTCCTGAATTCCTCCTCTAGACTTTTCTGTCGTTGTTTCTTCTTTTTATTTTCTTTTGCCATATAAGCAATCGCAATGTCCTCTCATATAAGCCTTTGCGGTGTCCCATAAGTTTTGTAAATTTGTATCTTCTTTTTTGTTTTCCTGGAAGAATAAACGCATTTGTTCCTCCATCTTCAATCTAAATTCTTCATGTTTTAGGATTGATCTTTTTAAAGTCCATCTTGTCGCTTTCTTTTGTCCCTTCCATCTAATTCTCACTGGATTGTGGTCTGCCCAGAGGTTAGTATCTATTTCCACTTCTTCCACTTCTGAATTTAACTCTGTCGACATCCAAGCCATATCAATTCTGGACCACGATTGATGTCTATTCGAATAATATGTATACTGATTTTCCCCTTGATTTATCTCTCTCCAAATATCCTGGATACTCAACTCCTCTACCATTTAAAAAAAAAGTTTTGGGTAGTATTCTAATTCCTTTTCTTACTTTGTTACTTTTATGGTCTAATTTTCTATCAACTATTGCGTTAAAATCCCCCCAAGATACAAATATTGTCACCTTCTATCTCCCCGATGATATTGTGCAGTTTCCTATAAAATTGTTCTTGCCCCTCATTCGAGGCATAAATTCCTACAAGTACAACCCGCTTTTGATTTAATGTTACTTCTACTATTAAGATCCTATCTTCGTCATCATTATAAATTTGTTTAGCCGGAAACTTCTCATTGATATATAACACTACCCCTCTCTTCTTGTATTGCGATAGCGATGTAAACATATTTCCCAATTTGGGGTAGATCAGTAATTGTTGTTTCTTTATGTGAACTTCTTGTATCACTATTACAGTATATCACAGAAGTGAGTACACCCCCTCACATTTTGTAAATATTTAAGTATATCTTTTCATGTGACAACACTGAAGAAATGACATTTGGCTACAATGTAAAGTTGTGAGTATACAGCTTGTATAACAGTGTAAATATACTGTCCCCTCAAAATAACACAACACACAGCCATTAATGTCTAAACTGCTGGCAACAAAAGTGAGTACACCCCTAAGTGATAATGTCCAAATGGGGCCCAAAGTGTCATTTTATGTGGCCACCATTATTTTCCAGCACTGCCTTAACCCTCTTGGGCATAGAGTTCACCAGAGCTTCACAGGTTGCCACTGGAGTCCTCTTCCGCTCCTCCATGATGACGTCAAGGTCATAGCCAAGTGTCATTTCTTCAGTGTTGTCACATGAAAAGATATACTTAAATATTTACAAAATGTGAGGGGGTGTACTCACTTCTGTGACATACTGTATATCCAAATTCATTTTATTAAGTTTGTTAAAGAATTTTTTCTTTTTTGGGGGGGAGTTCAATCCATTAATATATATTCATTTAATTAAGTTTGTTTAAGAATTTTTTTCTTTTGGGGGAGGGAGTTCAATCCATTAATATTCAAGGATAGGAACTTAATTTCTTCCTGCATTTCTCTACCTGTATCTAGGTCTTGTCGCCCTTGTTGATCTAGCTTCTCTTGGTTCTTTAAGTCTTCCTTCATTATTTTCCATTTTTCCTCCTTTCCCACTTTCCCTCTCTCTACTTTGCAATTCTTTCTCATCTGTGACCGGTGGTCTTGGATCTCCTTCTTCTCTTACTTCTCTCTCCTCTAGTTCTTCCTCATTACCAAAATTCTGTTTGTAAAATTCCTCCGCTTTGTCTACGGTGTCTACTCTGAATCTTTTTTCCTGCCATGAAATCATTATCCCCTCCGGAGTCAACTAATTAATATTAAGTCTAATCAATTTTGAAGTCAGGAATTGATATGGCCTTCTTAAATCTCTCACTCTTCTCGGTACTTGTTTAAGCACTACTAGCTGCCTTCCTCTATATTCTATAGGGCCGTCTCTTGTCCTGTGGAGAATTTCATCTCGAATTGACTTTTTTACAAATCTAACGTGGACCTCTTTTGGTAAGTTGTGCCGTCTTGAATTCTATAAATCTTGTCCATTTCAATCAACATCTCTTCCTTTCCAATTCCAAGAAAATATTTATTGAGATAGATTTGAAAGTATAATTCAAGTTCTAAAGTTGCTTAATAAGAAACAATAGAGTATTGCATGTATTCCCATGTTCCTGTTATTTCCAGAATTGGCTTTTCCCATGGCTGTAATCCTTCACTGTCAAACAGAAGTAAGGAAAAAAGAATGAACATATTTGGCTTTGTTGTTTTTGTTTTTTATTAAATACATTTACCATGGCACAGTACAATTAAGGAAAAACAGCACTTATGAAAAGCCCAATCCATTAACATTGCTGCATACTTTAATAAAAAAAACTATATGCAAAAGTTAACACTAAGGCAAATTAAACAGAGCACTCATACTAATATAACCTAATGCATGGAATATGTTTGTGTGTGTTTGTGTGTGCATGCGCACGTACTCATGTTGTGTCCATAATTTAAATTTCTAGGTATTAATCTAGAAATTGTTAAGGTTAATGTAAGTAGAGGGGAATAAGCAGCTCTTTTCCAGGACCTAACTAATCAATTAGAAGGGTCTCTAAACACCTCTTAACAGCTATAAAAGTTTTGCAGAGATTGGAGGAAGGTGGAATTTGATTTCTGAGTCATGAGATCAAGAATGAAGAAGACCTTGTGCAGAAAAGGGGGTTATAAGGACAAGTAAAGGCAAGATTCTCTATTCCTCTCACCTATTTTTTTGGGATGTCGGATGTCGGATGTCAGATGGGATGGGATGGGATGGGATGGGATGGGATGGGATGGGATGGAATGGAATGGAATGGAATGGAATGGAAT
>QLTV01020728.1:483593-494944 GCA_003457575.1 Thermophis baileyi
CATGTCCCCCCCCCAAAAAAATTCCCCAAATAAGTATTCCAAAAATTTTTTTTTTAAAAAAATGGCGGCGTCCACGGACCGACACCGACCGAACCGGCTCCGTGATGTCATAGTGACATCACCATGGGTCGCTACCAGTTTGGGCGAACCGGTCCAAACCGGGAGGAACCCACCTCTGGTAGATAGGTAGATATAGGTAGGTAGGTAGGTAGGTAGCAGCGGTGGGTTGCTCCCGGTTCGGACTGGTTCTTAGAACTGGTAGCGCCGGCGGTGGGAGGCTCCACCCACCCACCCGGGACGCTTCTGTGCATGCGCAGAAGCGTCACACGCGAGCGTGAGTGCATGCGCGAACCGGCAGCAAAATCATTTAGAACCCACCACTGGTAGATAGGTAGATAGGTAGGTAGGTAGGTAGGTAGATAGATAGATAGATAGATAGATAGATAGATAGATAGATAGATAGATAGATAGATAGATAGATAGATAGATAGATAGATAGATAGATAGATAGATAGATAGATAACCATTAGTCATGCCTTTCTTGCTCAATGGAGGCTTAGGTGGAATCTTGAAGAGTAGATGGAATAATGTTATGCATTAATATGAAAGTAAGTTGAGCTTTGGGGACAACTTCTGAGATGGGTAAGTTCTAGATGAAGTTTAGAAGAACTGGTTGAAAAGATCCAGAGAGAGGAAGCAGAAAACTGCAGAGAAAAAAAGAGTGAAGGGTGAGGAAGCTTGATAAAAAGATTTATCCAAATAAATCTGGGGAGGAGAGAACGGTACCCCATTTTTATAGATTGCCTTGTCCTGTGTTAGAGAGTATCACTGACTGAGGCCATAGCACCATTCCTTCCTAGGAGACATTGCAGCCAAGAATAAGTCTTCCAAATGTTCAGTGGCGCAGGACTAAAATGGTTAGCATATATCCCCTCCCTTTTTATCGCGGTCCAGAGACTCCTTTAGTTGGCATATTTATATATCATTCTTCCACTCAAAATGTGCTTGAGATGATATACGATCAAAGTAAAATCAGTAAAGACTCCAATGTGACCATAATGACAAAAAGAATAAAAGGATTTTTTTTTAAATTGCACTGCAATAAAACGGGATGGCAGGATTAAAATCTGACAGCCAGTGCACTTCATTAAAAGCTCAACAGAAATATATATATATATATACAGTATATATTGTCCTGGTCTGTCCCTTGAAGGGTATTTGAGAAGGCAATTATTGTATTAGATTTCTTTACTTATCCGAATAATACATCTTGCTTTTATCATCAACGCCGCCTTCATTTTTTAAATTTACTTAAAATGGATTTTTCTTTCCTTCTAAACAAATGTTAGTGAACTCAGCTTTGTTTTGTTTTGTTCTGTTCTGTACGTCCTCTTGGGGGTATCTGGTTGTTTTGGGGATTGTGTAGGAAAAATTTGTGTTTTATCTGAGAACTCTGATCTATCTGTACATCTTAAAGCACCGAGTGAATCAAACAATTTTGCAAAGTAGCTAAAAGATAGTTCTGCTGATCTAGGCTAAAATACTAATGATCTGGTTTGAGCTTAGGGATTCATTTGGTGGGAATTTTTTGTTGGGCTGTGTTATCTCACTGAATGAAATGCAGTGAATTTGTCTGGCTGGGTCATTTTGTGAAGATGGTTATACTGTAGTCCTACTGTATGAACTCTTGGCTTCTGCCCAGAGAACTAGATCCCCACTAAACTATGAAGTATATGGGATGGTCTTATTTCCCTTGACCTTGAAGGTCTAGATCAGTGGCCCCCAACCTTTGGGGCACCAGGGACCAGTTCCATGGAGAAAGGTTTTTCTGTGGACCAGAGGGGGCGTGGTTTTGCATGCTGCCTGCATCCTGTGGATGGGGCTTCGCTTCTTTGCGAAGATGTGACATCCTTAGTTCCCTAGGACTTAACCATTATTGTTAATCTCTTCCCATTTGACTTTGGATAACTAGCACAGTACCTCTCACACAGACACACACACACAAGCACACACAATTTGATTTTCTAAGCTTACATTACAAGAAAGAAATAACGTTCCATGAGGATAGCAACAAAAGCATTCTCACGGACAAAGAACTAAGCTAACTTGCACTGAAGCTATCATCACATTATCTTGTGTAGGTCTCTCCTTCTTCTTCTTCTTCTATATCCGTCATCGGATGTTGGCGATTCATGCTGGCGATCCTATTTTTATCAACAGCCACACGAAAAAGTGCTGCTGAGTTTTGTCCAAACCCTTAGATTTTGAAGCCATGATATTCTTCTTTTGCCTGGACCTCGTTTGCCTTCATTCTTTCCTTGGAGGATTAAGTGAAGTATGGCGTATTTTTCTGAGTGTCGCATCACATGTCTAAAATATTCTAACTTTCACTTTTTTAGAGTTTTGATTATTTCCCTTGGCTTTCCCAGGTGGCTTATCACCTCCTCATTTCTGATTTTGTCAACCCAGGTCTCTCCAATTTTGCTAAATGGCATGAAAGTTGCTGAGAATCCTAATAGGTTATTATGCAGATAACCTAGGTCTACATGTATCTGTATCTATATTTTAGCCAACTTATTTGATCATTGTTTGGGCTGCATCCTTTTTATTAGTTTTTTATCCCACCTTTATTATTTTTAATAAATAACTCAAGGTGTCAAGCATATCTAATACTCCTTCCTTCTCCTAGTTTCACCTGTGAGGTGAATTGGACTGAGAGAGAGTGATTGGCTCAAAGTCACCCAGTTTTCATGCCTAAGGTGCAGTGGTGGTATTCAGCCAGTTATATCCGGATCGGGTGAACCGGTAGCACTGACTGTGGGTGGCCCCACCCACCCGCCCGGACGTAAGCACGTCATGTTTTTGAGGCTGTGCGCATGCGCAGAAGGCTTTGCATGCACGTTCACATTTGCAAACCTGTAGGGAAGGTAAGTGAATACCACCCCTGCTAAGGTGGGACTAGAATTCTCCATCTCCTGGTCATCCAGCCCCAAATCATCCAGCCACATTTCATGTTTATGGCAGGATTAGAACTCACCATTTCTTGGTTTCTAGCCTGGTGCCTTCACCGCTAGACAAAACGGGCCTTACTTTTTACTTTTTATCCTTTACTGTTTACTTTTAGGCATTTAAATATTTAATTCCCTGCCATCTGAGACACAATGTCAGTTTGTGTATTATGGCTAAGAGATATGCACATCCCAAAATGTCACCAGGGACCAATTCAGTGAAGGAAAACAACTCAATGGCTGAGTTTTTAAGCCATTTTTTTTTAAAAAAAATCTCCCTTAAAATCTCTTGTGTTTGTCTTAGCTGATTAAGGTCTTACTCCAACTCATCCAGCATATTCCCTTGTCTCCATTTATATTAGCTCTAGAAATTGTGCTCTGGATTCCTTTCCTGCTTGATTTGAGAACCTAGGACTCTTCCTCAATTTTTGCTTCCTCGCTTCTGATGTCTTGACCTGTTCCTCTGTCTTTTTTTTTTCCAAATACTTGCCCCTTTCTCTACTGTGTTGTCTAGTTTGAAGCTTCCTTAGAGATATGTAAGAGATGGAATATTTAAACAAGTAGGCTGTCAGGGTTCCAACTGATGCCCTAATTAAATCATGAGCCTCATGCTAGGTTTCAAAAGAAATCCAGTTATTTATTAGGAGCTTCATGTCGGCACGGACCAAATGAAGCCAACTCTGACCTCACTTAATTTATGTCCCAGCTCTGACCCTGTTTCCCCCCCTCTCCCCAAGGTGTGTCATCAGTCACATTCTCCAATGAAGCAATTTCGCAGGTTATAGAGATCACTCCCCTCTGGCCACTGTGGGTTTCCTTGGAGACGGCCTCAGCTTATCAGTTGGAATGTGTTCTGTTTTGACTGAGTTGCCAGCTCCTTGATGCAAGTTCATTTTCCCATCCCCCTTGCCTATGGCAACTCGAGAGCAGGCCAGGGATGCTTTGTGAGTTGACATTGACCATGTGATGGATGAGGTCCTACCTTAGACTATCATCTCCTTCCAGACTAAGCTTACACTAAAACTGTCCTCTAGGGCAAAGTATGTTGCTTCAATGAATAGCTATGACTGTGTGCACATAGTGTGCATTAGGTCAGTGTTGTGGCCCATCGGCTGCCAGCAGAGCTAGCAGCAGAGTCAGACAAGGAGGGGGGGAGGGGGAGCCTGGACCAGCTTTGGAGCCTTTGGAAGGCTCTGATGAGGAAGCAGAATCAGAGGCAGATTCTGCCTGACCCCAGGTGGAGAAGCAGCTGTCTTTGGGGTCTGAGCTGAGTGAGGGGGAGGAACAGATGGGGCCCATCCCAGATGTGCGTATGCAAGGAGAGGAGAGGAGAGGAGAGGAGAGGAGAGGAGAGGAGAGGAGAGGAAAGGAAAGGAAAGGAAAGGAAAGGAAAGGAAAGGAAAGGAAAGGAAAGGAAAGGAAAGGAAAGGAAAAGAAAAGAAAAGAAAAGAAAAGAAAAGAAAAGAAAAGAAAAGAAAAGAAAAGAAAAGAGGAAAGGAGAGGAGAGGAGAGGGAGGAAGGAAGGAAGGGAGGAAGGAAGGAAGGAAGGAACCCTTTGGAACATCTTACCCCCAGAGGTGAGGCAGGCCTCCACTCTTTTGGCTACTCGAAAGAGCGTTAAGACCAGACTCTGACAATTGACATGGCGGTCTAAGAGGAATATGCGACTCCAGGAGGGTTGTGACGTAAGCGTGCTCCCTCTGCCTCTTTAACTTTTTAATAATTCAATTTTTAGCTTTGTTGTTAATTCTATTTTAACTGTTTTTATTTATGCTTTTTATACTATGGTTGTTGTGGCCCGTCGGCTGCCAGCAGAGCCAGATGAGGAGGAGAGGGAGGGAGAGCCTGGGCCAGTTTCGGAGCCTTTGGAAGGCTCTCATGAAGAAGCAGAGGCAGATGCAGAGCCAGGGCCTTCTGTCCGGCCCCAGGTGGAAAGGCAGCTGTCTTTGGGGCCTGAGCTGAGTGAGGGGGAAGAACAAGTGGGTCCCATCCCAGATGCACGTATGCATAGAGAGGAGAGGAGAGCAATGGAAGGCAATAAGCTGGCTCTCAGGGAACAGAAGTCGTAGATGCTAGCCAGCCCCTCCCTGGCTGGGAAATAAATAGTAGGGGGTTGGGAGTGGTCTGTTGTCGCAGACAACCATTCGTTTTCCAGTGTACATCAATCAAGTCGGATTTCTTTGCCAGAACCAGGTTTGTCAGGACTAATTGCTCTGTATTTGAGGTGCCAACGGAGTCTCCCTGCTGGGAAATAATAGGGAGTGAATTTGCCTCAGCCGGTGTGAACAGAGACTGTTCTTGCCCTGTTTCAGAAGGAGAAAAGACTTTCATTTGTGACTAATTATTGTTGGTTTGGTCTATCCAATGTGAATAAAGACTGTTTTAAAAAGGGGGTTGCTTTACTCGTGAGTAAGTGGTTTCTCATCGCTTGTGAAGGCTGGGTCAGAACAGTCAATTAGAAAGATAGTGAATGAGCTCTCATGGCATGCCAGACTTTGTGGTATTATTGTGCTAATGATTTCATGTGGTCTTGGAACCCAGGCAGGGATGTATGCCTCGATATATGGTCCGAGTCAAGAAAATGCAATTAATTCAGTAAAACTGCTGCAATGTCTTGTGTGACTACAGACACGTTCTCTCATCTGAGCATGTTGCTCTACTCCCCGTTGGACCTCTATCTTCCTCAAGTGCCTGTAATGGCAGAAGCTACCATGAAGAACCTTGAGAGGAATCTGAAGAGACGTCTTCAGATGCTTCTTTTCTTTTCCACGCTCCATAATTGATTGTTCTCAGAATGTCATGTTTTTAATGAAACTAGAAAGCTACAGTATCTTACAATTAAATGAAATCATGGATATCCGCAGGGAGGAGGTAAAATTCTGCAAAATAGCAGGAGCATTCTTGTCACTTATGCACAGTACATGCATATGACATCAAAGCATGCATCAAAGGGGGGATTGTGACACTCCTACAACATCTTGAGAGCCGTGGTGGTGCAGTGGTTAGAATGCAGTATTACAGGCTAACTCTGCTCACCTTGCCAGGAGTTCAATTCCTTTGATCCTGACTGGCTCAAGGTTGACTCAGCCTTCCATCCTTCTGAGGTCAGTAAAATGAGGACCCAGATTGTTGGAGGACAATTGTTGTGGCCTGTCAGCCGCCGGCCCCTCCAGCAGCCGAATCAGAAGAGAAGGAGGAGGCGTGGGAGTCAGGGTCAGCATCAAGGCAACCTGAGAGCTCCGAGAGGGAAGAGGGAATGGAGCTGGCAGAGAGAGAGACAGAGGTAGAGTCTGGGCTGTCCGTCAGCCCTCAGATGGAGACTCAACAGCCCCCAGGTCTGGAGGTGGCTGATGAGGAAGAAGAGGAACAGCTGGGTCCAGTGCCTAACGCATGGATGTGCAGAAGGCAGAGAAGAGGAGAACAGTGGAAATCCGTGGGCCGATCCTTGGGAAGGAAGAGCCAACGCTGCTAACGAATCCCCACCCTAGCTCTGGGGAGAAAAGGCAGGGCGCGGAGATGAACAGATATGGCAGACAACTACTCATCTTCCGGCTGGACGGCCTTGTTAGCCTCTGTTGAGAGAGAAACTCTTTGCCAGGGCTGCTGGCACTCCTAATTAAAGGAATCTTTGAGTTCACTTCAGACGGTTTGTCGTGTTCAGGGAGCTGGGTCAGAACAACAATATGCTGACTCTCTAAACCACTTAGAGAGAGCTGTAAAGCATTATCAAGCGGTATATAAGTCTAAGTGCTATTGCTATCTTCAGGTGAAAAATGGCACTGAATAAACCTGAAATCTTCTGCATGAGCCATTCCTTGAATTCTAAACCCTCACTTTTGGGTTAAAATTAATTGGGTTAAAAAAAATTCCATCAATATTTTACACACACACAAAAAAAGAATGCTTTAACACCTACTTCAACCGCATGTGTAAAAGACTTTCCTAATCTTTATTACATTCCCGGAAGTTGACACAGTGTTGCATTTTGAAGCCATTTAAAGTTTTTCTTTTTTCCTTTTAACAATCACGAAAATATATTTTTAGAATTAGACACGAAATTAAGTTCATTAAGAAAGCTGATTCTTTCTCACTATTCAATGAATCAGTGGTGCTTCTGATCTAATGTTAATGAGCATCAATTTTGCAATTAAAGTATAAACATCTATCATTCAGCAACATACAGTTGTGACATTCAAATCAAAGGCTGTTTTGGCTTAATGGCATTATTGATTCATTTTTTAGTAATGTTACATAGGAATAGCTGAAGGAAAATGCCAACATTTACCCCACTGATAACTGATATATAAGAATGAATAATATTTTTTAGGAAAAAGAAAGCCTCTAAAGATAGGTGTCAGGTATTTCCAACTCAAAATTGAGCAGAAGATTAGTCTCATCAGTTAAAAGTAATCATTTTCAGCTCAACTTCAGACTTCAGACACAAAATTGAATTGTGATTCAGCTAGAACAGGGGTCGGCAACCTTAAACACTCAAAGAGCCATTTGGACCCGTTTCCCACAGAAAAGAAAACACCGGGAGCCACAAAACCCTTTTGACATCTAAAATGAAGAGAACACTGCATATATCGTTTTTTACCTTTATGCTATGTATAAAAAAACTATAGTGTGTTGCATTTATGTAATCAATGAACTGCTACAGAGAAAACAAATTTTTATTTCTGCATGCAACAAAAACATTTTGAACTCCGAAAAAAAAAAGATGGGTCGAAACGCTCAATAAATTGTGTGCCAGTGGGTGTCGCACATTGGCGGTTGTGACGCATGTTTTGAGCGACAGGGAGCCACAGCAGAGGGTGAAAGAGTCACATGCGGCTCCAGAGCCGTGGGTTGCAGACCCCTGAGCTAGAAGTTAATTTTTAGGACAACTTTGCTTTTAGCATTGGTACAAAAACAATGTGCCACATCCTTTTAGTTTAATCATGTTTGTCCCTCTCTGCCTTCCTTTTCAGTTAAGCTGTAGCAGGAAATACATGCCAGGTCTTGTTAAAAATCATTGCTACTTTACGGGGACCTTAAGGGAAAAGAATAGGGCAGGGGTGTCAAACTCGATTTCATTGAGGGCCACATCAGGGTTGTGTTTGACCTCAGGGGAACAGAGTGGACGTGGCCAGGGTTGGTGTGGCCAGTTCCACGCCCCTCGTTTTGGGGGCACCTGTGGTGGCCCGAGCGCTCTGCCAGCGAAAACGGGCTCCCAAGTTCCATTTTCGGCTGCGACGGCTTCCTGCAACCCTCTGCCAGCAAAAACAGAGCTCAGGAGGGCCACCCACAGCCCTCCTGAGCTCCGTTTTTGGCTGCGACAGCATCCTGCAACTCTCTGCCTGTGAAAACAGAGCTAGGGAGGGTCGCCTGTGGCCCTCCCGAGCTCTGTTTTTGCTGGCAGAGGCACCGCGGGCCAATCTTTTGCTGTTTCCAGGGTGGCCTTGTGGACCAGATCTAAGCACCCAGGGGTGACATTCAATTTTTTTCCCTACTGGTTCTGTGGGCATGGCTTGGGGGGGGTCATGTGACTGAGTGGGCATGGCCAACTTGACATGACTCATGGCAAGGTGGGGCGGCACCACCCCACCAAGCCACGCCCATCAAGCCATGCCCACAGAACCGACAGAAAAGTTCGGCCAATTCTTCTAGCGTTCAACCTGGCTGCTTCTTGTCTCCTTCTCATGTTTGCTCTGTGTGTATGAGCCCGAGAAGGAGGAGAGAAGCAGCCACGTTCCTTTCCTTTCCTTTCCTTTCCTTTCCTTTCCTTTCCTTTCCTTTCCTTGCCTTTTCTTTCCTTTCCTTTGCTTTCTCGGCTCCAGGACCTTGGNNCACTTTTCCGTTCTTCTCATCTCCTTTCCTTTCCTTTCCTTTCCTTTCCTTTCCTTTCCTTTCCTTTCCTTTCCTTTCTTTTCCTTTTCCTTTTCCTTTTCCTTTTCCTTTTCCTTTCCTTTCCTTTCCTTTCCTTTCCTTTCCTTTCCTTCTTTCTCATTTTCTTTCCCTCCCCCTCTCTTCCCTTCCCTCCTGGGGGTCTGAGGGAAAGGCAGGGGACCCCTTTCCTCCTTGCCCCCTTCCCCAACATCTGCTCTGATTGCAATTATGGCTAAAAGGCCTTTGGAAGCTGCAGCTGCCCCCTCCCCCTCCCCTTTGCAGAAACTCCTCTTGCTGCAGAATTGGGATCGCTCCATCTTTCCTGGCTTTCAGATCTTCTTGTCCTGTTGGATTATCTTCTCCTGCCCCCCCCCCCCGCACAGTCTCAGTTGCTGCTTGGAGGGGGGAGATTACCTTAAAGGGACAGGCAGGCTGCCACAGCTCCCTTCCAAGCAGGCTCCCTTCCCTTCGCTCCTCCTTCTCGGGCATACACACAGAGCAGAAGGGGTGAGCGGGCGAGTGGATGGCAGTGAGTGGGGACAACCAGGGGTGGTTTTTTCCAGTTCGGCGAATGGATTTAAATCGTCCATACAGGCTCGCCCGAGCCGGTGCGGGCCGGTCGAATTTCACCCCTGTAAGCACCCCATGAACCGGATCTGGCCCCCAGGCCTTGAGTTCGACACCCCTGGAATAGGGGGGAAAAACCCTCCACAATTGTACTCCCTAAAGTCTCTTTCTCTGATAAGCGCTCAATAAGCTCCATTAACTTCTCGGCCTTTTTCCTTTCCCAAGTGCAGAAAGTTGGTTTTTTTTTAATGCATATTACCAGATATTCCATTTTTAAAAGGTGTTTTATTTATAAGCAGAATATAGGTTAGCTGGTTTAGATTCTGTCATCTTTCTGGAACTTGATAATATGATACCCTAAAAGTAGCTATCAAAAGGGCAGGGTTGGATTGAGGAAATGAGGTGTGAAAAAGAGGAATCAAAACATTCTTGCAGAAACAAGAATAGGATGGAGAAAAGTAAGTGCCACTTTTCTAATTTCAGCATCCACTTCTACCCTTTTGAAATTTTTATATGAAACGCTCCTGATAGAATCAACAGCCAAAGATTAAGCAGAGATGCGATGCTTGTCATTTCAATGGTGCTGACATCTATCAATCACTAGTTCTCTACAATATATATATACAGTATGTCTTAGGAATTTCCTTTCTTAGCAACCTTCTGCAGTGAAGTACAAATATAAAGACAATTCTAAAAGTGACTGTCAAATCTTACGAGGAACAATTACCCAGGAAGAGAACGGTATTTCTGAGCATTTTCTTTGACTCCCCTTCCTCTCCAGCATTTGAATCTTAGAAATATAGATCCATGGTTGGCACATTCAGATTTTATTCCTGTCTTCCAGGGCTCAAAAAAACTGATTACCTTGCAGCTAAGTGGCCTAATTTCATTTGAAATGCTGACAAAAAAAGAAAGAAAGAAATTAAAAACAGTGCACTGTTCGGTATGGTTAGACGAAAACAAAGTAAGACCTTGCCTAATTTTTCTTTTTGTAGAATTGTGTAAGGGCTGATTTACTGATTTCCATCCTGTTCAGCCCTCAAGCTTGGATCAGGGAGATGGTGCTTCAGGATGCAATCAGAGGTGGTATTCAGCCGGTTCGGACCGGTTCGCCTGAACTGGTAGCGGAAATCGTGGGTCACCCATCGGCCCCGGCTCTATGCCGTGCTATTTAGGCACATTTTTGAGGCTGGGCGCATGCGTGGGAGGCATGCAAGTGAGCAAAGTGCATGCACGGAAGGCTGGGCACATGCATGGAAGTCAGGCATGTGCGCGAACCGGGCGCACGCACATGGCGAACCAGTAGTAACATAATGTGAAACCTACAGCTGAATGCAATCATTTCTCCTTTCTTGGACTGGAAAACTACAATATCTGCAAAGACTTGTTGAGAAGTTAATTTCTGCTGTATGATAACCTGAGCCTTTATGGAGTCATGGAGTCAGATCTCCCACTGTACTTAATTCAGATGAATTTCTTTTTCTCTGCAGACTTCAGAAGAACCTGAAAGTAGAAGCTGGCGGATAAGAGTTGGGACTAACTAAAGCTTCTTCGGCATGCTTCCCCAATGAAATTTTATGCAGGATCATCTCTGCTCAATGAAGCTATTACAGATTTGGCTGCAGGCAAGGAAGGAGAATAACAGGACTGCCATGTATGGCAAATCAGAGTGATCCAAAAATATTCTTGGAATCAGTGTTTGACTTGTTATGTACAACTTTATAGAAACTGTGACGATGGGCTTATGTGTTTCTAATGGTAAAAGGTAACTTTGAAGGTTATGACTATCTTCATAGAATAGAATAGAATAGAATAGAATAGAATAGAATAGAATAGAATAGAATAGATTTTTTTATTGGCCAAGTGTGATTGGACACACAAGGAATTTGTCTTGGTGCATATGCTCTG
>QLTV01020728.1:502447-518203 GCA_003457575.1 Thermophis baileyi
AGAAAGAAAGAAAGAAAGAAAGAAAGAAAGAAAGAAATAAAGAAAGAAAGAAAGAAAGAAAGAAAGAAAGAAAGAAAGAAAGAAAGAAAGAAAGACTTATGACCACAACTGAGCCCAAAATTTTGGTTGCTAAGCAAGAGCGTTGTTAAGTGAGTTTCACCATTTTACAAGTTGGCCATGCCCACCCGGTCACCTGACCACCAAGACACGCCCACCTGAAGCCACACCCACCTGACCTCCAAGCCATGCCCACAAAATAAGCCACGCCCACAGAACCGGTAGTAAAAAAAAAATTAGAACCCACCCCTGTGCACACAGATTAACGTGCAGTGAGGACAGAACACATGGATAATGACATATTATATTGACAATAAAAACATGATAACTTGAATCAGTAGAGTTTTCTGGAGCTCTACAACCCCTTGGTATTTCTGCAAGTGCTTTCTTGACCAGACTTGCCACTTGCCGATTTGTTTTTATAGAAATGGCTAGTTATATAATAATGTGTAAAAGTAAAAAAATGATGTTGTAATGTTGTTATCTTGTACTGTGCTAAAAAGAGTCGGAAGTCAATGCCTTTTTCTTTCTTCTCTTGTACCTCATATTTTCTTTCCCCCTTTTCTTTTTTCTTCCCTTAATTTCCTGTTTTTCTTTTTCTTTGTATTTTATACATTGATAAAACAATAAAAGTTATTTATACAGATTTGCCACTTAAGATCTGGCTTCACTCTAAAGTAAGTTAGGATTCAACCACCACCATGGTGTTACTGTTAATGAAAACCAGGCCGGCAAAGAACATGGTGGCTGGACACCATCAAAGTTGACACCAGCCCGAGCTTAGAAAAACTCAAAGAAGTAGTGCAAGATTGGAAATTGTGGAGATATCTGGCCTATAGAATCTCCAAGAGTTGGACACAACTGGATGGATAGCATGATCATCATCATCATCATGGTGTAATTGTCTGGCAACACATTGAATACTATTCCATCAGTGTGAATATTGCAGCCAAATAAGTAATAAACAGCTTCAATGAAACCAGGACTATCAAAGATTCCCCCACATTCCCTAAGAAATAATTAAATAAAAAATGATGAGGCATTCAACTCTTTCATTCAAATTTTCAGTCCTGAACTTCTACCTAGGAGAGTAGAAGAGAAGATGAGGGTGATGAGAGCTATGATTCAAACATGAAAGAGATAATATATTCTGTAGTATAGTTTTGGATTCATATTGTTCGTTTACTTTTTACATTTATATATCACCAAAATCATGTGCAGTATCTCATAACCGGCCACCTTTAGAAATTATGAAGGTAATGGGTTATGCCTTAACATAATCTCAGATCCTATCTTCAGTGGTTGATCCAACGATCACAGCTTAGTGCTGTGAATTGAAGTAAATTGGAAATAAGAATATTCACTCAGGAAATTCATACCCAGCAGTTTTCTTCATTTGGCGTCATCTTCATTGTCCTATAAGCCCAAGGGCGACATTATCCATGTCACACAAAGATTCCTTTGCCCTGCAAAACGATGGACGCACAACAGTGGGCAAGTCACAATCCTGTGCCTGTTTTTTTGAACAGGTCTACCGTTTTTCTCTGCTCCTTCATTACCACATGCCTGCCATTTTTTTTAAATGATATCTTTATCTACTCTCTAAATTGGGACAATGCATGGTGGCCCCTCAATCTAAAGCATTGCTAGGTAGACTTCAACCTGCTAAAAGGGTTTTCATGCATTATGCAGAATGAAAACAGCAGTAGTCCATCCCAATAGCTCAGGATGAAATGAACCTGAGAGCTGATAAAATTTACTTAGACCATAGGGGGTATATGTCTTTTTTTTTTTTTTTTTTTTTTTTTAGAAAAGCATGAATTCCGGGAAATAATGTTTCATCTCAACCTTCTGAGGATTTAGGGTTGAAGTACAGTTTTACACTATATACTCCACGGCTGACGGAAGGATAACGTTAGGGAGAAAAGTCTTATCTTGAATGCTTTAGAAAAGAAAAAGTATGATAATGTGACAGAAAATTATTCAATCAGAATATGTCATACAATTATAGTGACACCAATTCAACAGCTGGTGATATCTTCATCATACAATAAGAATATTTACAGAACTGAAAGACATATCTTAAATTAGTGAAAACTGCAGGTACAGGAAGAAGCATATGGCAAGATTGTCAAAAATTGCTTTTATATTACAGAGATTTTCCATTACTTATGGACATGATAACCATTTGAGTAGCAATGCCATGTTACAGTAAGTAAGACTAGAAGGGTTCAAGCTGTTTTCTTTTAGCTTCCCCTTTCTTTCTTTTTTCTTTTTTTTTAGTAATAATGTATGAAAGGTAAATGGTAATAGCAGAGCATTAGACAAAAGGAACTATTTCTTTGTTCTATTTTTGGTGCTATTCCCTTCTTTTCAGCAGTCAGCAGAGCTGTTCCTGCGAGGAAGTTATGCAGCCTGAATTTCATAATGTGAAAAGATCTAGTATTACTTTGCTGCTTTCTTTTTTTTTTTTCTTTCTCAGAATTTGTCCGTGTCATCAAGAATCAAACATTTCCAGGTTACTCAAGGAGCCGTCTCACCCCAATGGGGCTGGCTTGCCCCACCTGTGCTAGCAGAAGGGGTATATTGCAAATCCTGTCAGTCAAGGAATTTCAGCTGGCAAGTCCAGGAGAAATATATTCTTTATCATTCAATCTGCCTAGCTAGTAACTTTGAAAAAGAGATAATTCTTAGAGCCCCCATTCTATATGAGTCTGGGAGATATGGACTAATAACGGCCCCTATTTGCTGACATTACTTGACCCTGAGAATTCATGGAGCCACTTCTTCTTGACATTTCCCAAAGAATTGTTGTTGTTGCTATTAGTCACGAAGTCATGTCCGACCCATCGTGACCCCATGGACAACATTCCTCCAGGCCTTCCTGTTCTCTACCATCCTCCAGGCCTTCCTGTTCTCTACCATCCCCCGGAGTCCATTTAAGCTCACGCCGACTGCTTCAGTGACTCCATCCAGCCACCTCATTCTCTGCCGTCCCCTTCTTCTTTTGCCCTCAGTCTTTCCCAGCTTTAGGCTCTTCTCCAGTGAGTCCTTCCTTCTCATTAGGTGGCCAAAGTATTTGATTTTCATCTTCAGGATCTGGCTGCCTTTTGATACTGTCCATGGGGTTTTCATGGCAAAGATACTGGAGTGGGTTGCCATTTCCTTCTGCAGTGGATCACGTTTTGTCAGAGCTCTCTGCTATGACCTGTCCATCTTGGGTGGCTCTGCACGGCATAGCTCATAGCTTCATTGAACTACGCAAGCCCCTTCACCATGACAAGGCAGTCATCCATGAAGGGGTCCCAAAGAATATTGTTCTGCAATTGAGTTGAATGTTTAACTAAAGAAATAACTACCCAGGGTTCAAAATAAAGACATTTCCTAGGTCCAGTATTCCAAATTGATCAAAACATGACCTTATCTAGAATTCTGTATTCATAATTTAGTTCCATTTGAGGAAGGAAAAAAAGAGCCTTTCTCATACATTCTTATCTATAAGCAAACAGTAGGCCATGTTTTTGCCAACTAAAGCAGATAACTTGTTCTAAAGTCTTAAGATGTAATCCTTCATTGCTATCTATTGAATGATGTCTAATTTACTTTAAAA
This sequence comes from Thermophis baileyi, assembly GCA_003457575.1. Classification (NCBI taxonomy): domain Eukaryota; kingdom Metazoa; phylum Chordata; class Lepidosauria; order Squamata; family Dipsadidae; genus Thermophis; species Thermophis baileyi. The sequence continues at coordinate 506,115 of QLTV01020728.1, forward strand.
GTGCAGCACTTGGAAGTATGAAGACTCTACCATGAAACAAAAATATTTGTGACATTTGCATTGATGATAAGTGATCACATTCTCAGCTAACTCAAAAGTATGACTTGTTTAATCTTTCCCTTTTTAGCTTAAGAAGTAATTAAGTGTTGAAGTTTAAATAAATTGACATTATTACCCAGGGCTTAACGTACAGTAGGTGGCTTTTTTCAGACAGTGAAAAAACAGGCAAGTTACTTCATGCCTCATACATAGATAGACAAAAGCAATCATTTTCTTAGGGAGAAAAGTCACATTTTTGCCATTATTTTTTTAAAATCTCTAATTAACACAAAACTTTTAAAAACGAGAACTGTGGCAAGGGGCAATCACAAACCAATCATATTTCAGGTTTCATACAATTAATTTCTCAGAAACAATTAGCTGCAGTTTTAAAACCTGAAAAGCTATTTTAAGAGGGGCATATATTCTAAATATAATAATTTGAGAGAATATCACCCAGGGGGCTAAATGACTATGGTGATAAATTATATACCCCCCCCCCCAAATAAATATATTTGAGTAGAAAACAAGCCAGGAGAAGGAGGAAAACAAATGAGTGTTGTGGTACTTTCAAAATTATTATGTACGGTACTTAAATTTATTAGCCGCCAATTCCAAGAGATATCAACATGTTGACATAAACACACATTTAGGTGCACAAAATAATTATTTGAACACATGGAACCCTCAAAAATAAATGTGTCCTTAGTCTGAAGCACTATTAGCCAAAAATGGCTACTTGTTTTTATCAAATAAAAATGAAGTTAATTAATGTCCCTCTTGAAACTTGTAATCTTGCAATGCCAATGGTTCACAGTTGGTTATCTGATGTCTCCAGGAACTTCTACCTACCCATACATTCTGGCAAGGCTAGATCCCATCTATTAAATAGTGTCGTCTGGGGTAACCCAAGAAGTGATCTTTGACACCTGCTTAGGAACATAATTCCCCCTGACATTCATACAGCTCCCAACTTATTTAGCCAGGTTCTAAATAGGCCTTAGAACCTGGCTCTATTCCAAGGCATGTTCCCAAGTGCTGGGTTAAAATTGGCAGATCCCAAAATACAATCCCAGGTCAGACAAGATAGTTACTCAAATGGGAGAATCTCCTTCTCCTTCTCCTTCTCCTTCTCCTTCTCCTTCTCCTTCTCCTTCTCCTTCTCCTTCTCCTTCTCCCTCTCCTTCTCCTTCTCCCTCTCCCTCTCCCTCTCCCTCTCCCTCTCCCTCTCCTTCTCCTTCTCCTTCTCCGTCTTCCTCTTTGACTACTTTAGGTGTCAAGGAAGATACAAATTGTTACTCAAATGGGAGAATCTCCTCCTCCTCCTCCTCCTCTTCCCTCTCCTTCTCCTTCTCCTTCTCCTTCTTCTTCCTCTTCAACTACTTTGGGTGTCAAGGAAGATACAGAGTTCTGGTTCTTGCTCTTCGAGCAGGCTCAGTCATTGTTAATTGTTGCTGCAGTGTGTCTTTGACGTTATCTCTCCATCTTTTTCTAGGTCTGCCTTGTGTTCTTTGACCTTCTCATCTTTTTATGCCTTGCACGGTACAGAATCCCACGACATCCTCTCCAGGTGAGCAAATCACTTTATTTGGTGGTTTTGTATGTAATTTAAGATTGGTTCTATGGGAGAATACTATACTCCCATAGTATAGTATAGTATAGCCATGCCATACTAGCTATAATCTAAAATGGGAAATTGGGAAAATAAAAGCCTGTACAAAAACAGTAGCAAATTATTTCCATAGATGTACATAGACAAGTCCATGAATTCGCTAGCAGTCATGCTCAACTGGAGAAAAAAAAAAGATTTTATTTTTATCTCTTTGCCACTCGTTATGCAAAAATCCGAACAATCAAATCCTTTGTCTGTTAATCATAGCACTGACAGCTACTGAAATGGCTCTTAGCTCCTCCGTCTTCTGTTGGCCTTGGCACATGAAACAACTGCAGTTGGTGTTCACTTTTGAACTTCCTTTCATCTCATAATGCTGGATCCGCACACCTACCATGTTATACTTGTATTGATTAAGATGTTAATTAACGGAGAAAGAATTGAGGGAGAGGCACCGCTCCTAGAGAGTGGATGGAAAGTAAGACCTCTGGGAGCACTTTCAGAAACACACAATAATAAAAAAAAAAGGTGCGTTGAACAAAAAGTGTCCAAAGAAGCTGCTTTGATGGGGGTGGATTTTTTTTCCTCCTGTTTCCTTTTTCTCCTGTTGCCAAACACGCTTGGATTTCTCATTCATTTCTTTAACCGTTGAAAGTTCTCTTTGATTTTAATGCCAGCAGATCGAAAAGCTTATGCCAGCATGTCCCTATCCATCTCCTGGACTAAGCTCTGAAGTACGGTGATTTGATGCTATTGATTCTGCAGAGAATGATGTAGCGCTATTACATTCTGTCACGGACAAGTCATTCGTTCTTCCCACATAGGTCATGTTCAGAGATAGCTCAAAATATTTTGGTGCCTCGGGCAGAAAACCACAAATGGGACCCCATGGTGACAAAGAAAACACAATTTCATTTAGTCCAGGTTTCAGGGGTGGCAGTTCCTTTGACTATTCTCTTAGACTCTGATTTATACTCGTTTTCAGGCACATTTTAAGCTATTTTCACACCGATGCCATCTGATTTTCAACCCTGCCTTCTTCTTGAATGCAATAGGGGTTTTATTTGTTTTCTGGTTCAATTTTTTTTATTAGTTTATCAAAGAATAAAATACAAAAATATAAAGAAAAATGAAAATAAAGGTAAAAATAAGGGAGGAAAATGGGAAGAGAGAAAAGTGTAGGATGGAGGGGAGAAAAAGAAAAAGAAAAGTATTGACTTTTGAGTCCTTTTGGTGCAGTAGAATAATAACATAAAACCTCAACTTTTTACTTTTGTACAACAATATAAACTAGCCATTTCTGTAACACCAAACCTATCTAATCAGCAAAACCCAAAATCAAAGTTCCATTTTTCCCCACTTCAAGCACAAAATCCAAAAGTGGTTTCCAAGTAGAAACAAGAAAATTGTTCTTTAATCAAAGCAGTCAATTTAGCCATCTCTGCTAATTTCATCAACTTTTGTAGCCATCCATCCATTGCGCGAATCACAGTGTCCAGAGGTTTTATTTGTTTTCAAAGACTTTGTCCACCACACAAGTTTGGCATTTTTGAATGGGAGCAGGGGTGGGTTCTAACTTACCTCGCCGCCGGTTCGCTTCCTCCTGTGCCGCGTGGCTGCGCTGTGTGCGCGCAGTGCTGAAAATTCCAAAAAAATCCCCCCCCCCAAAAAAATGCCAGAAACAAGATGGCGGTGCATGTGCAGTGCCGGCAACTCGGCTTCTGCGCATGCGCAAAAGAAAAAAAAAGAAAAAAAATCCCCCCCAAAAAAATCCCCCCCCAAAAAAGCCGAAAACAAGATGGCAGTGCATGCAAAGTGCCGGCAACTCAGCTTCTGCGCATGCACAGAAGAAGAAAAAAAAGTAATCAAAAAATAGCTTCTGCGCATGCGCAGAAGCAAAATCCAAGATGGCGGCGCCCACGGAGACACTGACGGAACCGGCTCCATGACGTCATCACAGAGTTACTAACGGTGCTAACAAACCGGTCAGAACCAGTAGGAACCCACCTCTGAATGGGAGGTTGCAGAACGTTTAAAAATATAAATGCCATAATTGAACGATGGTGAGTAGAAGAATTTCTATATATACATTTGATCGTTGACTTTTAGACATCTTTTTTTATAGAACCTTGGACAGTAACCCATGGATCTGATTCACACAATGTTCTGAAACAGATTATTAAAAGCCAAGCAGTATCTTGCATGTGTGAGGCTGAGACTGGTTTTTGATAGTTTCTTCACAGCACACTGTGTTGTACCTTCATAGTTTGCTTCCAAACCATCCAGGTTGAAGATTGAGGTCCTAGGATGCAGTGATTGCAATGAAGACACACTGTTGTTGTACAGTAACTAAGACCTTTTAGTTAACCCAAAGGTGCTTTTTCAGGAGGAAACTGGACTTTTTTGGTTTTTCTTTTGAAGACGTTTCGCTTCTCATCCAAGAAGCTTCTTCAGTTCTGACAGGATAGTGGGGAATGGAAGGATTTATATTCCTTGCAGACAGATTGTCATCTGCATCCTTTTAGACTCTAAACGACCCTCTAAAATTTAGAGTGTCTTTGAAGCACTTGGAGGTTTATCTGTGTCCTCAGGTTCACATGAGCTCTTTACAAAGAGCCGAAGTGGCGCAGTGGTTAGAGTGCAGCACTGCAGGCTACTTCAGCTGACTGCTAGCTGCAGTTCGGCAGTTCAAATCTCACCGGCTCAAGGTTGACTCAGCCTTCCATCCTTCCGAGGTGGGTAAAATGAGGACCCAGATTGTTGGGGGCAAGAGGCTGACTCTGTGAACCACTTAGAGAGGGCTGTAAAGCACTGTAAAGCGGTATATAAGTCTAAGTGCTATTACTATGAGTAGTGCTCCTGGTTCCTGTAGTCTGCAATTTTTCCTCTGGAATGAGAAGATGAGAAGTGAAACGTCTTCAAAAGAAAAAACAAGAAAGTCCAGTTGCCTCTTGAAAAAGCACCTTTGGGACAACCATGACCTGGATGACTGAGAACCTCTACAGACCTTTTAGTTAACTTCTCCTAGAGAAATCCCAACACCGAATCTCCTCAGGAGCCAAATTAAAACCACAATTTCTTTTGTGTTGGATATTTATTCTTCTTCTGCTGCTACTCTGATGTTTTCTCCTCTCTCCTAAAATATCAGCTGGTCTTTTCTTGTCATTATCAACTGCAAGCTGACACTATGATTAAAAATTCATTTTAAACTGTGTTGGAAGCTGTTAGGGTTTCCATCCCAAGAAGTAAAGAGAGTGGAAATCCTTCTTAATTAAGACAATAAACTATTTAAAAAAGCAAAGCCAACTTTTTATTGTGAAGCACTAAAAAGCAACATCAAAAGCCTCTAAGCACATTCAGTAACCTATAAGGGCTCATACCACAAAAGGCTTTGAAATTCTAACTAAATAGCAAACGCGGAAGGTTTTCTGATAGGAAGTGAAGTTGATGCTCTTCAAACATTTTGAAGGCTACTACTGTCTGATTGACTATCTTATTTGGTTGCTGTATTCCTTTTGCCTTGAATTTTAGATCAAGCCTATTTGATAGGGCACCTGTTTTTCAGTCTTGCCCAAACCACAGAAGAATAAAGGGGATATTTTATCAAATTAAGTTTTGAGGGAAAGAATACATTGCGAAAAGACAAACAACAAAATATGCTGTTTAAAAAAAATTGTTTTTTAATTTATTTTTTGTAAATCAGTGGATAAAACCATGTAGAAATTGTTTCTCACCTGCTGAGTGATCTAAATCAAGAGATAAAATGACACTCTGCATGACTCATGGTTATAAAAGATGAATAAACCAGCAGGAGTATTGCAACTGAACTGTAAGCATATTTTCTTATTAATGGTTTCAAGTATTACCAACATATAATACTTACCTTGTTAATTATATATTTTTTCCACCAGAAATTTTAGATGTAGCAGAAAGCTTGATAGATTTTACTCTAAACACATTCATCTTCCTTTTCCTTTTCTTATCACTTGAAAACTTATTCAAATGAAATGTCTGCTTTAGCCTGTACATATAAATCTGCATTATTATTATTATTTTAATTTCAATAGAATTTTTTAGAATCTATACGTAGGAAGTACATGATTCCAGCTTTAGGCAAAATTGTTGAAATGAATGATAAGAATTATTAGAACTATTAATGGTAATGGAAGATCAAATTTGAATGGAAGCAAATATGCATCTTCGGAGGGGGGGGAAGCTTGAAAGAAAGAGGAACGGAATGTAGGTGTATTCTTCAGAAAATATGGATGAATGAACAGAATGATGGATGTTCTGCTGACAGGCATCTCAGAGCTTCTACGATGCCCAAGTAATTAATGTGGGGTGGAGCTGAAAGATATAAATAATAGCGACATAACATAAGAAGACACACGTGGCAAGATGAATTAACTGAAGTTAAAAAATGGGATGCAGGGAAGAAGCACAATTGCATAAAAGTTGTGGGGAGGGAGGCTGCAGGGGTTAACTTGGGGAAAGAAAGTCTCCCTTGAGTCAAGTTTGACCAAAATTCACATCTAAAGCTGATGTTGTTGTTGTTGAAAATTGTAATGGTGTATCTGCTTCAACCTGTGGTGTTTTCACAGACGCATTTATCCAAAACACAAAAGAGGTGGCCCATACTCTTTTCCCAGTCTAGACCTCAACCCTGGTAGTGTCTGTCCACTATTAATTAGGCCCAGGGGTGGGTTCTAACTTACCTCGCCGCCGGTTTGCTTCCTCCCACGCCTCGTGGCTGTGCCTCATGGCCGTGCCTCGTGGCCGTGCCTCGTGGCCGCACACGCGCAAAGCGCGTGCGTGCATGTGCAGTGCCAGAAATTCCAAAAAAATCCCCCCAAAAAGCTGAAAACAAGATGGCGGCGCATGCGCAGTGCCGGCAACTCGGCTTCTGTGCATGCGCGGAAGAAAAAATTTTTTTAAAAAAAATCCCCCCCCCCCAAAAAAAACAAATTCCAAAAAAAAGATGGCATCCACAGACCAGCACCGACCAAACCGGCTCCGTGACGTCAACAGCGGGTTGCTACCAGTTCGGGCGAACCGGTCCAAACCGGGAGGAACCCACCTCTGATTAGACCTCAACCTATGGAACATTGTGAAATCCACCAAAGTCACAACTACTTTGTAGACCAAAAGTGAGGAGACTCAATCCCAACCCCTAAATTATCTGGGATGTTTTTGAAATGTTTCTGTTGCTGACCCTTCGTGTCACCTCACATTACAGATAGATGTTGAGGTTCCCTGGGCTTCTCTTATGATGCTTGTATTTACATCCACTGGATGGCTCCAATAGAAGGATTTTCAGTTAAAGAGTCTAGTGACAAGCAGAAAATATCGTATTTAATGCACTATTGAGTAGCAATAGCAATAGCAGTTAGACTTATATATTGCTTCATAGTGCTTTTACAGCCCTCTCTAAGCAGTTTACAGAGTTAGCATATTGCCCCCAAAATCATTTTACCCACCTCGGAAGGATGGAAGGCTGAGTCAACCTTGAGCCAGTGAGATTTGAACCGCCGAACTGCAGCTAGCAGTCAGCTGAAGTAGCCTGCAGTGCTGCACTCTAACCACTGCGCCACCAGGTTGGCAAAAGAGGATTTGGTAATCTACTCTACTGCTGGGTAACACGACTCTTGCGGATAGTGGGAGGAAAATATTCAGTTCCTTTGATGGACTGCTTATCTGCCATCAAGTCTCTGTCAACTCCTAGCACCATATAGATCAGGGGTGTCAAACTCAAGGCCCACAGTCTGGATCCGGCCCATGGGGTGCTTAGATCTGGCCCACGGAGCCGCCCTGGAAACAGGGAAGGGCCGGCCCGCGGTGCCTCTGCCAGCGCAAATGGAGCTTGGGAGCCTGTTTTCACTGGCACAGCACTCTGGCCACCATAGGTGCCCCTGACACGAGTGACATCAAGCTGGCCATGCCCACCCTGGCCATGCCTCCCCCCACACCCCACCCCGAGGTCAAACACAACCCTGATGCGGCCCTCAATGAAACCTGATATAGATGGCTTTTCTCCATTCCACTGCAATTTGGTTAAAAATTAGCTAACCCAAGGAAACAAAAGAGTTCAGTTCCATGCTTGAAACAGCAACTTATTCCCGCATTAGCAAGGAAGTGTCAGCTCTCTTTCTTTGGCCTCCTCTCCTTTCTCTAGCCTGCTAATCAAAGCTTTGCTGTCATCACCATCTACACCAGCAGCAGCGGAATGGCATTAATTAGAAGACACATCATATCAACAATGTCAACATCATCTCCAATTCCTGGACTCAGCAATAAATCAGAAGCATTTGGGAGACACCCACACTGCAACGGATTTGATGTAAGGGGTTATTAAAGTACTTGAAAAATAAGCGTAGGGGTTGAATCTGTCCTAGAGAAGAGTGGCTACATTTGACTTCAATTCTTCAATACATGCTGAAGAATCTGGCCATTTACTTAGTAGAATGGCCCTCCAGAATAAGCCACGTCTTTAAAGTCATTTTTCACTTTTCTTTTTGAAAAAGAAAAGGTTTTGTAATCTTATAAGATATAGCTGGCGGTGTATTTCATACTCACAACTGTGTTTCTCCTGCCCTGATTTCCAAAGCTCCAGAGTCTGCGCACTAGCTCAAATATGCAGACTTTAGCATGCTTTTAAAAATAATTTACAAACACGTCGCATCATAAAAGCATAATTATATATTTCTTCTGTTTCAAACAATAACATGGAATTCTATTTTTTTTTAATGCGTACTTCTTCTTAAGATGTCCATTTCTGTACACCCTTCCTCTAGTCCGCATTTGGAATGCATACGTTTGATGAGAGCACAGTGTTGCAAAATTTTGGAAATGTGTTAAGATTGATAATGGTGTTTCAGTCCGCCTATATGACATGTTCAAGAATTGCCAATTGAGTAAATTCACATTAAAATGCAAATCAAGCATTTTTTCCCCTTCCTTTTTAAAGGAAGGATAGAAGAGGACACCGATTTAAGTATCTTTATGTGCAGAATAATGTTCCATTTTCAAGGAGAACAAAATCTGAATGTTCCAAGTTTTTTTGGGGGGGGGGGGTGGAGAAAGCAAATTTTGAATGCGGCTTGCTTCATTTACAAATAAAATAATTAAAATGCCCATTTTAATTCTTAAAAACTCTGTCACGTACACAACAAATTAGCATTTGATGAGTTTCTCCATCTAATCTGTTTCCTAACTTCCTTCTGGCCAGATAACCATTTTTGGGCCTGATTTCCATAGAAAGAATAATTAAGCTGATCCGGTTGGAGAAGAACTGTGTTGATCTATAGTGGCAAAAATAATAATAATAATAAGATTTTTAGCAATTTTCTGGACTAACACATTTTATTAAAAGCTTTCATGAGCTGATCGTGGTGTCAGCGTTCCAATAAACAACCCCAACAAAACAAGACTCCGAGGCTAGAAGTTCCTCAAAGTTCCAATTTATTAGAGATGTCATGTTGGCAACATCTGGGAAAACCCGAATCTAAAAGCTTCCAGGTTTTCCCCACCCAAACGAAAGTTCAAGTCCCTGCCCAGCACCCACATGTCCATCACACGATCCAATCAGGTACCATCCAAAACTGAAGATGCCTCCCCATCACTTCCTTGCAGCTGCCGGCCACAGCGGCCTTGACTTTCTGGAAAAAATGTTATTTAGACTACTACTTATCACCTACTCCGTATAATCCCCCCTCCCATTTTCCCACAGTAGAAAATGTGGCAGGCCTGAATACAAAAAGATAAAAGATGGCTTCCAGGCCTGACACGTGGTTTTATTTAGGGGTTTTGTGAACAAGGCTATCCAAGCTCAGTTCTCTCAGACATTTTCTCCTACCTCTACATTGTGTGGGGTTTTTTTTCTCCTTTTTCCACTCACAGATCTCAAAAAGTGAAAGAAAATTGAAAGAAAAATTCAACAAAGCACTTGGTTGGACAACCAAGAGAAAATCAGTCAAGCTGCATGGGGTGTCGTATCACATGACATGAAAGCAAAGCATAAAAGCCTAAAGAGTTATAATCGTGGCATGCTAAAGAATTCAAAATAAACGCACTGGAAGTGGCATGTTGATTTTACACAAACTAAGTCTTCAGGGCAAGTAACACGGTGCCCTGGAAATTAGGAAGACGAGGGATCATTATTGCCACAGTGACGGCAAAGATATTCTGTGGTCAGATTGATCTCCAAACAAGATAAAGGAGTTGGGGGAAAGCCTAACTGAAGCTTTGTAACCCAGCAGGAGCTTTTAAAGTTATTGATCTTCCATCCTAGAATGAACAATTGAAATCCACCCCCCCCCCTTGTGAAGTAGATCCACTTAGAAGCTGCGGAAGTAAATTGGGATGAGAATATTGTGTTAAAGTGGAATTATTTTTAATCTTCTGAACTTCAGTTTTGGATGAGACCAAAGAATGTTGGGTCTAGATCAGGGGTGTCAAACTCAAGGCCCGGGGACCGGATCCGGCCCGCGGGGTACTTAGATCTGGCCCATGGGGCTGCCCTGGAAACAGCGAAGGAGTGTCCCGCAGTGCCTCTGCCAGAAAAAATGGAGCTTGGGAGGGCTGCGTGTGGCCCTCCCGAGCTCCGTTTTCACTGGCAGAGGGTTGCAGGAGGCCATTGCAGCCAAAACAGAGCTTGGGAGCCCATTTTCGTTGGCAGAGCGCTTGGGCCTCCACAGGCGCCCCCGACACGAGTGATGTTGAGCTGGCCACGCCCACCCTGGCCCCCCAAGGTCAAATACAACCCTGATGCGCCCCTCAATGAAATTGAGTTTGACACCCCTGGTCTAGATGATTCAAACTAGTAAGCAACATTGTGGTAAGTTATACGGAACCAGTGTGGTATGGTGCTTGAGGTACCAGGTTAAAGTGGAGGCCCAGTTTCAAATTTCTAATCAGCCAGTCACTAGGCAAATCTGAGTCTGTTATGGACTTTCCCCACAACTTGATTCACAGGGTCACTGTTGGGACCAAATGATAGACCCCACTATATGTCTCTTTGAACATCTGGGGCACAAAAGCTACAGTAGATATCCAACACATAAGACAAATAGAAGATACACAAAGACAAACTATCATCTAAATAGGCTTAATTTATTCATTCAAGGCCTTCAGTGCAACTTTTTAGATAACCATGTTAACTCTTTATATGACCATGAAATGTGGTGAGGAAACTGTCTCAGAGGGATACTGGAGATCAGGAATAGTTGCAGAGAAATAACCAAGCGATTAGGACAGATCTGTGGGCTTCATGGCTTTTGCTGAAGTAGGACACTGTTTTTAATCACCAGTCTTGAATTAGAAGTTTAGGTCAGCGGAACTGATGTGTCAATGATATTTTACCTGATGCTTCAAGGAGCAACATTTGAGGCTGACTCTACCAATTTCGTTCTTCAAATGAAGAGAATCAAGCAAGTACGTTTCTTCTCGGTCTCAAACATCTATCTGCTAATCTCTGAGACTTGGTGTCTGGAGGAATATCAAATAAAGATTCTACCTTTCCCTATAATTGATTGAAGGACTTCAGGGTGAAATACCAGCCCATAGGTCAAGAAGGTCAGGCCACATTACACTTTAATTCCTATCAAGACACCCCAATATCATGTTTACCTGCTTTGGAGGTACTGTAACTTAATGACACAACATATACTCTATGGGTTTTTTTTTTCCTCTCCTTCTGTTCAATCCCATCTGATTCTCAAAGAAAACCTGGATAAGCCCGTGCAGTTATCCTGGCAAGATTTCAGAAGTGGTTTGCCATGGCTTACTTCCTAGGGCTGAGACAGAAAAACAGTCTAGTTGGCTTGTAATCAGGGATGGGCTGCTGGGGGTTCTCAGGGGTTCGAGAGAACCTCTAGCTAAGATTCTGTGCAATTCGGAGAACCCCCAAATCCCACTCCTGGCTGGCCCCGCTCCGCCAACCCTGCCCTTCCCAGGAGTCCCCACGCGGCCCATTTTGGATGCAGGTAAGTGCAGGGCACGCATGGAGGCTCGGAGAGGGCAAAAAATGGGCCTACCGGAAGTTCGGGAAGGCTGGAAATGGGCCGTTTCCGGCCTCCAGAGGGCCTCTGGAGCCTGGGGAGGCCATTTTCGCCCTCCCGGAGGCTTGAGGAAAGCCTCTGGAGCCTGGGGAGGGTAAAAACACCCCCCCGCCACCATGGTGCAGGAGGCTGACTAAGCCACACCCACCATGGCCATGCCCACCCAGCAACCAGGCAGAGAACCCCTTGCTAAAAATTTTGAAGCCCACCCCTGCTTGTAGTCCAAAGCAGGACTAGAACTCACAATCTCCCAGTTTCTTGCTTGACGCCTTCACCACCACACCAAACTGGTTCTCACTCTGTATGTAGAAAGCCCTAAATATATGTGTGTGTGTGTGTGTGTGTGTGTGTGTATATGTGCTGTTTATAAGAGAAAAAAAGCA
>QLTV01020728.1:531533-549447 GCA_003457575.1 Thermophis baileyi
TAATAATAATAATAATAATAATAATAATAATAACAACAACAACAACAACAACAACAACAACAACAATAATAATAAAACAATGAAAACATCAATAACAACGATGACAGCAACAACAATCACCACCACCACCACCATCATCATCATCATCATCCACAACCCTTGGATAGGAGACCACCAGGAAATCCCAGCACTTCAAGCTAGCCCGATCCAGCGTCTCCAAAGAAAGTAACCGCGAAGCAAAGCGCGAAGCCCCCCCCCAGACTCCCTCCCTCCCTCCCTCCTTCCTTCCTCCCTTCCTCCCTCCCTGCTCGCAGAAGGGAGAACCCAACCTCAACTGGGCCGCCGGGGGTGGGGGGTGGGGGGCTCCGATCGGTCCTCCTCGTCGGGCCGGGCCGGGCCGATCTCCGTCGGGACTGGGAAGAAGAAGAAGAAGAAGAAGAAGGAGAAGAAGAAGAAGAAAAAAGAAAAAGAAAAGAGGAGGGGGGGCCGCGGCGAGGCGCGCGGAGGGAAGGCGCTCCTCGACGAGTCCAGGGTCGGCTGCTCCGACGCCAGCAGCCGCAATCCGAGCGCGGCGTTGGCAGAAGCGGAGCCGGGCAGAGGAGGCACAAGAGCCGCCGAGCGCGCCCCCGGGAGCCGGGAGACCCCCGCCGGGGGACACCCCCCCTCCGCCCGCTCCCCCTTGGCTAATTGAGCCTCCATTGGCTGGAGACCCCCACACACACACACACGAGACATTTGTATAATTAGAGGCGGAGGAGGGCCATTTATTTATCTCTCCGGCCCTCCCCCCCCGCGCGGAGGAAGCCCCCTCCTCCCTCTCTTTCCATCCATCCATCCCTTCCTTCCTTTTTTTCCTTCCTCTCTTTTTTTTCTTTCTCTCTCCCTCTTCTTCTTTTTTTTTAAACCCCCTCTCTCCCCCCCCACCGCGAAAGGGGGGGAGAACCCTCCAGGACCGCATTTTGGGATGCGCCGCCGAGGGAATGAGACGCGGCGCCGCTCGCCCCCAGCCCTCGAGTCCAGCTGGCGGCGAGGCAAGCGGAGCCGGCGGCTGGCTATGGGGCAGCGATCCAGCCCTGGGACCAGAAGAGCCACCAGTCAGAGGACTCTGCCGGTACGCCAGGAGGAATAGGGGGCTCGGGGGCGGGAGGAGAGGGGCGAGGAGAGAGAGAGGGAGGGAGGGAGAGGGGGAAGGAGAAGGAGAAGAAACCGGGTTCGAGGAGGCTGCGGGGGTCGCGGGGGTCGCGCGGCAATCGTGGGACGGTTTGAAGGCTGTCACCAAGCCGAGATGGGGCGCAACTTGACGGAGGGAGGGAAGCGGGGAAATAGGAGCGTCCTGAAGCTCTCCTAAAATTGGGGGGGGAGGGTGGGAAAAGAGAGGGGGAACGGAAGGAAGGAAGAGTGGGAGGGAAAGAGGGGAAGAGGAGAGAGAGCAAGGAAGGAAGGAAGAGAGAGAGAGAGAAAGAAAGAAGAGAGGAGAGAGAGAGGAAGGAAGGAAGGAAGGAAGGAAGGAAGGAAGGAAGGAAGGAAGGAAGGAAGGAAGGAAGGAAGGAAGGAGAGAGAGAGAGAGAAAGAGGATAGAGAGGAAGAAAGGAAGAAAAAGGAGAGGAAGGAAGGAAGGAAGGAAGGAAGGAAGGAAGGAAGGAAGGAAGGAAGGAAGGAAGGAAGGAGAGAAAGGATAGAGAGGAGGGAAGGAAGGAAAAGAGAGAAAAAGAAAGAAAGAAAGAAGAAAAAGAAAGAAAAAGAAAGAAAGAGAAAGAAAGAAAGAGAAAGAAAGAAGAAGAAAGAAAGAAAGAAAGAAAGAAAAAAAGAAAGAAAGAAAGAGAAAGAAAGAAAGAAAGAAAGAAAGAAAGAAAGAAAGAAAGAAAGAAAGAAAGAAAGAAAAGCAACAGGAGTCTCACGCTGCTATTAACCTGCTATTGGAGTCTCAGGATTACGATTGCGCATGTTGCTGTCCTACATAACATCCTTGCTCAAGGTGGCCATCCCACGCTGGTGTGATGGGGGAAATGGAGGTGGGGGGGGCAGCCTAAAAAGTCCCAGTTTACCTGCAGCCTGAACCTCTGCCAATTGATTTGGAAATAAGCCCTCGCAGCCTTTGCTTCCAAGCAAAGAGTTGCCGCAAAGGAGTTTGCCAGGTGTCTTTCTAAGTTGCCAAGGTCCGCCTGCAAACTCCAAGAGGGCTCCAGTTAGGAAAGTTACACCTGGATGGTAGATTTTGCTTTTGCTTTGTTTGTTTTGTAAGGGGGTAGTTGCTTAAGAGAAGAAGAAAAAAAAATTGCACCTCAGAGGGGAAAGGGGTTGTTGTAGGATTGCATATATTTTTTGCTTGCAGGGTTTGTTTTCAAGTTGTTGTTCTTGTATTTTAATGATGCCTTTCATGCAAATAGTGACAATACGTGTTAGCAATCTAAGAGGGCGGTCATTCAGGTGTCTTTGTGTCTGGGATAATCTGCTTCTCCTTTGACCAACAGGTTGATGTGTTTTAAGAAAAGGGGGAGGATTGACATTGGAAGTGAAACAAAATCTGCAAGTTCTCCCTTTCCTCAGTCCCCAGGATTATTCCTCATGTAGGGCAATGTGGCAACGTTTGTAAACTGGATCATTAATAGACACATTTTGTAGGAATCTATAACCCCTCTCTCCTCTTTTTTTTTTAACAATTTCCTCTTAAGCAAGGGGTGGATGAAAATGTATGGTAAACCTGATGGCATCAATCACTTTGTGGGGAAGGCTGAAGGCACCCCAAGTAGAGAACAGAAAGAAATGATTGTTGTTGGCTAAGAGTCCCTCTTCCTGCCTTGTCTGTTGGGGATCTAGAAATGAAGGATCGGTGGCAGGTTGAATCTGAATTTGCAGAATGGTGCTTTGAGATGATGGAGTTGAGTGTTGAGAAGATGGTTGGCTTGATTGACGCCAGACAGGGTTCTCTTGGGGTGAGTGGGGGGGGGGAAATGGACATCTCTAAAGGTGACCGAGGAGGGTATTCTTTCTACTAACAGTCTGTGCTTCTATATTTCCCCAGAACGTGTTCATTTTCCTGCTTTTCCTGGAACCGTTCAACTGCTTTGCAAGCTACAGTCGGGCCAGCGAACTCTTCTACAGCATCAATGAAGGACTCCCCGCTGGGTTCCTCATTGGGAATCTAGCCCAGGATTTACAACTTGTGGAGACTGCAGAGGATGAAGGAAAGGGAGGACTGGTGAGGAAGCAGGAGACTGACCAATGGGGGAAAAATCCTCTTTCTTTTAGCTTTGCCTCCCAAGGACTGGGAAGCCAATACATCAACCTGGACAATCAGACAGGTATCCTGTGCACCTCAGCCCAGGAAATTGACCGAGAAACACTCTGCTTGGAGGATAATGTTGGCTCCACGGTGGTTTCGTCTTCTTCTTCTTCTCCACTTCCATCCTCAGAGTCATGCTTGCTCTTGCTAGATGTTCTGGTGTTACCCCAGGAGTATTTCCGTCTGGTCAAGGTGAAGATTGCCATCCATGACATCAATGATAATGCACCCTGGTTCCCTGTGCCGCAAATACACCTCTCCGTGCCTGAAAACTCACCCATCAATACCCGTTTAGCTATAGAGCATCCGGCTGTGGACCCGGACATGGGAACCAATGGGGTGCAGACATACCAACTCCAAGAAGATTATGGGGTTTTTACGTTGGACGTGGAGGAGAATGAAAGTGGAGAAAGAACACCTTATCTTATTGTCATGGGTGCCCTGGATAGGGAGACCACCGACCAATACGTTTCTCTTATAATTGCAGAGGATGGTGGAATTCCGCCACTGGTGGGTAGTGCCACCCTCACCATTGGTATCAGTGACATTAATGACAACTGTCCCCAGTTCAATGAGACTCAAATCAGTGTCACCATCTTTGGAAACTCTAGCATCGGGTTGCACATCGCTTCGGTCCATGCTGTGGATATTGATCACGGAATCAATGCCGAGATAACCTATTCCTACAGCCAAAAAGTTTCTTTTCTATCCCGCACCCTCTTCCGTCTTAACGAAAGCACGGGAGTGATTAAATTGTTCAAGAGGATCAATGGTGACACACCTCTTCTGCATCGGCTGAGTGTGTTGGCCAACGGTCCTGGTTGCATCCCAGCGGTGATAACCGTGTTGGTATCCATCATCAAAGTCACCATGAGACCTCCTGAAGTCATTCCTCGCTTTATAGCTAACGAAGCAGAGGGGGTGGTTTACTTGAGAGAGTTGGAACCCATCCACACCCCCATTGCTTTTTTTACTATCAAGGACCCTGATGAAAAATATAAAGTCGATTGCTATGTGGAGGGGGGTGGCCCTTTCCAATTGACCCCTTATCAACCCTATCGCAATGAGTATCTTTTGGAGACTACCAAGGCCTTGGATTATGAGGTTCAGCAGTTGTATGAGGTCTCGGTGGTTGCGTGGAATACAGAGGGGTTTCATGTGAATAAAATCATCAAAGTGCAGGTTCTGGATGATAATGACAACTCTCCCGTTTTCTCTGAAGCCTTGGTAGAATTATCGATAGAGGAAAACAATGCCCCCAATGCATTTTTGACCAAACTGCACGCCACGGATGCTGACAGCGGAGAAAGAGGCCAAGTGTCCTACATCCTTGGGCCGGAGGCGCCTTCCTATTTTTCCTTAGACAAAGTTACTGGGATCCTTACCGTTTCTACCCAGCTGGATAGAGAAGAACGAGAGAAATACCGCTACACCGTCAGAGCTGTGGATTCTGGCGTGCCCCCGCGAGAATCCATCGCCACCGTGACCCTCTCCGTGTTGGATAAAAATGACAACAGCCCGAGATTTATCAACAAGGATTTCAGTTTCTTCGTCCCAGAGAATTTCCCGGGCTTCGGTGAAATTGGAGATATAAGTGTCACCGATGCAGATATTGGGCAAAATGGATGGGTAGCCCTTTCGGTGGTCAACAGAAGCGATATTTTTGTGATTGACACTGGCAAAGGTGTGTTGAGAGCCAAGGTGTCTCTGGACAGGGAACAGCAGAGCTCCTATGTCTTGTGGGTTGAAGCGGTGGACGGGGGTGATCCGCCCTTGTCCTCGACTGCTAAAATCACCATCCTTTTACTAGACATAAATGATAACCCCCCCTTGGTTTTGTTCCCCCAGTCTAACATGTCTTACCTTCTAGTCCTTCCTTCTACGTTGCCCGGATCTCCTATCACAGAAGTCTATGCTATAGACAACGACACCGGCATGAATGCCGTTATCGCCTACAGCATTATCGGGAGAAGAGGCCCTCGGCCAGAGTCCTTCAAGATCGACCCCAAAACAGGCAACATCACCTTGGAAGAGTCGCTCATGCAAAACGATTACGGCCTGTATCGCCTTCTGGTGAAAGTTAGCGACCACGGCTATCCAGAACCTCTGCATTCCACCATCATGGTGAACCTCTTTGTCAATGACACCGTGAGCAATGAGAGCTACATCGAAAGCCTTCTGAGGAGAGAGTCGGACATCAACATTGAGGAGAAGGAACCCCAAATTTCCATAGAGCCCACCCACAGGAGAGGAGAGGCTGTATCCTGCATGCCTACTTTGGTGACCCTCTCCATAATAAGCTTGAGTTCCATCAGCCTGGTGACAGGTATGGGAATTTATATTTGCCTAAGGAAGGGGAAAAAATACCACAGAGGAGACGAGGGTTTGGAAGTGCAAATCCCATTAAATGGGAGAATTGACCTGCATCGGCTGGAGAAGAAACCGGTGGAAATTTCCAATATCTGAGGGTTTTTCACAGACCATATAGACTCACACCAAAACAACAACAACAACAACAAAAAACAGTGATCTACCTTCCTTCCTTAAACTCTGGAGTGGGTTTTCAACAGTGGGTATGATGAAAGACCGCTGGTTTATAACTTACTTGTAAACAGCTGTTTATAGGTTTTTAAGGGGAAAAAAATGAAAGAAAAGAAAAAGATAAATTCATTGTACAGATTTTTTTAAAAAAAACAAACGAAAAGCTAGTGAACTGACTGTATAGATCCGTCACCTGCATTCTTGATAAACCCAGTCAGTACGCGTAAAATCAAAGGTAAGACAATGACTTCCTTCATTTATTATTTTGACCACAAGGGGGCATTGTCACCCATTCTTATAAACTGTGGAAGAGAAAAATAAAAAGGTACATTTTAAGATGTATTGTTGTCCCACCTCACCCCCCTCTGCCGAGAGAAAAGAAAGTATGAGTTTGGAGTGTAATGCATACATATTCCATTGTACATGTTGGGGGGGGGGGACGCACAGGTAAATCAGAGAAAAAGTTTTTGTTACTTCAGTCAAACTTCCATAGTATTTCTTGGAAGCCCACCATCAGAAGGTGAACTTGTGTTGAGAAATAAAATGTTCACTTCTTTTGTCACTGCAGACAACTAGTAAAATTACTGTGGAGGCTGATCCATCATCCCAAAATGTTTTGGTCAATATTTCATGGAAACAGTTGAAAAGATGCTTCTCTCCATAGGCACTTGGGACAGGGAAAGGGGCCTATGTTAGCTGATCTGCCTAGCTGAAGTCCTTTTGTTAGCACTTAGCAGCAATAGCCCTTAGACTTATATACTGCTTCACAGTGCTTTGCAGCCCTCTCTAGGCAGTTTACAGAGTCATCATATTTTCCCCAACAATCTGAGTCCTCATTTTACCCATCTCAAGAGGATGGAAGGCTGAGTCAACCCTGAGCTGGTGAGAATCAAACTGCTGGCAATCGGCAGTCACCTGAATTAGCCTGCAGTACTGCATTCAAACCACTGCGCCACCATGGCTCTGTCGTTGATGAACAATCTCTCTGAAAAGTTTTGTGTTGCTTTAGAAAGAGGCATAAGTGTATGTAGGGATTGTGGTGCGGTGGCCTAGAGGTGGAGCTGTCGCCTCACAATCAGGAGACTGTGAGTTCGATCCTAGGTAGAGGCAGATATTTCTCTCTCTGGGCACAATGAGAATATATCTGCTGAACAAAAAACCTCCACATTGGCGACAGGAAGGGCATCCGGCCAGTAAACACTCAGCTCTATTCAGTTGCCCAGACTCCACCCCGCAAGGGATTATGGGGTCATTAAAAGGAGATGATAACTGTATCTAAGGATTCTGTCCCCTGGGTATTCCAAAATGCAATCAACTAAATCCTCCATATATCTGCTGGTGGTTACACTACATTCCATGAGTGGGTTTTTTTTTTCTACCAGAAGGAAGTATGTGTAGGGTTGTAGCCTAAATGTAGAAAAGGCTGAAAGTCTAGTTGCATTGATGGATGCCCCACTCCATGAAAATTGTAGACGTTAATACAGACCCTGGGAGTGAATATCTCTGCAAGGGGGAGATCCCTGCACAGGACTGCAGCTCCATCCGTTCCAAAATAATGTAGGTTCTTCTGGCTATGAGTTGGATTTTTGAATTCCTCCTTTCAGGATCAGTAAGTAGCGATCCATGACTTTGGTTTGGGGGTTCTGTTTTTGGAGGATGGGGCTGTTGTTCATTCTGGCTGACGGCGCCTACATCTCAGTAGGAACATGCAAAAAAGAGAGCAGGGTTTCAGCTCAGCAGTTGAGCTACTGTTTAGACTTTTTTTAACAATACACCCCTGGCAGATGTCCCCAAGTTCAGACAAATAGCAATAGCACTTAGACTTATATACCGCTTCATAGTGCTTTTTACAGTCCTCTCTAAGCGGTTCACAGAGTCAGCATATTGCCCCCAACAATCTGGGTCCTCGTTTTACCCACCTCGGAAGGATGGAAGGCTGAGTCAACCTTGAGCCGGTGAGATCTGAACTGCTGAACTGCAGCTAGCAGTCAGCTAAAGTAGCCTGCAGTGCTGCACTCTAACCACTGCGCCACCTCGCCATGGATTTCCAAATCCATGGAAAAGATATGCAAAAAATATATATGAGAACATTTGAAATAAGTTTTTTTTTTTTTTGCAGAGACTGTTATTTATTGACTTTTTTTTTAATTCTCTGGGTTTTGTGTGAAAGATCAGTGTCTAATTACTGACTTCTGGCTGCCATCCTTTTCATTAACTTAGCATTCTGGATTACACCCAAAATCACCCCACCCCCCTTAAAACTGGTGCAATATTTCCAAGGCATTTAATCACCTTTCCTCTCTCTGCAGCTAAAATGCAAAGAGGTTATCAGCAATGCACACCTTCAATATTGATTAAAAAAAAAAGAGTTGGGGGAAGAAGAAAAAAACTTTTATTGTGTCGTGAGCCTGCATCAATTTTATCGGTATGAAACAAGGCATAGGGGTGTTGTTATGCATAAAATGGACACTTTTTTTTTTCTTGAGCTCTGACAATAACGTCTGTACTGTACCAAAAGTGTTTATATGTCTGAAAATAAAAAAAACTCTCTATTTTCATAATTTTCTAAAATTGGTGAGCATTTTCTGGAGCCCTGATGATCTCTCTCGGTTTCATTTCTTTCTGGGTCAGGATATTTTGAAATATGTGGAATATCACAAATAGGAATCCAATCTACATTTTTAATCCACTTTAACTGGGATTAAAAAAAATAGTGTTGCTGCTTGGAGCATGCAAGAGGTATAGAAAGGTAAATAAAGGTTAGAATGATTTACAGTCTAGAATAGATTTGCCAGCTCCCTCAATATACCAGTTTCTTACTTACTAGAGTCCTGCAAGATCTTCTTAGAACCTGTGTGGACCATGTATAATCATATGAATAAGTGTTCTGACCCGGCTCCCAAAGACGATAAACCCTCTGTAGTTAAATAAATGTTATCTTTATTAGGAGTGCCAGCAGCCCCGGTAAAAAGTCTCTCTCTCTCTCTCTGGCTAACAACTCTTCTCTCACACACACACACACACACACACAGCAGCCTAACAAGTCTGTCCGGCAGAGAGATGAATAGTTGTCTGCCACACCTATTCATCTCCGCCCACTGCCTTTTATCCCCAGAGCTACGGTGGGGCTTCGCTAGCAGTGGTGGCTCTCCCGTCCCAAGGATCGGCCCACAGATTTCCACTGCTCTCCTCTCCTCTGCCTTCTGCACATCCGCGCTTCAGGCACTGGACCCAGCTGTTCCTCCTCTTCCTCATCAGCCACCTCCAGACCTGGGGGCTCTGGACTCTCCATCTGAGGGCTGACGGATGGCCCAGGCTCTGCCTCTGTCTCTCTCTCTCTGACAGCTCCATTCCCTCTTCCCCCTCGGAGCTTTCAGATTGCCTTGATGCTGACACTGATTCCCACGCCTCCTCCTCCTCCTCTGATTCAGCTGCTGGAGGGGCTGGTGGCCAACAGGCCACAACAATAAGAGAGAGAGAGAGAGAGAGATGGTCAGTTAAGAAATAGGAAATATAAATAAATAAATGCAATAAGTCAGGCATATCAGTGACAACAGCTGTTTTGAAATAATAGAAATAATGGAAAATATAGTCATTCACAAGTGGTAGTGATTAACCCACAAGATATTTCTGATCATGCACAGGTAGTCTTCAACTTTCAACCATTAATTGGGATAAGAACTTCCATTGCTAAGGGATGCGGCCATTAAGTGAGTTGCACACAATGTTATGATCTTGCTTGCAGTCATTAAGTGAATCACCACTGTAGTTAAGCGAGTCATGCAGATGTCAAGTTAACTTTGCTTGTGGGAAGCCAGATGGCAAGGTTTCAAATGGTAATCATGTCACCTTGAGATGCTGCCACCATTATAAAGGCATGTCAGTTGGCCAGTGCTTGAATTTTGAACACAGGATTGCGGGGAAACCGCAATTGTCATATCTGCGAGGATTGGTTGTAAATCACTTTTTCCAGTGTGGTCATAACTTTGAAGGGTTCTTAAATGAATGGTCATAAGTTGGGGACAAAGTGTAGCAGGGGTGGGTTCCGAAAATTTCTACTACCACTCTGTGGGCGTGGCTTAGGGTTACGCGTGCGTGCGCTCCCCCGGTGCAATTCTGTGTCCGCGCATGCTCAGTGACTATAATCTGCCCGAAACACAGCTGAGGAGCTGATCAGCTGTGCTTCGGGTGAAGAATAAAGGACAGCCTTAACCCGGGGGCGGGTGGGAGGGCCCTTTCCAAAGCAGCAGCAGAGCACAAACAGCCCAAAACGTAAAACAGCCGCCAAAAATTCCCGGAAAAAAATGGCGGCGCCCACGGACCGGCACCGACCAAGGCGGGTCCACGACGCCATCATGACGTCACCAGCACCTCGCTACTGGTTCGGGCGACCCAGTACGAACCGGGAGGAACCCACCCCTGATGTGTAGACTTGGTAGCTCTGGATTGACTGAACTGTTCAAATAACATGAGTGGAGTGGAGTGGAGTGGAGTGGAGTGGAGTGGAGTGGAGTGGAATAGAATAGAATAGAATAGAATAGAATAGAATAGAATAGAATAGAATAGAATAGAATAGAATAGGTTGGAAAGGACCTTGTAGGTCATCTAGTCCAACCCTCCATCCGAGCAGGAGACCTTATACCAGGGGTCGGCAACCTTAAACACTCAAAGAGCCACAAAGGTCCTAACCGGAAGCCCCCCGTTTAATTCTGGAGCTGACCAGAAGTCCGGTTCCCCCACCATAGACTCTCCTCCTAGCGCGGCGTCCTTTTTCCTCTACCAGTCCTAACCGAAAGCCCTATCAATTGTGGAGTTGACTGGAAAACCTGCCCCTTGCCATAGAGTCTCCTCCTGGCACGTCCTGCTTCCCTCCTCCCCCAACTGGAAGCTCCTCTCAAAATTGTGGTGCCTACTGGCAACAGGGAGCCGCAGCAGAGGGATGAAAGAGCCACATGCGGCTCCAGAGCCACAGGTTGCTGACCCCTGCCTTATACCATTTCTGACAGATGGCAGTCCAGTCTCCTCTTGAAAGCTTCCAGTGATGAAGCTCCCACAACTTCCGAAGGCAAGCTGTTCCATTGGTTGATTGTTCTCACTGTCAGAAAGTTCCTCCTTATTTCTAGGTTGAATGTCTCCTTGATCAGTTTCCATCCATTATTCCTTGTCTGGCCTTCAGGTGCCTTGGAAAATAGCTTGACCCCCTCCTCTCTGTGGCAGCCCCTCAAATATTGGAACACTGCTATCATGTCTTCCCTGGTCCTTCTCTTCACTAGAAGTTCCTGCAACCATTCTTCATATGTTTTAGCCTGCAGTCCCCTAATCACCTTGGTTGCTCTTCTCTGCACTTTTTCCAGAGTCTCAACATCTTTTGTATATAGTGTGGTGACCAAAACTGGAGGCAGTATTCTAGGTGTGGTCTTACTAAGGCTTTATAGAGTGGTATTAGTATCTCACGTGATCTTCATTGAATGAAGTTAATGAATAAAAGTTAATGCAACTTTTCTTCCTTGTCTTTTGGCCTGTGATGTTTCGGTTTCCTTCTGTCCACAAGTCCCTATTTTCATTAGCAACTCACAAATAATGAGCAATTTGGTATCTCAATCTGGGTTATATTGCTTGAGAGACTCTGGAGGGAAATCATTTGTGGGCCAGGCCTCTCTTTTGTGATGCAAAATGTGTGATATTCATTGATTAGAAAAGATTAGATATGTATTAGGAAGGCTCAGGTACTTTCTGCATTCATTAATTTCACTTATGTCATACCCAGATAGGGTTTGTTCTGTGTATGTTGTCTGACTTTGCAGTTCAATAGTTATCAGTGTTAAAGACATAATATTTTGTTTATTTGTATCTCGCCTTTATTATTTTTGCAAATAACTCAAGGGGGCGGACATATCCAACACACCTTCCTCCTCCTATTTTCCTAAAAACAACAATTATGTGAGGTATGAATGAAGGTTCAATTACCCAGGCCAAAAGTATCTAAAAAGGTTAAATCATGGCACCTGCACCAAAATTTATTAATTACGTGAGGTGAGTTGGGGCTGGGAATGACTGGCGCAAAGTCATCCAACTGGCTTTCATGGCTAAGGCGGGACTTGAACTCATAGTCTCCTGCTATCTAGTCTGGTGCCATAACCACTAGACCAGCGGTCACCAACTGGTGGTCCATGGACCACTGGTGGTCCACGAGAAAATTTTGGTGGTCTGCAGGAAAATTATTTGCATTTTTTATATTGCACTAAATCAGGGGTCCTCAAACTACGGTCCCTGGGCCGGATACGTGCAATGAATGTTTGTGTTGCTGCAGAGAGTCTCCCCCTTCGGGGTCTTTTTGTGCGGGACAGATGGGGGGAGAAATTCTGACTTGGGGTCTGCTTCAGCCTCCTGGTGCGGGGCTTTGGGCGAAGGCTGGAGGGAAGCGCCACTGGTGGCAAAGAGCCAGAGGGCCTCGTTCCAGTGGGACTGCATCATGGCCTGGAACTGGCTGACCATCTCAGCCCGCTGAGCCTCCAGGCGCCGGTACCTGGCCTTGCACTTCTGCAGGTCTTCCCTCTGCTTGGAAAGCCTATGCTCGTAGTCCTTAGTGAGGTGCTTCTGCTGAGCCTCCTTCTCGGTCCGATCTGACCATCTCAGCCCGCTGAGCCTCCAGGCGCCGGTACCTAGTCTTGCACTCCCGCAGGTCTTCCCTCTGCTTGGAAAGCCTATGCTCCTAGTCCTCAGTGAGGTGCTTCTGCTGAGCCTCCTTCTCGGTCAGATCCAATTTGAACTGAGCTGTTTTGCCAACTCTTTCTTGTGGTGGCTGCTTAGCTCCAACAACTGCTTCCTGTTGGGGCCCTAAGGAGCCCGGACGGGCAGTCAAGGAGTGGCTGGGAGGGGAGGGGTGAGTAGAGGCCGTCGAGGTGCCCCTTGATGTGAGTGACATTGAGTTGGCCACACCCACCCAGTCACATGACCACCTAACCATGCCCACCCAGCTGGTCATTAGGCAGGTCATATTAGTGGTCCACGGGATTTAAAATTATGAATTTAGTGGTCCCTGAGGTCCTAAAGGTTGGGGACCCTTGCACTAGACCATACTATCTCTTATGTTGCTCATGATGTATAAAGTTTATCCGCACTCTAGCAATAAATGTTAGTGGTGATTGCTGAGTGGAACTTTCTCTGACTTAAACAATATAACACCAACACATTCAAATAGGATAGAGGCCTTTTTCTTCATTTTGATTGACAGGCTGAACATACATCTAACTGATCAGTCATGGAAGCCGGCCATTATGGTGAGATGCCAAATCCCATTGCCTTGGGACTCCAAATCCCATTGCATTAAGACTCCAAATCCCATTGCCGTCAGCTGGTATGGGCATTTATTTAACAGAGGCTGTTCAGAAGTTCTCTTTCAATGATAATTTTTGATTAAAAAAAAATCATTAGCTAGGTTTTTTTCTCTCTTTCTCTCTCTATCTTTTTCTTTCTTGCTCTCTCTCTCTCACTCTCTCTCTGTGTGTGTGTGTGTGTGTGTGTGTGTGTGTGTGTGTGTGTGTGTGTGTGTGTAGCCCTAGGCTATTCCTTCTTCCTTTTTCCTCATTCTTAAAGGGCTGGCTGCTTTAAGAAGTTGCGGATGGATCATAAGAAGGCCTGTGGTTGAGAGAGATGTGTTTTGATTACAACTACATTCATTCCTAGCAAAAGCAACATTTTAATTATGGATTTCCTGAATTATAAGCTTTACAAGTTATGTTCCCTGGCTTTCCAAATGTTGCATACTGTTGCACACACACACACACACACACACATATTTCTATCTTTCTCTTCCTCTTCCTCTTCCTCTTCCTCTTCCTCTCCCCCTCCTCCTCCCCCTCCTCCTCCTCCTCCTCCTCCTCTTCTTCCTCTTCCCCTTCCTATCTGTCTATCTCTATCTCTATCTCTATCTCTATCTCTATCTATCTATCTATCTATCTATCATCTATCTATCTATCTCTATCTATTTACAGTATCTATCCATCTATCATCTATCATCTATCTCTGTGTGTGCATATGTGTGTATGTTGTTGTTTTAATTGTTCCTGTCTTATTTCCACGTTGATTTCCATTAGTTGAGTTCAGTCAATGGCTGAAATAAAAGTAATTCCACTGAAATGATAAACTGCCGGACTCAAAATGTTTCTCTGGAATACTCCCAAGTTGGCTGCATCAAGAAAGACACACCACTTTTAACTTTCCACATAGCAATAGCAGTTAGACTTATATACCGCTTCATAGTGCTTTACAGCCCTCTCTAAGCGGTTTACAGAGTTAGCATATTGCCCCCAACAATCTGGGTCCTCATTTTACCCACCTCAGAAGGATGGAAGGCTGAGTCAACCTTGAGCCGGTGAGATTTGAACCGCTGAACTGCAGCTAGCAGTCAGCTGAAGTAGCCTGCAGTGCTGCACTCTAACCACTGCGCCACCTCGGCTCTTGGACCAATACTTGGAACATTTCATCATCCTGACCCATAATAAACAATCGAAACTTGGAATAAGTCTCATGTTCCCCACCCCAGAGAGGTAGATGTGATGGCAATCCATGATGACTGCTACCTATAACTAATCTTCAGGAAAAAATTAGGCAAGAGATGATTTTGTGGTGGTTGTTATTCTATTTTAGTTGGAAATGATTTGAATACTTTACAGTAATCCCTATAGCATTTATTTATTGTATGTGTTTGCAATCTGATTAGTAAGTACATAGTAGTCGGGCAACGATCAACAGATATGCTAGACTACTCTGCCTGTTTTTACTAGGGCTGCATGAAGATGGATAAACAACATTCAGGAAAACAGAAAGCAAGAATAAACTCTGTACTGATAGTTTTGCATTTCCTAGGGAGCCAATGCTGAACAAAGCCTAAACCTAACCTTGAAATCTCAGCACTGAAAAAAAGCACACCCCAAACAATTTGCGGTTAATCTTTGTACTATACTTTTACTTCATTCAGGAGCTATGCTTTATGCTTACAGATTTACAGCTAGCTTTATCTCAAGGACAATTTCTTTCTCCCTCCAAAGAATACCCTCCATATGAAAGAAAAATAACTAGGAATCACCTGCATCTGAGGCCTTCTTGGTCTCGGAAAGAGAATTCATGCAATACGGTAAACCACTCTTGCTAGCCACCATAAATACATCCATTGTCTCTTTGCTCTCTCAGATCACTGTAGCAAGGTCTCTTTTGCAAATGAGAAGACCTTCCTTATTCTACATAATAGACCAGAGGTGGGTTCCTCCTGGTTCGGACCGGTTCTATAGAACCGGTAGTAACTTGGCGGCCTGGTTGGCTAGAACCGGCAGCGACCCAGGCCTGCCATGCCCCCGAACCGGTTCTTTCGGCGGCGCCATAGGTGCCGCCATCTTGGTTTTTTTTAAGCACTGCGCATGGGCGAAGCGTGCACGTGCCCGCGTGGCGTGTCACTGAGCAAACTGGCAGCGAAGAAAAGAAGAACCCATCCCTGTAGTAGACACTTGAATCTGAACATCCAATAGTTCTCTACTGTAAAAATGTCTGCCAAGGAAGACTTCGGAATTTCAGACTTCCTCTACCCAACCTGTTAGAAATCCAAAAGGCAGATTGTTCCTCAGCGTCCACTGGAGATTTTCAAAAATAGACTGGACAGCCACCTGACTGGAATGGTATAAGGCTCCTTCCTTGAACAGGGGGCTGGATTAAAGACCTCCAGCCCTAGGATTATATGCTCTACGTTCTTACCAGACTGTTCTGTTCAGGTTGTGGGTGCTCCATCACTGGAGGTTTTTAAGAAGAGATTGGACAGCCATTTGTCTAGAATGGTATAGGGCAGGGGTGTCAAACTCGATTTCATTGAGGGCCGCATCAGGGTTGAGTTTGACCTCAGAGGGCCGGGTGGGTGGGTGTGGGGGGCATGGTGGGTGTGGTCAGGAGTGGGCGTGACCATGGTGGGCATGACATGGGACTCATGTCGGGTGCACCTGTGGTAGCCAAGTGCTAAGGCAGGACTGCCCTGAGACCCTCCCTCACTCTCATTATAATCTTCCTTCCTTCCTTCCTTCCTTCCTTCCTTCCTTCCTTCCTTCCTTCCTTCCTTCCTTCCTTCCTTCCTTCCTTCCTTTTCTTCTTTTTCCTTCCCTCTTCATTCTCCTTTCTTCTTCCTTCCCCTCTTTCCTTCTTTTTCCTTCCTTATTCTCTTCCCATCTTTTCTTCTTTTTTCATTGTCTTTCCTCTTTCCCTTTCTCCTTTCCTGTCCCTTCTTGCACGCTCAAATGCCCAAAGGGAAACTTTTCTCCTTTTGTTTTCCCTTTCTCCTTTCCTGTCCCTTCTTGCACGCTCAAATGCCCAAAGGGAAACTTTTCTCCTTTTGTTTTGTTTTCAGTTTGTTTTGATAGCCCTCTGCCAGCGAAAATAGAGCTTGGGGGTGGTAGCGCACAGCCCCCCCCCCGGGCTCCATTTCCACTGGCAGAGGGCTGCAGGAGGCTGTCACGGCTGAAAATGGGGTGCGGGGGGGGTGCGCTGCCACCCGAGCTCTGTTTTCACTAGCAGAGGCACCGCAAGCCAGGCCTTTGCTATTTCCAGGCCAGACCCACAGGCCGGATCTAAGTATTCGCGGGCTAGACGTGGCCCGCGGGCCTTGGGTTTGATACCCCTGGTATAGGGTATCTTGCTTGTGCAGTGGGTTGTTCTACAAGACACCCCCCCCCAAAGTCCCTTCCAACTCTCTTATTCTGTTATTCTGAGGTGTTAGACAAAGTGAGTGAATGAATATTTTTAGACAAAGTCATACCCTCCGCAGGCTAAAAGCCAGCTCAGTTTTAGACACACTAAGCTATCCATGCCATAGTAGTGATGCCAGGTAGTAAAACATGGCACCCCCCACCCCCAGCCTTCCTTGAGCCTGCCCGGAGTTCACTTAATATATGTCCCTCAGTTGTGATGGATGATGGTGTCACATCATCAACATGGATGTAATTCTGAACACGAGAGAGAGAGCACCATCTCTCAGCCAAGATTGTTTTGATCTAGCTCTGCATACAGAAAAGGGGGGAAATGGTCCTAGAACACTGATATTGTACAACCACGCTGGACAGATTATTGGATGCTGAATTGATTTTCTGTCTGCACGTATTAAACAGGCAAATCCTATGGAAAAACTCAGCAAAGTTTCTCTGCCCAAGAGGCTAAAAGGTCTTCCACTCTCTACCTGAACTCTTGTTCCTTTGCCTTATTCAGATCTAGGTGTGAAGTTTCTGAAAGATGCCCTAATTAATTCATGAGCCACGAGCCAAACTCCAAAAGAAATATCACAATTTATTAGGAGCGACATTTCGGCAATACTCCGATGCAGTCAGAACTGAGGTCACGTAGGCTACGTGCCCTCATGACCCTGTTTCCCCCCTTCTCATTGGACAAGCCATAAATCACATTCTCCAATGAACCACGTTGGCGGGCTGTGAAACCCACACCTCTCCTTCTGACTCCGGTAACCTAGGACACAATCAGTAAAAGAAACATTTGTGGAATGTAGTTTCAGTTAGTATAATCAGCTACTCCGTCAGCCCTCCCCCCCTCCATCTTATGGCAACATGAAAGCTTTGCAAGTTGACATTAGGTATCTCTTTGCACTCTGTACCAGCTCAGAGAAACTTGCCACTCTGTTTTCTCTATGGCTGTGCAGGAATGCGTCCCCAATTCCATGTTCCAAGTAATCTCCCATTGGTGTTACTTGCATAAAGGTTAGTAGTGCTGCCAATTTCATACAGTGATGTTCTGACATGGACTGGACTGGACTAGACTAGAAAATAGAGTAGAGTAGAGTAGAGTAGAGTAGAGTAGAGTAGAGTAGAGTAGAGTAGAGTAGAGTAGAATAGAATAGAATAGAATAGAATAGAATAGAATAGAATAGAATAGAATAGAATAGAATAGAATAGAATAGAATAGAATAGAATAGAATAGAATAGAATAGAATACAAAAGAACAGAATGGAATGGAATGGAATGGAATGGAATGGAATGGAATGGAATGGAATGGAATAGAATAGAATAGAATAGAATAGAACAGAATAGAATAGAATAGAATAGA
>QLTV01020728.1:573438-601550 GCA_003457575.1 Thermophis baileyi
CCTTCGGCCGTGGAGGCCACACCCAGTACCTTCCAGGAGCTTCCATGCTCGAGCCCCGGAGCGGCAGCAGACCTGTCTGCACAGGCCGCTGCCTCACCACCAACTGAATTGCGCAGGTCTAGTAGGGCTCCAAAACGCCCCGCCTACCTGCGTGATTACGTATGCTGGACAGCTCCATCCAGGAGGGGAGGGGTGTTATGTTCTAACTGTTTCAACTGTGTTGCATGGTTCCAACCAGGTCCAGCGTTTGAGCGGGAAAAAGCTCAAACGCTATTGGCTGGTCTGTCTGACAGCTCCCTATAAAAGGGCAAGCTGTCAGACTGCTCTTTGCTGGTTGCTTACACAAGAGCTGAAATAAAGAGCTGCTTTGGAAGTCTGTCTCCTGTCATCTCTACCCACTATCTAACATCAGTATTCATCGGAGGGGGGGATAACTCTAACTGTTTAAACTGTTTTTCATGGTTCCAGTCAGGTCCAGCGTTTGATCGGGAAAAAGCTCAAACGCTATTGGCTGGTCTGTCTGCCAGCTCCCTATAAAAGGGCAAGCGGTCAGACTGCTCTTTGCTGGTTGCTTACACAAGAGCTGAAATAAAGAGCTGCTTTGGAAGTCTGTCTCCTGTCATCTCTACCCACTATCTAACATCAGTATTCATCGGAGGGGGGGATAAGAGAGTGGTGCAGTAGCCTAGAGGTGGAGCTCTCACCTCACAATCAGGAGGCTGTGAGTTCGATCCTAGGTAGAGGCAGATATTTCTCTCTCTGGGCACAATGAGAACATATCTGCTGAATATAACTCCACATTGGCGACAGGAAAGGCATCCGGCCAGTAAACACTCAGCTCCATTCAGTTGCCCAGACTCCACCCCGCAAGGGATTATGTGGTCGTTAAAAAAAGATGATGATGATCTAGGAGGGTTAATATGTGTTTTTGTTCTTTTTAATTCATATTTTTAAACATTCTTGTCTAATTTTGTTTTGTCTCTGTTATTTTTTTTCTTTTGGATTTTGCATTTTAATCTTTTGAATATTTTTTTTTAAAAAGAACAGCAGTTGGTTAACTTCGAAGTGATCAACCCAAACCAGTTCAGCATCCACTTGAATGAATCACAAACAGATCATCTCATGCACAAGTGCACAGAATAAGAGAATAATCCCATAAAGATAATTCTAATTGCCAGCTTGGGGAGTGGGGGGAAGCACATACCAAAGATTAAAGAAAGGCAACAAAAGAGATGAAGATTTATATTTTCTGCAAATATTTAGCTGTACCTAGGAGGCAAAACTGGTGAGCATTAAATATAATTGTTGTGGCCTGTCAGCTGCCAGCACCTCCAGCAGCTGAATCAGAGGAGGAGGAGGCATGGGAATCAGGGTCAGCATCAAGGCAACCTGAGAGCTCTGAGGGGAAAGAGGGAATGGAGCTGGCAGAGAGAGAGAGAGACAGAGGCGGAGCCTGGGCCATCCGTCAGCCCTCAGATGGAGAGTCAAGAGCCCCCAGATCTGGAGGTGGCTGATGAAGAAGAAGAGGAACAGCTGTGTCCAGTGCCTGATGCACGGATGCGCAGAAGGCAGAGGAGAGGAGAGCAGTGGAAATCCATGGGACAATCCTTGGGATGGAAGAGCCACCGCTGCTAGTGAAGCCCCACCCTAGCCCTGGGGATAAAAGGCAGGGGGCAGAGATGAATAGATGTGGCAGATCACTATTCATTTTCCGGCCGGCCAGACTTGTTAGCCTGCGTTGAGAGAGAAACTTTTTGCCGGGCCTGCCGGCACTCCTAATAAAGAAATCTTTGAGTTAACTTCAGAGGGTTTGTTGTGTTTGGTGAGCTGGGTCAGAACAATAATCTCTAGGACTATGTATTTCATTGGAAGGATGCTTTTCATAAACTCCAACGCTGATCCCAAAATCCACAGAACCATGACTTTTGTGTTGACTTAGAGTTCATTGATAAGGTGATGGAAAAAAACTGAAGAATTATGTAAATGTGGGTGCAGTTGACGTGAATAAGTTTAGTGCAGGGAATCTAAGGATGACAGATTAACCAACTCACTAGAACGTCCTTAAAAATCTATGCTTCTAGCAGACCTATTTTCCTCTGCTCTTCTGCAGGCTTCTGGTGGCACCACTGTGTTATATCTCCCCAGAGACCCTACTGAAACAAAGACTAAAGTGATCTCTAAAATGTCTGTGACTTTAACCTTTCATCAGCCATCACAGCTAAATCACCACTCTGAAGAGAAATGAAAGAGAGCCTACGCTTTTAAAAGCAGTACTAACACCGACTCTTAATATCGAATCAGTTAATTTGCAAAGTCGAACATCAGTTTCAACCAATGCTTCTTTCTGGATTGCTCATTTATTATCTTGGGGCATAAAGAGGTTTTCCACCTCTAGGGGAATAAGGGTCAAAGATACAATAAACCTCCATTGGCTTTTACAGCTATAAGGATCTACCAGAGCATGGACTCTTCTTCAAATTAATTTATTCGAACTAAAAATTAACACACCAAGGGGAGAATAGAGACATTGAAAGCTAGGGTACACAGAAAAACAGTTTTGTACTCATTTTTCCCCCAAAATCTCTGCAATAAAAAATTAAGAGTAGGTGGCACAGTTATCAATGTCAGAAACAGCACAGGATAGGCTAAATTTTCCAAAAAAATTTAAATAAACGGAAAGGCTGGCTGGGAATATTTAAGATGTAGGAAATGCGGGAGAAAAGAGAGAGTAGACAATAAAAAAGACTGAATAAAACCCTTATGACCAAGAAGATGCTGCCAGCTTCAGCTGAATGACACCCATAATTTATGGAGGAAATCAACCCTTTCTGGGTGTCACCATTCAAGGAGCAGAGGGACAACTTGCAAACATTTAAGGTAGGACTGTCCATGGAGGAGACAAAGTTTAAACAAAACTCTAAATATATTTTATTTCTAAAGGGTAAATTGGGATCTGACATCTAAGAATCATAAATTGTGATCTGCAAGCTTTCAGCCCTAATTCCAATTATCTCTGGGTCTTTGAATTGATGATACATATTTCCCCTATCTTTCCAATCAAAGTGCTTTAAAGAAAATAAAGAGCATATACTCAGCAAAAGCTAAACTGTCAAAAATGGGTAATACGGAGTGGTCGATACTTAAATCCAAATTGCAACTCAACTTTGAGCTGTGCAAAGGTCTTTTTGTACTGCATCATCCTCAAGTCATCAAATTAGCTTGATTCGAGGTCTCGTGCACATGTAAAGAACACTAATTTTCAGAACCAAACCAATAAATCGGAACAATCTAATACTGTAATTTGGTGCCACATTGAAATTGAATAGAGAATATCCCAAATCAAGTTGATTAAATGAAACATACCAGACCAATTTGTATGCCCTTATTAGACGCACAGATGAGTATCTGTTGTGGCCCGCCAGCGACCCGTGCAGCTGGTTGCAGACTCCAACAGTGAAGAGGCTGTTGTGTTGATGCGCCAGCGGCCTGTGCAGCTGGTACCTGAGTCGGACAGTGAGGAGGTTGGTGGGGACTCGGTGCCAGAGTCGGAGAGTCAGCCAGGGCCTTCAGTACCTCCATAAGCTCCCATCAGTGATGAGGAAGAAGAGGAGGAGCCTATTCTTAATGCACGGGCACGCAGAGCTGCCAAGAGGCAGGAGTGGCTACTCAGGAGGAGGTCTCCTCGGGAGTAGGGCTTGGGGCTAATTGGCCATGCCCTTAGCCTATTTAAGTAATGACCACGCTCAATCACGTTGCAGGAAACAACTCCGTTCAATCCACGTATTGTCTTGGTCTTTGAAACTCTTGTTCAGCTCTTGATTCCAAACGGCATTACTTCTCCTGCTAATGACTTCTGGGCTTTCTGCCAACATAAGTTTGAGTGACTGATATCAGATAGCCTAATTCTTTGGACCTTCTTGCTTCTTTGTGCTTGGACTCTGGCCAACTGTTAAGACGTTAATTAACAGCTGGTGCACCGAAAGGATTTATTTATGATTTCATGGACTTTAACAGACACGACTGCTAAGAGAGTATTAGTAGTTTAACTAGTATTAAACAAGGTTTGTTTGTACATTGCTTGTGTTGTTTTTCTTGGTTCGGCAGCTGGGACAGAACAGCATCTCTGTTTTCACCTAATCAGCAAAGTTTAAAAAAACTAAAGGAAAACTAAAATAAAAGTACACAACACAATGGATCAACATCCAACATGAAAGAGAGAGAGATTATATTATAAGAAGGATTAGTAAGCAAGATAAGTATGATTAGAGATCCAAGGTAGGTAATATAGAATCTCAATACTTTGATATAGGAGAAGGAGTGGCAGAACCTGGGGCCAGAGTTAAAAGAGGGTGTAGCCTAGAATCTCTGCAAAGCCAAAAGTCCAACCCTTCTTGATTTCTGTTGACTCTTATCTAATTCCAAGCAGGTGCTAACCATTAGTTAAGAATATTCCTGCATGTAGGCTTTGTAGCAATCAATCCGTTTAATTGGACCTTCACGAGTTGAGCGCTGTTTCACACCTCAGATTTACCTGGTTGTTTGAAACAATGAAACTGCAGGAAAGGATGTCTAAGTGTCTTTAGTACTATGGATACGTCTCAAGAATGGTTAGACTTGGGGTGGAGATTCATAACTACTTAGTCCAGTGAATTTCCTAGTGATCACCAAGAAAGAGGAAATGATTGAGCAAAGGCATACTGGCCCTTGTTTGAGCCAGTCTGAAGCAGAGGTAGTATTCAGCTGGTTCAGACCGGTTTGCCTGAACTGGTAGTGGAAATTGCGGGTGGGCCCGCCCACCCGCCCACCCGCCCCAGCTCTATGACGTCCTATGTAGGGATGTTTTTGAGGCCGGACGCATGTGCGGAAGGCCAGGCACATGCACAGAAGGCAGGCGCATGGGCAAACCGGGTGCGCATGCACACGGTGAACCAGTAGCGGCAAAATGGGAAACCCACTCCTGGTTTGAACACAACACTTCCTACTTTTTCTTTGATTTTTTCTATTATGATGGCATCTATCTGGTTTTAGGTGCAAATATTATGTTTATCTGTGCTTTATCACAAGTTGTATTAAGCAAAGGGCAACAAAGCCCATCTTATTCTCAGAGCAATGGCTTAAGGGGTCTTTAAAAAGGACATCGTTCAATCTTGGCAGGCTAATCATTCTTCCATTATGATTAGTCTCTTGTGGCTGCTTGTTCATTTGCTCTAATAAACCAGATATTTAGAAATAGCTGTAAATCATATAACGATTAGCTAGAGGAGAAAAAATTTAGATGGACACTTAGCAGGAGCTCCATGAAGAAAATGAAATCCAGCTTCTGAATGGCTGCAGCGTTAGAATGCATATTTAATTATTATAATGCAGCTTTCATGCCGAAGTGATCATTTTAAATTTTATAAACTACCCAGAGTCATTTAAACAGGGGGTATGTACATTTCAGCGAACAAAAAAAAAAAATTATAGGATTATATGCTTGACTATTATGAACAGCATTTGTCTCATCCTTTCATAAAAGTGAGAATTGTCTTCCTACTCAATTGTTTTCATTTCATTCACTAAGATAGTGAGTGCCTGTTCTGAACTAGATGAATAATGCAAGACAACACAGCTTTTTTTAGATTAAAAGAAGTTGACTAAAGAGAAAAGTGAAACGGAGTTATGCAAACATTATATACAGTTTCATAAAAGCCGCTAGCAAGATAAGGCATCTCTTTCTAAGCATGACAGCTCTACACATAGGAAATAATTTACACCTGAGTTTACTTCATAATGCTTCCTCCCTTAATAACCTATCATTTCAGACATTTGTCATTACAATGATTTATTTCAATTGCTCCACCAGTGGCAGATACCTTAATGCAGCATAAGGATAATATGCGGCCCTGACTTTAATCTGGCAGAAGATGACAATATGAAAAGGTAGGAAGAGCTCTTAGAGAGACCTATTTAGTGACGTAATTGTAAGGTTGCATTTATCCGCCTAATATTGAATCCATTTGCCCAACAGTATCGAGAGAGAGAGAGAGAGAGAGAGAGAGAGAGAGAGAGAGAGAGAGAGAGAGAGAGAGAGAGAGAGAGAGAGAGAGAGAGAGAGAGAGACTAACAAAATTGATTTATATTTCTGTTCCGAAACAGGTCCACTATCATCAGAGGTCTGCTTCCCATGAAGTTGAATCTAAACACCTTATAATTAGTTTTCTGTACCAATTTTTCCCATGAAGGAGTACAACAGGGTAGCTATTAAAATTAGCATGGTTTGGTTGAGCTTCTTTTGAGACCCATTACTGGTGCTGAGTACTGTGTTTCTTACAACATCTAAGAAGATGTACAGTTAATTTGCTGAATTGCTGATTTTTTATTGTTCTCTCTCTCTTTTTTTTTTTTTTACAGTCAGGGAAGTAGGCTGCTGTGCAGACATACAACACCCACCAAACTAACTTCTTGAGTGCCCAACCTCGTCTGGCTCTGAAGTCAAGGCTTGGAGAAAAGAAGCTAATGAAGAATTCCAGAGCTGTAGGCTAAGTTGGGAAGCTGAAAAAGATCTTGGAAGAATGCAATGACAAATCACTTGTTTGTGTCCATTATACAGTGGTGGGATTGAGACGGTTTGCACCGGTTCAGGCGAACCGGTTGTTAAATTACGCCACCACCACCACCGCTATCAAAGTGGATCCTGGGCACTGTGCTGCGTTGCAATGGAGAAACGGGCAATGGAGCGGCTGGTGCGAGGGAAGGAGAAGGCCGCTTTCCCTCTTTCTTCTCTCTTTCTTCTCCCTGCTCCTCCTCCTTCCCTCATGCCGGCCGCTCCATTGCCCGTTTCTCCATTGCAGCGCAGAGCCCAGGATCCACTTTGATAGCGGCAGGGGGGGGTAATTTAACAACCGGTTCGCCCAGGGTCAGGTTGTCCATCGTGGGAGGCGTGGCCCTGGGCGAACTGGTTGTTAAATTATTTGAATCCCACCACTGTGTCCATATAGGTAGCATCAATCAAGTATGTTTATCTTTCCGGTCAGGATAAATGCAATAAGAAAATGCTATACGGGGTCTGCTGAACCCCCAAAGTCCCTCTCCAAGAAGGGCATTTACTGCCAATTCTATTGGCATTTTGACACTGGACTGGGATCAGCTACTAGTGTGATGGGATCTGTGATTTGCTTCTTTCTAGAGCAATAGCACTTAGACTTATATACCGCTTCACAGTACTTTACAACTTTCTCTAAGCGGTTTATAGAGTCAGCCTTTTATCCCTAACAATCTGGGTCTTTGTTTTACTGACCTCGGAAGGAGGGAAGGCTGAGTCAACCGTGAACCAGTCAGGATCGAACTCCTGGCAGTGAGCAGAGTTAGCCTGTAATAGTGCAGTTAGAATGCAATATTATAATACTGTATTCTAACCAATGCATCACCACGGTTCTTCTATGGTTCAGAGTGATTCATTGCTAATGGCTTTATTTGTAGATGTTTGATAGAAGATTCAAAACTACAGCATTGAGCGTCTCTAATAGCTAATTATCAGTACATTAAAGTAATTAATTCTTTTGTGTGTGTAGATAAATACAGTCTAAGAATATTAGGCAGATAATGCTGATGAATAGACAGCACAGTTAACAAGTAATGATAGGAACAACATTTATTTGTTGTACATATTAATACATTAATGTGAATAATCAACATTTGAATTTCCTGGACTAACCTTTCCATATTGTATGATGCAATTCCAAGATTTTAAAAAAATGTGTGATTTGAGTAAAATGACTGCAAGAAAAATTATGTTGGCAAGGCAGAAGTGGGGGGGGGGGGATGCACAAGAGAAAATAACAGAGAAACATGGAGATTTAAGTCATTCAACAGATATGGGTACAACAGGGGAAACCATATGATGATATGGAATGCATATGATCGATCATTCATTCATTCATTCATTCATTCATTATTTATTCATTCATGTACTTAACTTCTTTGTTGCCCATTAAGAGCTGAAAATGTATATATGCTTCCAAATTTGTCAGTCAGACTTTTTGGAATCATCAAATTTGTGCCCCAAAAAGCATGAATATCATGAAACGAAAAACATAACAGAGATACATCGATCTGTACATCTTGATATAGGAAAGTTTGTTTGTCACCTATTCTGTCTGAAATAGAGAAATAGTTTCTTACCAATAAACAGGAATGGTGTAATAGACTTCTACCAAATTTCTTAAGATTCACAGAAGATTCGGTGTTAATGGCCACTGTGTCATCATCAGCTAACTAATTAACTCCTCTTTGCTCCATCCTCCAGGCCAATCTTATCCTTTACATGTAAATTGAATATTTATATGTACATATATGTATGTATTTATATATGTATGAATATTTATATGTATAAATATTTATATGTACATATATGTATTTCACTAATGAAATATGCTGCCAATTTCAACCATTTAGAGGCTGTATTTCCTCTTAAATAGAATTGCAACATCATTTTCTATTTCGTACGATTCTCTGAATTATGACAACTAAGTGAAGGACTCCGTGGATATGTTTCACAGGCCTGTCTAGAACTGTCTCCAAATTTAAATTTTAATGCAAAATTTTAATGACTTTA
The DNA here is from genome assembly GCA_003457575.1 of Thermophis baileyi. NCBI lineage: Eukaryota > Metazoa > Chordata > Lepidosauria > Squamata > Dipsadidae > Thermophis > Thermophis baileyi. Next base: position 582,035 of record QLTV01020728.1, read on the forward strand.
ATGCAAATGCCCTCTGGGTGGGACACAAACCATGACAACACATGCATAATTAAAAATGGAGCAAATTCTTAAATCCAAAACCAGTGGTCATATTTGCTGCTTCTGATTTATTTTCAATGAAGTCTAAATTATTAAATTAAGTTAAATGGCATTAAAATAAATTAAAGCTAATTGGGATGAAATGTCTATCAGAAGTTGGCCACATAGAGGACAATTATTAGAAGAAAAAGGACTTTTGCCAAACAGACACATCACCCCAAGAGAGGTGAGAGGCTCAGAACTGTCCTAATTAAACTTAGCATAAGTTGCATGAGAAAATTACTTTGAGAGGTTTTCAAGGTTCTGTTACATTACCTGACTAGCTATAGAGATGCTTTAAAGAATCCAGGTGTTTCTCATTTCCTGAACTTGCCACTCTCAAAGGCTTGACACAAATTTAGCTTTTCTCTTAGTCAGGATTTATTCATGTTATTAGCCCCACCAGTTTTTAAAAAGCAGCAATGGCATGTGAATCTCCATGAGGAGGAGGAGGAGGAGGAGGAGAAGGAGAAGGAGAAGGAGAAGGAGAAGGAGAAGGGCTGCGTCCATTAAGAAAGTAGGTGCTCATTGTCCATCAATATTATATAAAATGTTGAGGTTTAACCTGGAGGCATAAGAGGGTGAAACTTGAGAAAATAAGAATGCATAATTAATTAAATATAAAATTGATCTCATTACACTAATGAAATATGGTGCGGCAACCCCAATTCAAAAGCAAATTCATTTTCATTAATTATACATTGATTTATGACAATGAATACATACATACATACATACATACATACATACATACATACATACATACATACATACATAATTTTAATACATGTGATTTCAGGCTGGAAAGTTAAATAAACATATTTTCTTAGATGTTTCTTCTTTTGAATCCCACCAATGTCTCTGGGATATATACAGTATTAAAAAAAAAACCTTTGCTATGGTGATTCTAAGAATTTTGTTTATTTACTAAGATACTTCCAGATCATATGATTCTGGAAGTCAAGAGATAAAAGTCTTATGAATATGTGAAGTGAAATCAGAAAAAGAATTAAAAAAAAGTAAAAGATAATCAATTATTTGGTATACAATTTGCCAATGCACCTATCAGATACTCCAGAAGCATTCCTAAACAAATGAAATAATATTAGATTAAATTACAACAAGACCTAATGGTGAAGTTTCTTTCAAGTCAAGCTTGATACCCTTTGGACAAGTCCATGTTTTTTGTTTTTTGGAAGGAGGTGGGACACAATGTCTTTTGCTTCATTTTTCATTATAGGGAGTTTTCCATCATATTATCATACAAAATTATAATTTTGGAAGTCTATATTGGAAGAGTAAATCCTAGAACGAAGCAGAGGCAATCTACTTCCATATTGTTGCCAGGAAAACTTTATGAGTCTGTGGAGCCTCAGCTGTCAAACTCACATCAAAAGAAGTTTATGAACCTAGCCAAAGTGTAATACATCAGGACAATGAAGCCATATTCTACCTGGTTTGCCCGAACTATGACCATGAAAACTGTATTTTTCTTTCTTTCTTTCTTTCTTTCTTTCTTTCTTTCTTTCTTTCTTTCTTTCTTTCTTTCTTTCTTTCTTTCTTTCTTTCTTTCTTTCTTTCTTTCTTTCTTTCTCCTCCTCCTCCTCCTCCTCCTCCTCCTCCTCCTCCTTCTCCTCCTCCTCCTTCTTCTTCTTTAAAAAAGAAATCCAAGTTGTGGGTTGACTGGCTCGTACACTATTCAGTATGAAAACGCCAAGGTTTATTGGAAGGATGTTATTTTAAACAGAGCTGCACTGATCTATAATTTGTCATTCTACAGTATAACTCACGTCTCAGAAAACAATCCAGACAGAGAAAATATAATTTTTCATCTCCTTCTCATTTCTTTTCTTTCGGACACCAGCTTCTACAACAGTGGTTCTCAACCTTCCTAATGCCGTGACCCCCGCCCCACTACTGCCGCGACCCCCGCCCCACCCCCTCCGTGCGTGCGCGTTGCCAGGCGAGAAGCGATGAGGTGACAAAGGGGGTGTGGCACCAAGATGGCAGGCTAGCACGCACGGCCCTTCCATCGGCGCCTGCGCATTCGAGGGCCGCCCGTGCATCACACCGTCCCCGGGTACTCATATGTGGATGGATAGAGGAGCGGTGTCTCAGTTCCTAAGACCATCGAAAATATGTGTTTTCCGATAGTCTTAGGCGACCCCTGTGAAAAGGTCATTCGACCCCCAAAGGGTTTGCGACCCACAGGTTGAGAACCGCTGTTCTACAAAATTCTAGTTTTGTTCTGGTTTGAGAGTTTTTTTTCCCTCCCCTCCCGGGGTTAATATTAGCTTTCCCCGGACAAATGATTCCAGGAAGAAGAAGAAAAAGAGTATCATATCTGCAATTACACTGAATTATTTAATTGTGTGGACAGCAAGTTGTTAGTAGTATTGATCTTAGAAAGATCACATTTCTACCTAGGCTCTATTGTTCTTTCCCTAGCATGAACCGAATCAATTATCAAGCTAAGAAAACAGGAGGTCAAGTTGCATGGAATTGAAATCACGATGAAGGCAATGATCTGATTATGTGATAAAATAATTCTCTCTTTCAACTATCTCTCTTTTTTAACAGCTCAAACCCGGCTGACTCTGCCAGCCAAAGACAAAACCCTGATGAAGAATATACTTTTCACATTTGATCTTCTGAGAATATTAAAACAATCTAGTTTGGTAATTGTCCTAGCTAATGAGCTATCAATAGTTTCTACAGTTTCTATTCAGGAAGAGCTTTTCTTTCTCTGGAAAGAGGAAGATAAGGAACTGTTGTGAACCCTCTTCAATTGTCACAACTATTTAGTTATGAGCCAGAATGAAAGAGCCAGCAATACTGGTTTAATCCACATATTTGGTTTTAGCCCCTACCACTCCTATGCATTTTATGCATGACATCTAGAATGCAGAAAAGGAAACTAGAAATGAGGAGGTAAGGAGCAAAACAAGATGCAAGGGCAAAGGGACATGTAATACATTATAATCATAACTGGGGAAAACATGGTGTTTCCATCCTTTGTCGTGGAGCAAACATGTGGTTTACACATTCAGGCTTATCATTAAATAATGTATTCAACCAATAGAAGAGAATATTTGTAATGTCAGGGTTGAACTGAGCTTGTTTTTTTTGCTCAGCAATGATGATGTTACTTAGTTGAGTAATGAAACATCTGCAAGAAAACAATCAAGCTCGGAGAGCACCAAGGACCTCCTAATGCATTCTTTACATTTAGATTAGATTAGATTAACAGAGTTGGAAGGGACCTTGTAGGTCATCTAGTCCAACCCCTCACCCAAGCAGGAGACCCTACACCATTTCTGACAGATGGCAGTCCAGTCTCTTCTTGAAAGCCTCCAGGGGTGAGGCTCCCACAACTTCTGGAGGCCACTTCTGTTCCATGGGTTGATTGGTCTCACTGTCAGCACATTTCTCTTTATTTCCTATCCCTTGCTTCTTGTGCTGCCCTCAGGTGCTTTGAAGAATAGCTTGAGTCCCTCTTCTTTGGGGCAGCCCCTCAGATATTGGAACACTGCTGTCATGTTTCCCCTGGTCCTTCTCTTCACTAGACTAGCCATGCCCACTTCCTGCAACCGTTCTTCATATGTTTTAGCCTCCAGTCCCCTAATCATCCTGGTTGCTCTTCTCTGCACTCTTTCTAGAGTCTCAACATCCTTTTTATAGTGTGGTGACCAAAACTGGATGCAGTACTCTAGGTGTGGTCTTACTAAAGCTTTATAGAGTGGTATTGTTCAGGTATGAATCTTCTAGTGACAAATATCCATGTACAAACTGCCTTCACTTACTTACTTACAATATTAATAGCCTATACCAATCAACAAAGACTCTGGGTGGGTTATATAAAGATCATACACAAAAAAGAAAACAGAAACCATGCACCAATAAAAAGTCAAATACTTCATAAGTGCCTATAACTTAATGTATCCCTTTGGTTAGTTGTGAAAAGCCATTATTTTCTGGAGAAAGAGTATTCCAATGAAGGGGAACTCTCACCAAGAATCCAGTCACACACAATGTACCACTCAACAAGGGATGGCCCACTACAGGGTGTCTTTTGATAACTGGACCAAACAGGCCGATTCAGTCCTGGGAAGGTATTATATGAAATGTCCTGGTGTTTTGCCATCAATGTCTTTAGAGGTATTGACCAGGATTATAGGGCCCAGCATCTAACACAATAATCAATGAATCCAAGATTATCCCAAAGGTGCTTTTTTTCAAAAGGCAACTCAACTTTGTTTTTCATTGAAGACATTTCACTTCTCAACCAAGAAGCTTCTTCAGTTCTGAAGAAGTATCCAAGAAGTTTCTTCAGTTCAGTCAGAACTGAAAAAGCTTCTTGGATGAGAAACGAAATGTCTTCAAGGAAAAACAAAGTCCACTTGCTTTTTTGGGGGGAGGGGGGAAGCATCTTTGGGACAACTATGACCTGAATGGCTGAGAATCTCCATAGACCAGCGGTTCTCAACCTGTGGGTCGCGACCCCTTTGGGGGTCGAACGACCATTTCACAGGGGTCGCCGTGTGCGTTAGCCCGCCATCTTGGTGCCACCGTCACTGCAGGGGTGAAAAGGTCCCAGTTCGGCCGTGCCTGCGGGTCGCCGGACAGCTGGTAGCCCGGACGCCGCCATTTGGGTTCTTCTACCCTCTGCGCATGTGCAGAATGTTTTGCGCATGCGCAGAGGGTAAAAGAACCCAAATGGCGGTGTCTGGGCGGCGTCCGGGCGGGTGGGCAGTGCCTCACACTGCCTTGGCGACCGGCTCTACAGCAACCGACAGGTAAGAGCGAACCGGGATCATTTTACCCCACGGCAGCGGGGTGGTGGTGTCACGGGGGGTCATGGCATTAGAAAGGTTGAGAACCACTGCCATAGACAGACTCCAAGATTAGCCTAGCCTGACAAAATTGCACCACTTACTCTGTTTTGCACCAGTTAGAGCTTCCAGGTTGTCTCCAAAGTCACAATAAGGAATATTACTACATGCTAATAAAAGCTGTCTTTTGGGAGCTAAAATTATTTGAATTGCTGGCTCATGTCCCATTTTAGAGGGATGTATTGATAGCATCCTTATTAAACATTCTCCTGGCCAGCTAAAGTCTTGTTCGTTATTGCAAATGAAGGCAAATATATGTGTCCCAGGATAATTTGTTGCAGGATCCAGTCTGAGTCAGTCACCAGGAACAAAGGTTTAGTCTTTCAAGCTTTCTTGTTCATTAACTTTGTTTTGAGGCGCGCTCAAAAAACAAGATTTAATACACCCAAATTACTGTGATTATTCATCAATGTTGCTTGCAATTAATGGCTGATTAATTCTTTCTTGATTATTTTACCTGGAAGCAACATTGACTAATAATAAAGCACTAAGGCATTAATGCCAATTGGCTTAATTGTCATTTTCTGGAATGTTGGTTTTCCCGTTTCTCTGTGACTATACAAATTACTGTCCTGTGTTATTTGTTTTGTTTTATTGGTCATAACAGTCCATGACTATCAAGAAGAACTGAATTGCTCTATTTTGCAAGGGGAAATGAGTAGCCTTGCTTTCCTCACAGGAAACCATCAGCCTTCTCCAAAAGAAAGTGAGGATGGAAAGTGAGAGTTGGCTCTCATACAATCATGGGACATACATATAACAATAGCACTTAGACTTATATACCGCTTTACAGTGTTTTACAGCCCTTTCTAAGCGGTTTACAGAGTCAGCATATTGCCCCCAACAATTTGGGTCCTCATTTTATCCACCTCAGAAGGATGGAAGGCTGAGTCAACCTTGAGCCTGGTGAGATTCGATCTGCCAAATTGAAGTCAGCCGGCAGTCAGCAAAAGTAGCCGGCAGTACTGCACTCTAACCACTGCGCCACCGTGGCTCCATATGATATATGGAGAAAGATAAAATTAAGTTTAGCAAACTGATTATACAGTGAGGGGTCCTTGGTGCTCTCTGAGCTTGCTTGTTTTCTTGCAGACATTTCATTACCCAAACCATGTAATATCACCAGTGCTACTATTAGCGCTAATTATACAGTGCTGTGGAAAAGCCCTTATTAACCCTTAGTCATGATTTCCAAGCTCTACCTACTGAGATCAATACTGAAGGATGGTCTCCTCAGTTCTAGAAGTAAAAAGGGAACATCTTGTAGAAAACAAACAATACCTCTAAATGTCTATGGAGATTCTCAGTCATCCAGGTCATGGTTGTCCCAAAGGTGCTTTTTCAAGAGGCAACTGGACTTTCTGGTTTTTCTTTGAAAATGTTTTGCTTCTCATCCAGGAAGCTTCTTCAGCTCTCTTCTTGAGCTGAAAAAGCTTCTTGGATGAGAAGCAAAATGTCTTCAAAGAAAAACCAGAAAGCCCAGTAGCCTCTTGAAAAAGCACCTTTGGGACAAACAATACTTCTGTTGGTGATATAGCAACTCTTTTATAAAAAGACATAAGAAGTAAAATAAACATTGGCATTTTTCCCTCACAAACCCTTCAAAACATACTGTTTTGAATTCTTCTATTGTATGCAAAGAACTTTTGCTAATAAATTAATGATAGATTTCTGCTGTTGGGAAAGCTGTGTGATATCTATTGTTTGAGAGATCAGGAAGAAAAAGAAAAAAATGCGGAACAAAAGAATGACTTATTCCTTTACCTGCAAACCCACCTGTAAAGCTTCCTAGGTAATAAAGATTGTCTCATAATCCATCATATCAGAAAAAAATACCGTATTTTTTGGAGTATAAGACGCACCTTCCCCCCCCCTAAAAGAGGGTGGAAATGTTGGTGCATCTTATACACCGAATACAGCCATTTTTGGCCTCCCAAAGGCCCCCCCCCACGCAAAAACGGGTGCACAGAAGGTTTGGGAGGTCTGCAGAGTGCTCCTGGGGACTGGGGGAGGGCAAAATGCCCCCATTTTGTGAAAAATGGGCAAAAAACGGTCCATTTTTTGCAAAAATGGGGTGCGCAGAAGGTTTGGGAGGTCTGCAGAGTGCTCCTGGGGGCTGGGGGAGGGCAAAAACGCCCCCATTTTTGCAAAAAACAGGCAAGAAATGACCCATTTTGCAAAAATGAGTGGGCAGAGGGTTTGGGAGGTCTGCAGAGTGCTTCTGGAACCTGGGGGATGGCAAAAATGCCCCCGTTTTTGCAAAAAATGGGCAAAAAACAGCCCATTTTTTACAAAAACGGGGTGGGCAGAGGGTTTGGGAGGTCTGCAGAGTGCTCCTGGGGGCTGGGAGAGGGCAAAAACTTTTTTTTTCTTATTTACCTCTTCGAAATCTTGGTGTGTCTTATACACCGGTGTGTCTTACAGTCCGAAAAATACGGTAAATGCCCATTTTTGGAGAGCATCTTGTGATGACCCGGGACAACGCACGAAGGTTACACAGCCAGCTGAGAGTTCAAACTCCCTTTTAATGCTCCAAATTTCCTCCCAAACGCTCCCACATTCTTGGCAAGTCCCAGAGCAAAGTGCGCGCACACACACACATGGCAGCCTCTGGCTGTGCCCAGTCCAGAAAAACAAGGGAACATGGGAATGAGTCCACGAAACAAGGAGCAAACAGAGTGCACAAAGTAGGGAACAAGGTACTGAGTCTACATAGTCAGGAACAAGGCACTGAGTCCATGAAGTAAGGAAGAAGCAAGCAGTCCTGCAAACTCCAAATGTCTGTACCGGCACACCAAACTCTACCAATTCAGCGTTTGTTCCTGACAAACGTCCCTCCCCAAAGCATCTCCTTAAATCTCAGTCCCTAGCTGTGCTTTGTGAAGAGGGGCAGGGTGCTCTCCTCCCGAGTCATCAGGTCAGCCTGCGCTGTTCCCACCTTCTCTCCACTCTCCGTGCTCAGGGATCAGGAGGGGGCGGTCCTTGCTCATCGCCTGAGCTCCGTTGCTCCTCATGTCCACTGCTTGCCCTCTCTCGGTCCTCCTGCCCCCATTCCTCCCTGCTAATAAGCCATCCCAATCCTGAGGGGCCCTGGGCTGCCTCGGCCTGCTCCTCCCCACATTCCTCTGAAGCCAATGAAGCTGCCCCCTCTATCTCCATCAGCTCCAGCTCTGCCTCATCCTCCTCCACAGATTCAGGCTCCGATTGGGGACATGACACATCTTCTATCAGTGCGAAGGGTAAGTGTTTGTTTTGTTACCTGCTGAGAAGCCACAGTAAAAAAACAACAACAACAAATCCCAGGCCAATATTTCTTGCATCGTAATTAACTGGGCTGTGCTTCGGTCTTGACATTTGAATTACTTTATATCATTGTTCAAAAACTGTAAGATCTAAACCAGTGACAATGCATACACATAAGCTTAAAAATAAATACCAGTCAAGTTACAGTAACATGCCGAAAATATTTACAAGATGACAAGGAGAATAAAGTATGCTTTACCTCAAATAAATAGTTACCTCTCTGCATTCCGCTGTATTTATGGAAAGCTCTGGCATTTAACATTACTTATGATTCAATGCATCCATGAAACCCCGAGCGTTCTTCTTTCTGATCTCTTTCCTTTATTTAGTGCTTGTAGACAATATTGATTTCAAAGAAATAAGCCAACTATTCTTTGTTGTAATTGATTTAAAATGAAAGAAACTCAAATGCTTTGGCCTGTTTTCAGATCTGAAGGCACAGCTATGTTCAACTAGGAAACAGATGGAGTCATTCTACTGTATAGCTACTGTATGTTTACTTGGGTTTAGTGGTGCATTCAGGCTTCCATCTAGAGAACGAATCATGTTAAATGCTATGAAATTGGGACAATGGGTTTATTATCTAATATTTCCACCTATGGTTAAATTTTGTGAAAGATTTCAGCCAGAAGAATTTTTTGTGGCAAGATCCTGACAGCAGAACAGGTCATAATTCACCAAGGTATTCTGCTGACATAACAAAGTGGCTGCTCTTCTGACTATTTCATGAATTGTGTCCAATGTGGTGAAATACATACAAGCTTTTAAAATAGCAGCACTTTTGTACTGGATAAATCTTTTATGGAAAATGCTTATAGGAGGTCCTGTAATAACTGTCTGAATTGCGGGATCTTTTTCAGTTCCACATGTCATAAGGGATGCTCTCTACATAACATGTTTCATTAAGATTTCGTCCCAAGGATCTTCAGCCAGTCAACGAGCTATCTAGTCATACATCCACAACTGCCTTCATCCAAGATCTATAATGTTCAGGCAGAACAAAATATCACAAAAATAATCAGTTCGGTCTCTTTTCTAGTCAACCAGTTGACCAGCTATCTACAATTCATAGGTTGTACTAGTTGCCAGTGTAAGTTCTCTCCCACTCCCTCTCCAGTAACATAGTTATGTAGGACCATGACACTTTCCACTTTTAGAGGAGGAGGAGGAGGAGGAGGAGGAGGAGGAGGAGGAGGAGGAGGAGGGGGAGGGAGGAGGAGGAGGGAGAGGGAGAAGAAGGAGAAGAGGAAGAAGAAGAAGAAGAAGAAGGAGAAGGAGGAAGAGGAGGAGAAGAAGAAGAAGAAGAAGAAGAAGAAGAAGAAGAAGAAGAAGAAGAAGAAGAAGAAGAAATATACTAAAGTATCAACTAGTTTCATAGCAAAAAAAATTAATAAATGATACAGGGTTCAACACTGTAGGCATTGTGCTACAATATTTCCCAATCTGAATTAAGAAGATCTCCAAATTTGCTTGATTTCTCCTTGGTGATGCAAAGGAGCATTTCAACTCATTTCAATATGTGAAAAAATATTCTGAAATATCTCCTTGACTCTGCCAAGAGCAAACCAAGTTTAGATTTGAGATGCATGAAATAACAGTATAATTTTATCAAGGCTAAATTACAAACTGAAATGCAATTCATCTCCCCCAAATGCATACAATTTTCACTGTGTCGAGATAAGAACTACATTTCTTGTGCTAATGTACAGATGCACAAACCTAGCATTGACTTCCGTGAAACCACGTTTCCAGGCAATGAAGATGAATATGTGTAGTTTGTTAATGTTCCAATTTTAACTAAAAACCAACAGTTACTAAATTGGCAGATAAGTTTTCTCTCAAATGCATATCCAGAGAAATATGTTTTACTCTGTTACAGAATGTGTTTGTCAGTAAGGCCATAGTATTACGTTCTGCAGTGCTACAGTTTTAAAGCGTTACAAATAAGGACCATAAAATAGCTAGAAGGATTATGTTTCCTTCCATTAAAAAAAAAAGCTACTTACATAAAGTATCATAAGCTTCCATTATAAACTGGCTCTTTGCCAACTGACCTAGTAAGAATTTTGACCCTTAAAATAGTGGGCTAATGCATTCATATCTGTTATGATTTTTATAATACACAGATTTACCTAAGCAAACCCTGAACGCTGAAGTAGAACGTTGAACTGCAAAATGCAAAATTACATTTGAATAAACTATCTAAAAAAAACAACCCAAAGATGAAAGGTCTCTTGAGTAGGTAATGCATAACACAATTTTTTTTTAAAAAAAAATGTCTTTATATATTTACTATTCAGTTTACTGATTAGATTTCAATCCACATCTGAAGATTGGTGGAATGGACCATTCTACCATTTACAGTATCTCTATCATCTAGAACAGGGGTCTCCAACCTTGGCAACTTTAAGACTTGTGGACTTCAACTCCCAGAATTCCTCAGCCAGGCTGTTGAAGTCCAGAAGTCTTAAAGTTGCCAAACTTGGAGACCCCTGATCTAGAATGAAGCTGACTTTGACTTGTCATATATAAAGACATAAAATGAATGTTTCTTTCCTAAGTAAAGAGGTTTCTTGGGTGAATTAAGAATTTATCTTAATTTTGATTGTAATATATTGTTTTATTTTCTACTGAAATTGTCTCAATATTTGTACTCGGGAACTGGCCAGAGATCCTTTCGTTATGAGGCAGAATTCAAATTCATTCCCAGCTTTTTAAAATGTCTATGGAAATTCTCAGTCTTCCAGGTCATGGTTGACCCAAAGGACTGAGCTGAAGAAGCTTCTTGGATGGAAAGCGAAACATCTTCAAAGAAAAACAAGAAAGTCCAGTTGCTTCTTGAAAAAGCACCTTTGGCCCAGGTTTCTTAGTGGAACATTTTTGTCCTCTTTTAGTCTGTAGAAATCCTCAGTCATCCAGTCATGGTTGTCCCAAAGGTGCTTTTTCAGGAGGCAACTGGACTTTCTTGTTTTTTCTTTTGAAGACATTTCACTTCTAATCCAAGAAGCTTCTTCAGCTCTGACAGGACAGTGGGGAATGGAAGGATTTATATTCCTTGCAGACAGCTGGACATTTGCATCCTTTTAGAGGGTCATTGAAGCACTTGGAGGTTTATCTGTGTCCTCAGGGTCACCTGAGTAGTGCTCCTGGTTCCTGTACTCTGCAATCTTTCCTCTGAAATTCCATAACCTGGATGACTGAAAACCCTCCCTCTGGAAATCCATTCCTACTCCCACACCATTCAAAGGGTGTTCATCCCAAATTGTACAGCTAAAAGTCTGTAGAGATTCTCAGTCATCCAAGTCATGGTTGTCCCAAAGGTGCTTTTTCAGGAGGCAACTGGACTTTCTTGGTTTTTTCTTTTGAAGATATTTCGCTTCTCATCCAAGAAGCTTCTTCAGCTCTGACAGGTGTCATTCCATCAATAGCAGTTATCAGTTTGGGTTGAGCCTTTCTCCTTTCAGGGCTGAGTAGAAAATTTTAGCCAAACTTCACTGGCTGTGAAGCTCCTTATAGACATCCGAGTTGAATGTCAACTAGGCTGATCAACTTGGGCAGTTTTGCTCATAGATAACATCTTGTTGGATCATTGCATATCATGGAGAACAACTTGAAGAACCTAGTATGTGGAGTGAAACTTTTTAGCTCTTATTTTCATTGGCTTGAGAGAATCCAAAACGGAGCCCTGGTATTGCCAAAGTGTTGTAGCATGATTAGTGGTTGGAACAAACATGGAACCCTCAGATAATCATGGTGGGCAGGTTAAGAAAAATCCATATCTCACAGATTTATGACCTGTAGCCTTGGGATGAAGGATGTTGTCAATACCGTGCGGAAAATAATTTTCAGATACTTGGTGTCCACGCTTCACCTTATTATTTCTGAATTCCTGCAGTCAAAATAGCTGAGACCTTTTCTACCCATTACAATTTTCTCATGTCTTCTTGAGAACGGACAAAAAAATTATTGCAAGTAAAATAAATTGCACATGTATCTCTTCTTGAAATGTAATAGACTTGTTGGAATCATGCATTTTTAAGCTCGAGATTTAAAGAGCTTTTACCAAAATATATTTTTTCTTTAGGGACCAGACCAGCTGTCGTACAGGCATATTTCAACCTTGCCTTTAAATGTTTGCTATTGCAACATATTTGATGTATTTGATATTTTCTAGCCTCACAAAACCCTTGTAAAATACAAGCACTTACTTCAGATTACTGTTAAAATCTTTTAAGCTTTTATTATCTTAATTCCACTTGCATGCTGGTGTTTTAATACTTGCTTAATCTTCAGATTTTTTTTTACAGTTTATTTTCTATGCTGTGTTGTCATATTTTTCATACTGGTTTTATTCTGTGCATTTAGACTTTTTTTTGTTTCACACCACCATTTTATTTAAATTTTGGAATTTCTAGATAGAGAGCATGTATGTATTTATGTGTGTATGTATGTATGTATGCATGTATGTATTCATGTATGTGTGTATGTATGTCAAAAGATGGTAAAGAATGAAAAGTGTGGAATAAATAAAAATAGGGATGCAGAGTTTAAATGTAGAATTTTTTTAAAAAAAATATAGAACAGTAATTCAGGCATGTTTAATTATTGCTTGCTAGAAAATTAAAATGCAATATATGTATAAAAAATAATAATAAAAGAATATTGCGGAGAAAAAAAGTAAATTAAAAGGACTGACCACCATATATCATAAAATGATTTATAATAATTCGGTTAAACATTAAAAATGTCTACTACTCGTTTAAAAAATTAACAAGATGTAGGAAGAGTTATTAATGCTTAAGTGTCAGAATCAGCTTCTTGTCTTGCACAACCAATACAGTGTTCTTGATTTCTTTCAAACTACTTTACTTTCTCATAAACTTTATATTCTTTTATAGGCATAATAATTCTGTGCATCTAAATGGCCTGGGAAAGTAAATCTCCCTCTTAATGAGGCGTCATGTATATATATAAAACCGTTATACTGTACAGATAATGAATGGATACAATTGGCAATGACTACATACAGTACAGTACATTGTTCTGAATTGTATTAGCAGAAATATTAAGGGGGTTTAGCCATAGAGACGTAGAGCCATTTAAGCAGAGCCACACAAGTTTAGATCTTTGCTGCTTGGGGAAAGTTGAAAATTACCTTAAGGGAAAAACAGATCATAGCTTTTTTTTTTTTTTAATGATGGAGTGGAGCCAAAATTTAAATAATGGTTTGCCATTGTTATTCTTGCTCGCTAATCATAAGCTGTCTGGACATATAGTATAACTACGCAGGTCATTATCAGGATTTAGCGCTATGCTAAAATGACCATAAAATCTTCAGCAAATCTGTGTTACTTTGATTGGGAATAAAGATATTTACAAAGAAAGGTATAGAAAATAATCTGCACATCGTCAACAGTTATACATCCATTTGACGGAAGTATAATTATTAAGTTCAACTCATATTCTTCTCCATCTGTTCGATGGAACTATAATTAAGTCCAGCATATAATTTTTCCTGTTTTACAGTTAGAGCTACACTTTCTATGTTTTGGAATAAGGCAACCATGATCCAGCAAATATCAGAAAGAGCTAAGTCACATAAATCAATCTGAATTTAGAAATAATTGTTCACCTGGTTTGGGACTACTTGTAGATTATTTTAAGGCTACTCAGAGAAAAAATAAAATTGAATTTAGTTAGGTTATTTTTTTTTTTTCATTTTCTTTTATCTCCTTCCCCTAATTTCTCTTATTTTGCTCTTACTCTTGCTTGTAAGCTAAATGTTTAAATATTGTTGATACTTTCTGTGTCCGAGGAAAATGGAAAAATATTTTTCCCCTTTAAATCCTGCCTCTCCCTGCCTCACCACAAACACATACCCAAACATTCATTTTGGGTTAAGTGGCTCAGAAGTTTTTTAATGCCTGAATTCCCACTCATTTTTCAACAATGTGTACAGAATGGCACTACACCAAATCTAAGACTCCAAACGCAAATAGCCAAGTTAATATTTTATGTGACAGAAATGTGAAAACGTACGTTAAAAGTTAAATTAACTGTAATGTGTATGGGCTTTTCCCAAATATTGGTAATTTATTCGATGAGTTCTAAGTTTGCTTTTCCTCCAATTAAATTCAAATGATTATACTGAAACTGCTATATATCTATGGAGATTCTCAGTCATCCAGGTCATGGTTGTCCCAAAGGTGCTTTTTTCAAGAGACAACTGGACTTTCTGGTTTTTCTTTGAAGACATTTCGCTTCTCATCCAAGTGAAACGTCTTCAAAGAAAAACCAGAAAGTCCAGTTGCCTCTTGAAAAAAGCACCTTTGAGAAAAACCGCTATAGTGGTTCTGTAGATGAGATGGGCTGTTTCTTAATTTGATACATAAATAAATATAAATAAACAAAAAGAATGAGTGGAAAAAATGAGTGGACATTATAGGAGAGAAATACTGTAATTCTCCTATGTTCTCCTCTCCTTTGCTATTGGCAACATAGATATCTAAGCATATTTATTCAATGGAACAGCTTGTCTTCAGAAGTTGTGGGTGCTCTATCACTCTTTCAAAAAGAGACTGGACAGCCATTTTTCAGATATGGTATAGGGGGGTTGGACTAGAAGACCTCCAAAGTCCTTTCCAACTCTATTATTCTATGTTCTATATTCAATATATGTTTATACTTTTTAATATTCAGATGTGTCTCTGATGTTTAAGAGAGGTGGTGAAGATTTTATTTTTGTTTCTGGGTGGGTTTTTTTTTGGTTTTTTTTTTTTACTTTTAAGGAGGTAAACAATTTGTCAGTGTTGTTCTTGCTTGTCATTAAATCTAAGATCCATTTGAAAAACTTGGTTGGGCTACAGTCATTGTCACATTAATAGTAGATGCAATTGCTGTAGTGGAGATCATGGGTGAATTGACAATATTATGTAATAGCCAAAAAAAATATATTCTTCATGTTCCAGGTTTATCTTCTTTATCCTAAAGATAAATTGATGGATGATACCCATAGAAACTACAGGTAATATTTTCCTTGGCAGAATATACATTTTTATTAGTTACACCCTTCATTAGGCAGCTTGACAGGAATTTTTCAACTTTTAAACAGTGCATATTATTTTTTAGAACTGAACGTTTTAAAAAATCCGGGAATGATACTTTTATATGTTCAGAGTTTTTTTAAAAGAAAAAATATTTCAGGGAAAAAATGTTCTTTAGCATCATTTTTAGAGCAGCTTTTCACTCATTCCTTTGCTTAAACCTTATTAATATTGGATGAAACTATATCAAACAGTCTTAATCTCACAGGAGATCATGGTGAATAGTGAAGAAAGAAGATCTACTTTCTCCGTTGTTCTTGATATTAGAAAAGGAAAGATGTGTTATGGATTGTGGTATCTCTTTGTAGCTGATGGCCTACTCTTCCCCATCACATTTCTCCTCTTGGTTAAAACTCTGAGCTTTGACACAAATTAACCAGATAATAATGGAAGAATCTCCTTGATCAACCATTGTTGACCCAGCTTCTCCTTGACGAAACCCAATCCAACGTGTTTTTTTTTAAACTTTCCCTAGATTTTCCCTAGTAAGCAAAATAAGCACCCGAAGAAGCTTTGCAAGAATAAAAAAAGAAAGAAAAAAGAATCAAAGACCTAGGAGTACTCATCTCAAACTATCTAAGCCCCAGAGCTCACTGTAACAGCATTGCCAAAAAAGCATTAAGAGTTGTTAACTTAATTTTGTGAAGCTTCCTCCCTGGTAACATTGTACTACAAACTAGGGCATACAAAAGCTTTGCCAGACCAATTCTCGAATACAGCTCGTCTGCCTGTATCAGACATTAATATAATTGAGCGAGTCCAGAGGTATTTCACGAGAAGAGTACTCCACTCCTCTGCTCACAATAGAATACCTTATGCCACCAGGCTTGAAATTTTGGGCTTGGACAACCTAGAACTACAGCGCCTACGGTCTGACCTAAGCTTAGTACACAAAATTGTCTGCTACAACGTCCTACCTGTCAACAACTGCTTCAGCTTCAACCACAATAATACATGGGCAAACAATAGATACAAACTCAAGGTAAACCGCTCCAAACTCGGTTGCAGAAAATACGACTTCAGCAACAGAGTGGTCAGTGCCTGGAATGCATTACCTGACTCTGTGGTTCTTCCCCAAACCCCCCAAAACTTTAACCTTAGACTGTCTACTGTTGACCTCACCCCATTCCTAAGAGGTCTGTAAGCGGAGATGGACTGCTGAATCTGATCCTGGTTCTCTTAACAGAATTTAGGAACAGAGTTGGAAGGGACCTTGGAGGTCTTCTACTCCAACCTCCTGCTCAGGCAAAAGAATAAAGAATTTAAATTAAATAAATGAATAAATAAATGAATGAATGAATGAATGAATGAATGAATGAATGAATAAATAAATAAATAAATAAAATGTTGGCAGAAGACATCTGTTGCCTGAAGGATGATCTAGATTTAATCCTCAACATCTCCTGAGTCAATTTCCCATTTGAAATAATTTTTGACAAATGGAAAATGTACCCTTGAGCAAACTTCTAGGTATGAGAGGCTCACTTTATGTTGTACCATAAGGCATTCAGTTTGAAATTGCTGATCAAGGTAAATTTAATCGGGCTGGTTGGCTGATCCTGGCTGCTCTGATGAACATCCTTGAAAGATTGCTGTTCACAACTCCCTGTCAATATATCCACACAACCTTACTGAGTGAATCTGAACACACATTGTTCTCCAGTTTTCTATTTTATATCTAGTTCAAGATTAAGCTTGGAATGAACATTCTTTCAAACACATAGACATTGGCAGAAACCACAGTGGTTTCATAGGGAGATTGCAGAACTGCTAATGTTTACTGTCTCGTGCCAATATTTTGTTTTTAAACGACAATATACAGCAGGAAAAAAAGTGTTATTCAGTGAAAGGTTCAGGTTTAGATTGCAAACAAAGCTTTCAGGAGGCACAACAGTTCATTGCAAGAAAAAAACAACAACTAAGCAACTTCAACCAAAGCCCTATATAAAAGTTATCCTCATTCAGTTATATTTTCCAGCAGCAAAGATTAATTAAATCCTAATCACAAAAGATGGCCTTGAGGGAGAGGCTAATTGTTTCTTCTGCCAATAGCCTGACATTGAATGAAGCATAATCAATTAGCAGATGGCCTGATTTTTTTGGCTGAGTGATGCAACAAATTGAAAGCTTGCTGGAACCAATAGTTGTTATGCAATGTCATCAAACTGCTAAGGGGTCTTTCCTAGGAACATATTGTTTGCACAGAATGCATTTCCATAACATTTAGTAAAATTATATTACTATAGAAATAAAACACAGCTAACATGGGACGATAGGATTAAATGGGATTATCCATTAGGACACAAGTTTATAGTTGGGAAAGAATGCTTTGATCATCAGGAGTCAAGACTAAAGTACCCCTGACAGATTGAATACCTCCAGAGAAGTGAAATCCACCAGTTCTCTGGAGAATTAGTTCCCACGTTGAATGATCTTATTGTTAGGAAGACCGTTTCTCCCCCTCCTCTAGCTTTCAAACAGAATCTGTCTTCCCATAATTTGAATCCATTATTCTGGGTCCTGCATTTTGGGACAATGTGAAAGTTACTCAAGGAACTTCATTCATCAGGAAATAATGGAGGCAAAATTACAATAGTTGGCTACTACTAAATTAAAAATTCTCATGGCATCCTTTTTGTTTACTGAACACTCAAGTTCAGGCCATATTTGCAGTCATAAAATTTAAGAATTTCTTTTGTAAATGAACTATGCCATGGAAGGGATGTTGGTGACAAATATCACATGTAGGATTTCTAGATTCCATAGAAACGTAACGGTATATGGTTTGTTTCTATATACCTATATATACCAGGACAATCTTGTGATGATTTATTTTATTTATTTATTTTGTCAAGTACGTATTTGGTAATTTACATAGATATAACATTATTTATATACATAAGATGGGTAGAAATAAAAGAGAACGTTTGGACAGGGACGGTAGGCATGCTGGTGCGCTTATGCACGCCCCTTACTGACCTCTTAGGAATGGGTGAGATCAACAGTAGACAGACTAAGGTTAAAGTTTTGGGGGGTTGGGGATGAAACCACAGAGTCAGGTAGTGCATTCGTAGACAGTCTAAGGGTAAAGTTTTGGGGATTTGTGGAGGAAACCACAGAGTCAGGTAGTGAGTTCCAGGCATTAACCACTCTGTTGCTGAAGTCGTATTTTCTGCAGTCGAGTTTGGAGCGGTTCACTTTGAGTTTGTATCTGTTGTGTGCTCGTGTATTGTTGTGGTTGAAGCTGAAGTAGTCATTGACAGGAAGGACGTTGTAGCAGACAATTTTATGAGCTATGCTTAGGTCATGCCGAAGGCGACGTAGTTCTAAGTTTTCTAAGCCCGGAATTTCAAGTCTGGTTGCATAAGGTATTCTGTTGCGAGCAGCGGAGTGGAGGACTCTTCTCGTAAAGTATCTCTGGATACTTTATGATGATCATCTTTTTGAATGGATCTTTGTGGGTACCAAAGGCCTACGTTATTGTGTGACAAGGTTCCATGAGAAAAACAGCAGGGAAGTAGGGTTGAATGTATGCTAAGTAGTAGAAAAAAACCTATCTGACAGCTGAAATCAGAAAGTGCTATGGGGATCACAAGACTGCGCTTAGTGGATATGATTAATGAACCCTAATATCTAATAAAACTAATCTCTAATTCCATAGAAGTACTCAGATGAACACCAAATCAATGCATGATCTAAGAATCCTCTAGTTATTCTGGAATAGCAAATTAAATCAATGCATCTAGTTAAGTGGCTTCTAATTTTTGAGACATATTAACATATATATAACAAGGCAAGCTGCCCAGGTTCAAATCCCAGTAAGTAGGGGTGTGGCTAGCTGATGAGAGCTAAATAGCTTGAAATAGATCTATACTAGTCTCCATTTATTTATTTATTTATCAGTAAAAATATGTAACACATAGAAACGGACTGTCGTTGTAAGCAACTGCCTGGATGGCCCCTGGAGGGGCCAAAAGGCAAAAAGGAAGCAGTATGCTCCCTCCCATATTTGGGTATACCAGGTGATTTAACAGGAAACACTCAACAACATACACACACACACACACACACACACACACACACACACATATACCCTCCAGGGGTATGCTCCCTCCCATATGTGGAAATATTCTCCCTCCC
>QLTV01020728.1:601624-624084 GCA_003457575.1 Thermophis baileyi
TATATATATATAAAATATGTCAACACAGCTCAAACCATCAAAAAAAAAATCAACCAGCTCATTTGAAAGGAGAAACAGTCTGTTACATAAGAAACAGGAGTGTAGATAGCAATGGAAGCATTTATGGGTGACCACTTTTTCAACAAAAAAGGGACAGATTGTGAAACCACTCACCACCAGAAAAATAATTTGCTTATAGCAGAGCAATCAATAAGATATAGACCCTTCAAAAGCATCAAAATCCAGCTTTATCAGGCACTCATTGTAGTGAAGGACTTTCCAACAGATGGATCTTCAGTATCTGCCTGTACATCTCCTCCCTTCAAAACTGATGACTTCCTCTTATGATTGGCAAGATTTTTTTCAACATTCAACTGTAATCTACTTTTATGCATCATCAGACCATGATTGCAACCTACACTCTAGAACTGGGGTCTCCAAACTTGGCAATTTTAAGAATTGTGGACTTAAAGCATGATTGGTTGAGAAAATTGTGGGAGTTGAAGTCCACAGATTGTAAAGTTGTTTGGAGACCCCTCTCTAGATTGAAAGAGAATGCATAGGTTTGATCTTCTGTATCACTCTTCTGTCTCCTTCTTCTCATCCCCTCTCAGTATTTCCTGGTTTGGCCCACCCAGTCAGCTAATCACTTGATTCTTCACCATCATTTTTCCCCCTCTTTCTCCAACTATCACAAGTGAATTTGTTAAAATAAATTGCTATGGAGCACTACTGTGGAAGGAAGAGAAAGGGGTGGATAAGCATCTCCATTAAGGTGGCAGCCCTCAAGAAAACTCAGAAGAAGCTCCATGTGATTTGACAAGGCTAACAATTTGAGAGAGAAGCTAAGGGACTTCTAAAAAGCCTCAACTCCACCCCTGCATCTAAAGAGCAAAAATTGGAAAGAAGAAACAGAACACTTCTAACGTTATTATTTCTCTAGCAGGTTTCAACAAACAGCAGAGACATCTATAGCTGTAGAAAGTGGAGAAAGCAGAACTGAGTTTTCACATTCTACTTCTGGGTCATTATGAGTATCTCCCCCCAAAAATGGGGTTTTCAGGAACAACTCTCCTTTGGATTAAAAAAATTAGTATCCACAAAGCAGAGGGGTTACATTACAATTTCTATCCCCTCCCATTTCTAGATGATGAAGGTTGATCTTAATTACAGTGGTGAAATCCAATTTTTTTTACTACCAGTTCTGTGGGTGTGGCTTGGTGGGCATGGTGTTGCTTGGTGGGCGTGGCTTGGTGTGCATGACAGGGGAAGGATACTGCAAAATCTCCATTCCCACCCCATTCTGGGGCCAGCCAGAGGTGGTATTTGCCGGTTCTCCAAACTACTCAAAATTTCCGCTACCGGTTCTCCGAACTACTCAAAATTTCCGCTATTGGTTCTCCAGAACCTGTCAGAACCTGCTGGATTTCACCCCTGATCTTAAATTATCATAACAAATATGGGTGTGTACCGCTGGAATATTTTGAAGAGCTGACAGGCTCAGGGCAGAACTTTCATTTATAAGTTGTTTTATGAAACTTCTTCTGATTTTCTGGTCTTCTTCTTGCAACTATAGTTAGCTTCACAGTCCAATTTACAGCCTTGGCAGTCTCCTGTCCATCAAGTAACTTTCATAGGTTTTTATCAAACAAAACAATGCCCAGTTCCTAATCTATGGGACCTCTATTTAAGTCAGTTACAGTACCTTTGGGGCATGTGGTACAACCACTATTCATAAGGCAGGTTGGTTGAGCAAGGAAGATCAACCCATCAGCTCCTTGACGTGGTGAAACCAATACCTCTGTGGCACTGAAGAATGGACTTACAAGAAGGGAGGTCCAATGGAATATGAATAAATGCCCCTTCCAGCTCAAGAATAGTATGATATTTCCAGTGTTTTAGTGGAGAATTGAGTAGTTCCTCCAGAGCAATTTAGAATGGAATGGACTTACAAGAAGGGAGGTCCAATGGAATATGAATGAACGCCCCTTCCAGCTCAAGAATAGTATGATATTTCCACCGTTTTAGTGGAGAATTGAGTAGTTCCTCCAGAGCAATTTAGTACAACCAAAAGAGAGGAAGTTGAAGACCTTTTGCTATGGGTAAAAATGATGACATCCACATCAAGTACAGGCACATCAGTAGACATCTACAATGGGAAAAACACTGCTAAAATGAAAAGAAATAAGACAGGGCTGTGTTAATGATGGGACTGTTTTTATGACACGTTTTCTCCAAGATGAATAGCCCTTTCATTGGTCATTTTTAAATCAACATCTATGACACTTTTTAAAACAAAAATTAAATGTATCACTTCTTGTCTTATCCTGCATACATTGCCCTATGAGTACAAATACGCCGAAAGGGAAGTTCTCCCTAATTTCAAAAATAAGAAATTTGCCCAGCACTTTATTACTTTTATTTTATTTTTCTTAAAGAGCCATTTCTAGGCAGAAGGATCCTAACGAAGTCATTTGCAAGAGTAACACTGTCCATTAAAATGCCAGGCATTACTCTCTCTCTCTCTCTGCCTGTAAAAAGCTGTGTAAATTACTTGCAAAGTAATGCCGGGATGACATTTTTTAAAAACATAGATTATTATTTTTTTAAACAAAATGATTTTCCCCTTAAAAATAGCTTTGCTGGTCATAACATATATCACTCCTTTAAGCAGGGGCATGCACACACACACACACCTCCAAGACACGTCTCCAATTTACTGTGGTGGTCCTTTATACTTGGCATCTGAACGCTCATCTCAGTAAATATGCAAAGAAGATGGAATTACAGCATGAATTACTGGCCAGCTGGTGGACCTGGATTCTGTTTCATAACCATTGAAGGTTGTTTTTTTTCCCCCTCTTCTTTTATCTCCTGTAACAAACAAGCTACCTAGCTACTCGGTCATGCAGGTGAACAAGCACAGTAGCTCACAAGACTGTTGATGCTGGGAAAGCCCTCAAAGATAGACAGATTCCCAGTTCCTCCCCACCAAAAGGAGATTGTTCCACTATAATTGAATTTCTTCCCTTCAACTCTGCCAGTCATATTTGATGAGTGGCTCCTTTGTCATTTGCTGCAAAGTCAGAACATGAAAGGATTCTATTCAGGAAGAGATAAGATCTCCAACCTCACAGGGAGCCCTGCGAATGTATATGCGGTTCACAAAAGGAACAAGTCTTCCCTATGGAAGACCTACATCAGGCAGGCTCTTAATAACAAGAGACCGGGACAAAACGTCCCTTCGTTGGCCATGTTCTTGGGGGTCTGGTTGATGATCAAGTCTAAACCCTTCTAGAGGAATCAGATAGTCAAATCTCCATTGAGTAAGACAAAAGCAATCCATTTCTGTTCTGTTAGAAATCAAACTAGTCCTAGGCTATTTTTATATAAATTCAGATCTGCTTTGGGTACTGGATACATTTTGGTTATTATGTGGTGTGCTTGACACCAGGACATAAACAGATGGAATGGGTTGTGACTCTCATCATTTCCCTGGACTTTCTGAAGCTTCTGGTATGATGGCCCTTGACCATGGTAACCTCCTGTTGGATTGAATGTGGAGACTACTGTCCTTCAGGGGCTGAAGTGACATTTGAGCAGCTGTTTGGCTTTTTCTGGGATTGGAAACCAGGCAAGATTAGACTTGATGAATACAGTACTTGGATGGGAAGCTACTAGAAAATCTCTATGCATAGGCCACACTGAGAAGCCTCTCTCTCTCTCTCTCTCTCTCTCTCTCTCTCTCTCTCTCTCTCTCTCTCTCTCTCTCTCTCTCTCTCTCTCTCTCTCCCCCTCTCTCTCTCTCTCTCTCTCTCTCTCTCTCTCTATATATATATATATATATATATATATCCATTGAGTAAGACAAAAGCAATCCATTTCTGTTCTGTTAGAAATAAAACCATACTGATATACAATGAAGCCATTTAACTGAACAGAGTTGTGACCTTCACCTTTCTGATTCTGATATTGAACAAATTCAACATCATGTCCTTTTTTCTGAGGAACTCGGAGGTGGCTGCCTTACTCCCATCCCATCTTACATAAAGATGAAACTGCATGAAGATATCTGGAGTACTTGAGTAGAAGTGAAGTAATTCTTAGATTCTGTAACGGATAGAATCAAAACCATTAAACTGAAGCTTACATTAGACAACATAGAAATATCAGTGGGAAGTTCACTTTTAGAGGCAGATAGAATTAAATCTTAACTGGAAAGACTAAATGTGAGCTATATAATTTGGGCTGTTTGTAGGCCCATCCTTTTCTGAGAGGTTCTTGGTGCTCTCTGAGCACTGAGCACATCACTAGCACTGATGTTGTTACCTAGTTGGGTAATGAAACGTCTGCAAGAAAAGCATCAAGGACCTCTCATTTCAACCCTAAGCTACAAATATTCTCCTTTATTGGTATCATCCTTTCCTCTAAAGACAGAAATGTATTTCCCAACTTGTCAACAGTTCAGGCTTATATAGTAAGCCAATGAAGCCCACTCTGGGGATAGTTTGGCAAATGTAGTAAAGCAGTAAAGACCTGGCTTTTCCGGCAGGCCTGAAGCCGTGATCTTGTGGTTGTAATCGTCGAGATCCGGCCATGATGTGATATGCATGAGTTTTAAATTGTTTTAATGTTTAATGTTTTAATGTTTTATTATTGATTAGGATGTTTTATAATGTTTTTATGATGTTTTTAATGTTTTTTTGTTTGTTTTTAATCCGTTTAAGCCGCCCAGAGTCCTTTGGGAGTTGGGCGGCATACAAATAAATAAATAAATGAATGAATGAATGAATGAATGAATGAATGAATGAATGAATGAATGAATGAATGAATGAATGAATGAATGAATGTACAGGTAGTCCTTGACTTATGACCAAAATGGAGCCCCAAATTTCTGTTGTTAAGTGAGGCATTTGTTAAGTGAGTTTTTCCTCATGTTACAACCTTTCTTGCCACCGTTGTTAAGTGAATCTCCACAGCTGATAAGTTAGTAATCCAGTTGTTAAGTGAATCTGGCTTCCCCATTGACTTTGCTTGTCAGAAGGTCGCAAAAGGAGATCACGTGACCTTGGGACGCGGCAACCGTCATGAATATGAGCCAGTTACCAAGCATCTGAATTTTGATCACATGATCATAGGGATGCTTCAAAGGTCGTAACTGTGAAAAAGAGTCATAAGTCACTTTTTTCAGTGCTTTGAACCGTCACTAAATGAACTGTTGTAAGTCGAGGACTACCTGTAATCTACAGTATATGTTGATAATGTCCCACTGAGACATTAGTACTTTACTTCTATGCAGGGCTACCATAGAACATGGCCCAGAAACTACACTGAAGTTATAATACGGCCATAGTGAGCGATAATTATTGGATTGGTCAGCATAAACATACTATGGCAGCTGTTCATGTTTATTAGCTCCTAGTCAGTTTCTAAGTGTGGTTCAAAGGGTTGGTTATGTTCAGAGAAACGCTTCGAGAGGGATTGATGGCTACTCTTTCTGTTTTGTTACAAAATTGTAATTGGATTGCATCTGTGCTGATGTGAATGGAGCACTGGAAAAAAATGGATATATCTCTTTCCTGATGTCCTTCAACAAGAGAAAACCCCATTAGGAGAAATGTAAGGCTTCAGCAAAGAACAAAGTAAAAGTTAAGTTCTGTTGAATGAAAATTCTGTTTGATGAAAGTTGCAATGTTCCCTTACATAAGCAATGCACACATAGTATGTGATGAATTGGACCTTGGTCATTCTCTTAAGAAAGGGGTCCCCAACCTCTGGTCCATGGGACGGCAATGGTCCATGACAGGCCAGTAACTGGATGTACTATATTTAAGTGAGGCTGGAGAGCTATCAATCATAGATACTGGACTGTGCACTCAGTGGTATTAATATTCTCTTCAAAGTTTGTAATTCTATTATCTATATATATAAAAGCGAAAACCACTCACGCATTAATCACGAAATCTCCAGAACCGTAAAGCCTACAAACTTGAAATTTTTGCCACGTATGTTCCTCTTGGCTTCTAGGTGCTCACTAAGAAAGGATTTTTCAAAATGACCATCGCAGCATGAGTATTTCATATATTAATATTAACAAGCTCTGATGCTAAGGAGTTCTACTCCCCCCTCCCCACCTGAAAAGAAATCTGATCCAAATGCAAAACACAAGCAGAGGCGTTTCAGTTTCGCTTTTGCTTTCAGCAAGCAGCTTTACTACAGAACAGTTGAGCTAAGCCATGCTAGCCAGATGAATACCGATGGATGCTGGTAGGCAGAGACAGATTTCCATGGCCAGTTCTATGTGCCATGCTCCAGAGTCAGCTCCCCTGACAGCCTGGTCATCCTCCAGCCAGAGAGCAAAACCAGGAATGTTGTTTACAGGGAGGTCCTGAGCAATTCATCTGAGGGATGAATTGAAAGTCTATGCTGTGCAAATAATGTCTTCATCTGTAACAGAAACTTAGCTTACCATGTCTAACAAAATAATACAGTCCCTTTTTTAACTACTCATTAATTTTCAAACTTTAAGTGTCAATTTATCAAGCCCCATCACATAGTTTCGTAGCGAAGCACGGGTATCAGCTAGTTCTATATAAAGAGAGAAAGAGAACATGGTTCAGAGCTCTTGTATATATTTATCATTCAAACAACCAAGGCTTGTATGCAGGGAGTTGCCAGCTGAATTTCAAAATGTATCCATCTGAAATTAACCCTCACAAAAACTTTCAAAGTTATTACATCAGAGAAAGCTTGAAAGATTTTTTCTCTCTCTCTCTCTGACATTATACATTTCACTGTCACAAAACCATGTCTTCCAACTGCAGCAAAGGTATTTTCCAAGCTTGCCTGAATGTTAATTCACTGGAGTGATGAGTCAAACTTCAGAAGTGGAAAAGAGAATAAGGCACAAAGAGAATTCTGATGTTAAAAGAGACATCTAATTGGTCTGTGTTGAGAAGCACTTCACAGAAGTCCAAAAACAGATACAAAGCATTTTTCCCCCAAAATGCTTAATGGGATTGAAACACTTGTTTCTACTTTTTTGCAAGTGCACCTTTATCTTCACTGATCTTCAGGAGAGTCTCTTTCTGGTAGTATTGTTTGTTCTGACCTAGGCTTCACCAAAGTACGAAACAGACTCCTTGTCCCGAAAAAAACCCTTTTTATTTGGCTAATGTGAATTCCTAGCATTCACATCCAGCAAAGTCCCGGCAAACAGTCTTTCAAGGGTGAATTGCAAACACAGACCTCATCAGTCCTTGGATAGTTGCCAGGCCGATAGCTTCTTGACGCAACGCTGAACAAGGAAATACTTGGCAAGGAGTCTCTCAGATACAGTAAGCAAAGCTTTGCACGAATGAACTAATTGTCTCTTGAAAACTCAACTCCCCTTTCACTCCTATTTATTCCCTATGGGAGGGGCCATTCAGCAACCCCTTGTGCTTTTTCTCCCGAGTCGACCTCTGTTCCTTAATTGTTCCCTTCTCCTGACAGCTCTGCGCATGCGCACATCGGGAACAGGCTCCAGCTGTTCTTCATTATCTCCAACTCTGAAGGTAGCTGATAACTGTCAGATGGCCCTGGCCCCATCTCTGCCTCTGATGCAGAGCGCTCATCAGAGCCTTCCCCAGACACCAAGACTGGCCCATGTTCCTCCCCAACCTCCTCACTGTCCGAGTCTGCCGCCAGCTCTGCTGGCCGCTAGTGGGCCACAACATTGTTGTCACATTTCTCAAGACAAAATTGGTGGATATTTAGAACTGGCTCGAAACATGGACGGGGTTGACATCTTAAGGGTTAACTCCATCTAGAGTCACTTTGTGGGAGATGCGCAGCCATATAAATATGATAAATAAACTCCAAATGAGGAGTCACCAAAAAGATGTGCCACAGCAGTCTGTTTCTCCAGGATGAAAGGGGCAAGATTCATCTCTCTAATGATGAAATAGTTATGAAAATCATTGGGCTGACCTAACGTAAGAGTATGAAATAATTAGCAGCATTACTTTTTAAGAAAATGCCAATAGGATAGAAGAAAGGAAGGAAGCCCAGTTATAACTATGATAAGTGATTCTTTAATTTGCACATGACACTCATTCTACATAAAAGCCTTCCCAGAATTTGTCTATGGAGATTCTCAGTCATCCAGGTCATGGTTGTCCCAAAGGTGTTTTTTCAAGAGGCAACTGGACTTTCTGGATTTTCTTTGAAGGGGTTTCGCTTCTCGTCCAAGAAGCTTCTCATCCAAGAAGCTTCAGCATCCAAGAGCTGAAGAAGCTTCTTGGATGAGAAGCGAAACATCTTCAAAGAAAAACCAGAAAGTCCAGTTGCCTCTTGAAAAAGCACCTTTGGGACTTCCCAGAATTTATTTTATAAGAACTTCTAAAATAAACTGATTCTGTCAATGATCACTGAGACCGTTAATACTTTTTAATGTGGCATTTACCTTATTTTAATGTGGCATTTACCTTATAAGAGCCGAGGTGGCGCAGTGGTTAGAGTGCAGCACTGCAGGCTACTTCAGCTGACTGCTAGCTGCAGTTCGGCGGTTCAAGTCTCACCGGCTCAAGGTTGACTCAGCCTTCCATCCTTCCGAGGTGGGTAAAATGAGGACCCAGATTGTTGGGGGCAATATGCTGACTCTGTGAACTGCTTAGAGAGGGCTGTAAAGCACTGTAAAGCGGTATATAAGTCTAAGTGCTATTGCTATTTTCCTTAAAGGAGTTGATGAGAATGGAGAATTCTGACACCTTTCAATATGGACAATGTGAACAAATATGGTGTCCACCAAAGGATAATTAATCAATCTTGTGGATAAGGCGATCGTGCTGTAGCTTCAAAAATTTATAAATGAAAGCTTCTCTTCAGTCTGGACTTAGATTTGAATTTGGCATGGAGACAACCCTGGATGATTTGATGATTCATGGGGGAAAGATGACTGAGGATAACCTGGTTAACATTCCTGAGTCTCCCAAGATATCTTGCTATAACTCTTGAGCAGATTGGAGGTGGCACTTAGTGGTGGTCCTACTCCTATCACAAAGTGATACTGGAAGACTTCCACACAACCCTCTGGGAATAATTCTGTTTCCCGTTCTATTTGATGTACCGGTATATGAAATGGCTGAGAATGATAATATGAGTGTTTGGAGCCAATGAATCATTTGCTGATGATGCAACTAAATCTCCTTTTTTCTTGCAGAGTTGGGGGTCTCCAGCATCTGTTTGAATATCTCCACGTGGATGTGGAGAATGAACTGAAATTAATTGGGGGGGGGATGTTTTTATTGATTCTGGGAGCTAAGCACCCAAATCTGGGAGTCTGTTTGAAATAGACGGTGCTCCCCTTTCAGGATCAAATTTGAAGTCTTCATTTCTCCTGGATCTAGCATTGATGCTGCACAGTCTTATAACACCAATCTCAAGGAGGAGTTTTTATTATTTATTTGACTGATAAACCGTTTCCCTACCTGTAAGAGGGAGACCCAGCTTCTTTGAATCATGTGCTGTTAACTTCAAGTTCATGTCATATTGTAATGCACGTAAAGGTTGCAAGTTCCATAAATTGCTATTATTGCATTTGTCCCATTTAGTAGTACCTCCTAAATCTATATATATAAAAGCCAAATACCACTCATGCATCATCACGCAATCTCCAGAACCGTAAAGCCTACAAACTTGAAACTTGGCACATATGTTCATCTTGGCTTCTAAGTGCTCGCTAAGAAAGGATTTTTCAAAATGACCACCAGATCATTAGTATTTCTTATACAGTGTTATATTAATTAACACGCTGTGATGCTTAGGAGTTAGACGTTCTACTCTCTTTCCCCACCTGAAAAGAACTCTGTTCCAACTGCCAGTTGCCTTATATTAACATGCTCTGATGCTACCCCTTTGCTAAACTGGGCATGGACATGGCCAGCGTGTGACTCATCTGGCCTGCGGGCTGGGAGTTTAGACATTCTACCCCCCTCCCCACCTGAAAAGAACTCTGTTCCAACTGCCAGTTGCCTTATATTAACATGCTCTGATGCTACCCCTTTGCTAAACCGGGCATGGACATGGCCAGCGTGTGATTCATCTGGCCTGCGGGCTGGGAGTTTAGACATTCTACCCCCCTCCCCACCTGAAAAGAACTCTGTTCCAACTGCCAGTTGCCTTATATTAACACGCTCTGATGCTAAGGAGTTACACATTCTACATACATTTTCAAGCTTTAAGTGTCAATGTATCAAGCCCGATCGTTAAGTACTAATTAATTTGCAAGCTTTAACTGTCAATTTATCAAGACCAATCACATAGTTTCATAGTGAAGCATGGGTATCCAGCTACTAGTACTCTATATAATTCTGTGTTGGGTGAGTTTCACTGGTTGTCAGATTAATTCAAGATCCTCACAATGCGCAAAGCTTAGATACAAGCTATTTTTAGGACTGTTTATTCCCATAAAAGCATTCCCCTGACATTAACAGGGGGTCTTCCAAGGGACCCTTCATAGAAACATACGTCATTTATGGGCAATTATACTTCCCCACCAGGGAATCAATATTGAAGGAACAAGCTCTCCTTCGAAGCGAGTATTACAGTTAAAGAACAAGCTCAAAATGTACTGGCTTAACCAAATCTTTTCAATGTTAATAACTGCTTTTAAATTGCATTGTTTTATTGTTTAATAATGTTCTAATGTTTGTTTTAATTGTTCGTTTGCTGCTTTTAATTTCATTTCTCTATGCTGTTAAGGGAGTATGCAAGCCTACAAACACCCTAAATAAGTAAGTAAATATTGTGTAAAGATATTTTGATAGTTTCTTTGTTTCCTGCTGGATTCCAGTAAAGCCTACTGCTTTAGAGAAGAATTGCATTTCTGTCAGACAGGCATACTGTATGTAACCCCATACATAATGGAAAACCGGTTAAAAAAGCGGGAAAACTATAGTCTACCCAGTGGACCTTTGTCTACGGTGTCAAAAGTGCAATTTCCATTTTCAGTTGGTTTCATTAATAGAAACGATTTGAAGCCAAGTCAACTATCCAATATAATTTCACATGTTATAACTTTTTCTGAGATGTTCCTGAGGAAAACATAGTCCTGGAATGCCAGCAAAATAAGTCACTGTCAAACATTTGTCTGTCTGTCTGTCTGTCTGTCTGTCTGTCTGTCTATCTATCTATCTATCTATCTATCTATTTATCTATCTATCTATTTATCCTCTATCTATCTATCTATCTATCTATCTATCTATCTATCTATCTATCTATCTATCTATCATCTATCTATCTATCTATCTATCTATCTATCTATCTATCTATCTATCTATCTATCTATCCTCTATCTATCTATTTATCCTCTATCTATCTATCTATCTATCTATCTATCTATCTATCTATCTATCTATCTATCTATCTATCTATCTATCTATTTATCCTCTATCTATCTATCTATATCTATCTATCTATCTATCTATCTATCTATCTATCTATCTATCTATCATCATCATCATCTATCTATCATCTATCTATCTCTATTTATTTTATATCCCACCTTTATTATTTTCACAAATAACTCACAGTGGTGAATATATCCAACACACCTTCCTCCTCCTATTTTCAACAATCCTGTGAGGTCAGTTGGGCTGAGAGAGAATGACTGGCCCAAAGCCATCTGGCTGGCTTTTATGACTAAGGACTAGAACTCACAATCTGTTTTCTAGCCTGGTGCCTTAACCACTAGACCAGCAAAGCTCTCCCCAGCAAAAGCTACAAATGAAAATGGATTTGGATTTTTAAAGCAGATATATCCTCATGCTAAGAGAAGATACAAGGATGTTTTGTTTGATTTGTTTACAATGGATTGCCAGACTCTGTTGAGTAAGCATTACATATATTTCTAGAATGGAATCTGAAAGAAAGAAAGAAAGAAAGAAAGAAAGAAAGAAAGAAAGAAAGAAAGAAAGAAAGAAAGAAAGAAAGAAAGAAAGAAAGAAAGAAAGAAAGAAAGAAAGAAAGAGAAAGAAAGAGGGAGGGAAGGAGGGAAGGAGGGAAGGAAGGAAGGAAGGAAGGAAGGAAGGAAGGAAGGAAGGAAGGAAGGAAGGAAGGAGAGAATGGAAGGAAGGGAGGAAGGAAGGAAGAGGGGGGATGAGAGGGAGGGAGGAAGCAGGGAGGGAGGGAGGGAAGCAAGGAAAGAAGGAAAGAGGGAGGGAAGGAGGGAAGGAGGGAGGGAGGAAAGGAAGGAAGGAAATATCATTTCTACCCAAAGAATGCCAGACTAGATATGGCAACATATCCCTGCCTTTTCAACAGTAAGTATCTCTGCTTTCACACAGGAGAACGTTCTTTGCTAGTTGTACCTTCAACATCTTGGGACATCTCTGTAACTGACTAGGATTAAGAATTTGGAAGGCAGCAACGGTTTTCTCCACAGACATGGGACAATACTAGCAAATTATTTTCTTGTCCAGCTGCAATGGCGGGGGGGGGGGGGTATGTGCATTTATGCAAGGACCTTATATTGCCATATGAAGCACTGCTTGGTTGATATTTCTTTCTGTTCAACTACAGCTACAAAACAGAAACAGTCAACAATCCCAAACTGCTCTGAGTTGTACATATTTTAGACGTATCTGTGTCAATAGCATGGTGACCCCTGAATGTACTTCAAAATAGTAATAATGATAATTAAAATGTAATCGTAAAAAAAGCTTGGATAATTTCAAGTACATTTTCAACTGTATGCAGCTATGCAGGAAGAAAAAGCTAGTTATTCTGAAGAGTCTTTTATCCCACCTGACAAGGGAATAGAACATTATGTAGGCTACCCTAATAAAAGGATTTACAATATTCCCAACAGTTTCCATATTGCAAACATCTTATAAATTAAAACAGGAATATATGCACAACATCAGCGTTCTAAGAAGTGATCTACACCATAAATCTTGCAGGGGGAAAGGGAAAAAAAAAACCCTCACGGGTCATAATTGTGTTTTATTTCTTAAGTAATTTCAAATTTTAAAAAAAGGAAAAACAGGTATCGTACATGTACTTATTTATATGTATTTCCCTCTGCAAGTAGTCCTCAACTGCCATTGCACTGCACTGACAAAAGTGACTGACATTTGATCCATTGTTGTTCTGTCCTCACTACACGTTAGTCTGTGTGCAGCCTGACATGCAGCTAAACTCGCCTATCTATATATATAAAAGCCAAATACCACTCACTCATCACGAAATCTCCAGAACTGTAAAGCCTACAAACTTGAAACTTGGCACGTATGTTCCTCTTGGCTTCTAGGTGCTCGCTAAGAAAGGATTTTTTGAAATGACCATCAGATCATTATTATTTCTTATACAGTATTATATTAATTAACACACTCTGATGCTAAGGAGTTAGATGTTCTACTCCCCCTCCCCACCTGAAAAGAACTCTGTTCCAACTGCCAGTTGCCTTATATTAACATGCTCTGATGCTACCCCTTCGCTAAACTGGGTGTGGGTGTGGCCAGCATGTGACTCATCTGGCCTGCGAGCTGGGAGTTTAGACATTCTAGTCCCCCACCCCACCTGAAAAGAACTCTGTTCCAACTGCCAGTTGCCTTATATTAACACGCTCTGATGCTAAGGAGTCAAGCTTTAAGTGTCAATGTATCAAGCCCGATCATCACTACTCATTAATTTTCAAGCTTTAACTGTTGATTTATCAAGCCCGATCACATAGTTTCATAGCGAAGCACGGCTATCCAGATACTAGTCCTCCAATAAAACAGACCATGTGTGTAGATCTGAATGCTTTATTGAAAGAACAGGATATGGTGAAACTGGTGAAAATAGGGATACATACAATGAGAACCAAATACAAGATAGGCAGTATTGAGTTACTGCTGAAAATAACAATGAATAAATACAGACAATTTAAATCTCACCAGCACTGCTCTGTGTGTGGGATGTGGGTTTGTCCTTGGATGACCATGTGCCACAGATTAAGATGGATTCTTTGTGCTTTTGGCTTCTCCAAATGCTAAAGGAAATGGAGTCTGGCTTCCCAGCATGCACTTGGTTTGAGAGTGTGGGCTGGTGGCTAATAGGGTGGGGTCAGCTTCAAACAATATACTTGGTATTTGTCTTTCCAACCACTAGATGGGGCTAGAGAGCAAGAACAGTATATAAAGTTATATGCTGGGGCATGACAATTGTAGTATCTCCATGGTCACGTGATCAAAATTTGGGGCATTTGGCAACTGGCATGTATTTATGATAGTTTCAGTATCTTGGGATCATTTATCAGCTGGCTTCTGACAAGCAAAGTCAATGGGGGAAGCTGGACTCTCTTAAGAGCCACTGGATTCCCTGAACAGCTGCAGAGATTCACTTAACAACAGTGACAAAAAGGTCATAAAATCGGTGCAAGAATTGGCTTGCTTAGCAACAAAAATTCTGGTCCCAGTTGTGGTTGCAAGTCAAGGACTTTGCGAATGAATAGCCAGCAGACATGTAGAGTAATGCAACAACCTGCTTGTGTCTGGATTTCAAGGTTCATATTCAAATGAAGATGGCGAATGTCATCCCAGAGAGTGTGTTTTTATTCAAATCTGTCTTGGTCTTTGGTGTCGCATTCATTTCCTTTGAAAACATTCGGGTACCAAAGAAATCTGGAATGTGTTTGTTAAAAAAAAAAATTCTTAAACTTTTCAAGCTAAACATTACATGTAAGCATCAAAATGCATCTCAGCAAAAGTTGCAATGTATAACGTAACAGGATGTTCGGTGTTGATGCACTGTTTTTGCGTATTCCACATTTTGGAGTGATGAACGGCGTAAATCAAAACTGCAACTCAGCTGCTGAACGTTGCATTTTTGCAAACCGAGGTATTTCCAAATGCTGTTTTAGATTATAAATAAAATGGTACAAAAATCCACGGTACAGAGAAATCCAAAATTCTATTGTATAAATAAAAGGTCTTTAATTCATTTAAGCTACCTGCTTGGGCCACAATTCTAGGTTTCTCAACTAAGAGAAAGGTTCTTTAGCTGAAAAGTTGAAAGGGGCTTTAATATGTACATGGATCCAACTGTAGCTTCTGTCTGTAACCTCTTGAACCAAAGGTCTTTTCTTAGATCATTTTGCAGTCGTACAATCCTAGGAAAAAGATGTGGCTGCTTTCAGAAACTGCAGGGAAATGCTATTGGAGTCTCTTCACCAGCTTCAAAAGCACAAGGAAAACTTGCAGAGGCCAACTCACCAAAGCCAACTCACCACAGCCAACTTGCCATGGGACAAGAGTTACACTAATATCGAAGAAATGGTAGAACAGAATCCTTAAAGAAAGGATGCAAAAGGAACAGAGGTGGGTTCCTCCCGGTTCGGACCGGTTTGCCCGAACTGGTAGCAACCAGCTGGTGATGTCACAATGATGTCACAGATCCGGTTTGGTTGGTGCCGGTCCGTGGATGCCGCCATCTTTTTTTATTTTATTTTTTGAATTTTTTCCGGTTTTTTTTTTCCTTCTGCACATGCGCAGAAGCCGAGTTTCCAGCACTGCGCATGCGTCGCCATCTTTTTTTTTTTTGGCTTTTTTTTGGGGGGGGGGGTTTTTTTAATTTTTTTGCACTGTGCATGCGCGCGCACGCAAAGCGTGTGTGCACCCACGAGGCGCAGCCACAAGGCGCGGGAGGAAGCAAACCGGCAGCAAGGTAAGTTAGAACCCACCCTTGAAAAGGAAGGACAAAATGAAACATGAATGGCAAAAATTAAAATAATATTTTTTAAAAAATATTTTAAATAATTAAATTGAATTGTTGAATTGTTGAATTGTTGAATTGTTT
The DNA here is from genome assembly GCA_003457575.1 of Thermophis baileyi. Classification (NCBI taxonomy): domain Eukaryota; kingdom Metazoa; phylum Chordata; class Lepidosauria; order Squamata; family Dipsadidae; genus Thermophis; species Thermophis baileyi. The sequence continues at coordinate 617,444 of QLTV01020728.1, forward strand.
CGCGATGAGTTGGCCATGGCGAGTTGTCCCATTCCAGGCTCTGAAGCATCTTTTGGCCTACAAATCCAAAACTTCCCATATCATGTATTAACATATGTATTATATGTTAAAATATGGCAAACCAAGCATCTGGAGACAACAAAGCAAGTTCAGCCCAGTGCGGCGTTTGCCCAGTGAAATCGCTAACCGATTTCTGCAACAAGTCTTGTAAAGTAATTGCTTAACAGGGTCCTCTAAACCACACAGCAATTAGATGAAATTGAGTTTTTCATTTCAAATACCTGAAGGGATTTCACCATCGCATCTTCTTTGATATCCTTCCTAATGTAATATTTACTGACTTGCTCATATCTCATGTCTGACAGACATTTATGGGCAGATCACATGAGATAACATCATTTGAACTCCCTGTCAAACCCATTAAGTAGACCAGACCAGAAAATCAACTCCACAGGAATACCGGACTGTATTTTTTATTAATATAAGCTGCAATAACACAATCTTGCAAGTCTGATTGTGATTCCCGTCCCCCTCTCTCCTTTTTATAGCCCAGTGAACAAGGAGGCATTCGCCTGAGCTACTTCTGAATACAGTGTATTTCCCCCCCCCTCGAATGTAAAAAAAAAATATTTCTAGGGAATGGTTCTTGCATATTTCTCTCAAAGTTGTCTCCCCTACTGTGTACACTCTCTGATCATAATATTTTCTGGTATTGAATGGCTTTGTCAATGGGCACACTTCTGAGACAGATGATTTATACAAGCAAAGACCTGTTTTCAATATCTAGAATATTAGAGTTACCAGATCTGGGCAGCAAATATCCAGAAGACATCACATGCTAGCCCATAAGTAGAGGTTACTATATCTCCTTTCTTTCATCCAGGTCTTCTGGAATTTTGGCAGTTCAGATTGAGTAGACCCAGAGGTGGGCTGCTGCCGGTTCGGACCAGTTCAGGTGAACCGGTAGTTCCGACCACCACTGTTCCCTCTAAGGTGCGCGGCCACGCGGCCGCGCACGTCACAGGGAATCGCCACACAGCAGTTTTGAACTGCCGCGCAGCGATTTCCCATGTCAGAGGGAACGTTGCTGTGCGGCCGCGCACGTGACAGGGAATCGCCGCGCAGCAGTTTCAAACTGCCGCGCAGCGATTTCCCTTGTTAGAGGGAACGTTGCCGACCACCCGCCCCGGCGCTATCCCATCCTATATATCTCACTCTCTGGCTCGCTCACTCCGCCCACGCAGCCCAGCTGATTTCTGCGCCTCACTCACTGCCCGAGAAGGTGTGCTGGAAGCCACACGCTCACATTTTCGGTTCTGCACTAGGTGAACCGGTTGTTAAATTATGTGAAGCCCACCTCTGGGTAGACCTCCTTACAAACCACACACAGAAATAACATGTACTGTCTGAGTCCTCAGACTGCAAAGTGAGACAGAAAGATTCAGGTTTGTTTAGTCTTGAGGAGAAAAAGACCAAGAAGAAGAAATAGCATTCAAGTATCAGAAAGGATATCATGTTGAAGATGAAGGTCTGTTCATTCGTTGAAGAACACAGGAAACAGACATGGGGACTTATGGTAAGTCAGAAGAAAGCAGATTCTGATTTAACTTTGCAAAAACTGTTCTAAAAAGTTTAAAAAAAAACAGTTCAACAAAGGTAACAGAAAAATGGTGTTCTTCCCATTACTGGCTATGTTCAAACTGAGATTAGACAGCCATCTCTCTGAGGTAATTTACTTTGGATTCATATACCGAGCAGGGATTTGTGATCCTTCTGTAGATCTTTGGTTATAGTCTTCATCCTCAATGTTATTAATCATCATCAATGTTATCTATTATTTTGGAGGGACTCGTTGTATGAGATAAACTATTCTGGTTTGTAAATTTATTTACTTATTTAAGAAGATATATCACTCTCAGCGACTCTGGGTGGCTTACAAAGATAACAAACTAATGTAAAACAATAAAAAGCAATTGGCAACCCCCTAGTGACTAGAGTTAAGCAAATAAGCCACTTGATGGTCTCAATCCCCAGGCCCATTGGCAAAACCAGGACTTCAGGGCCTTGTGAAAGATCGTCAAAGTTGGGGCCAATCTTATTTCTGCAGGGATGATGTTCCACAGGGAGGAAGGAGCCACCCAGGGGTGGGTTCCACTTACCTTCCCCACCGGTTCGCATCGTGATGTTTTGCGCGCGAGCGCTCACTCCACTCGCACGCACGCGCGCGTTCCCTCGTGCAATTTTGCTTCCGCACATGCTCGGTAGCTGCAATCAGCCCGAAACACAGCTGAGGAGCTGATCAGCTGTGCTTCGGATGAAGGAATAAAGGTCAGTATAAACCCGGGGGTGGGCGGGAGGGCCCTTTTTCAAGCGGCAGAACAGGAAAAACCTTCCCAACAGTAGAAAATTCGCAAAAAATTCACAAAAAAAGATGGCGGCGCCCACGGACCGGCACTGGCTGATCCACTTCAGTGACATCACCAGTGGGTCACTACCAGTTTGGGCGATCCAGTCCGAACTGGGAGGAACCCACCCCTGGAGCCACCACTGAAAAGGCCCATAAATCATGACTTATGGCTTAACGTTTTACCAGCAGCCAATTGTGCCTTGTTTTAATGCTTTGCTTTGTGTGAACATATCAGTTGTGTCCAACTAAATAAATCAGGCATAAAAAGCTGAGCATAACTGAGCATAATAGTGTTGGAAGGAAAATCCATCTGGTTCAGTTCCAAGCTGGGAGAAAGATGTTGAAAATAACATGGAGGCTGACTGGAAAGAAAGACTCTGTTTATTGAAGAGCAGAACCAACACACACACACACACACACACACACACACACACACACACACACACACACACAGAGCGTATGGTTATGGGACAGCTGACCAATTGGTTTGGTTTTACGTGGGCTTTTATACAGGGTTTTTTTACAGCATTTTGTAATCTGGAGGCTTGCTTTGTGTGTTTTTATTATTTGATTGGTTTTACCTGTTTCGCAAAGGCTCATGATGGGTCTTAATCAGTGTGGGTTGCTACCGGTTCGCCCCGGTTCAGGCAAACTGGTAGCGGCGGCAGGAAGCTCCGCCCACCTGCCCGGACATCATCACAGACGATCTGTGCATGCGCAGAAGGTTCTGCGTGTTCACAGTTCCGAACTGGTAGCGAAGGTGGCGCAGTGGTTAAAGTGCAGTACTGCAGGCTACTTCAGCTGACTGCTAGCTGCAGTTCGGCGGTTCAAATCTCACCAGCTCAAGGTTGACTCAGCCTTCCATCCTTCCAAGGTGGGTAAAATGAGGACCCAGATTGTTGGGGGCAATATGCTGACTCTGTGAACCGCTTAGAGAGGGCTGTAAAGCACTGTAAAGCGGTATATAAGTCTAAGTGCTATTGCTATAAGTGCTATAAACCCACTACTGGTCTTAATTATCACTTCCTTAGTTCTAATCCTGTCAGGCATATGTAATTGATTTTATCCTGTTATCTATTGCCTCTAGCCTGAGTTTGATCCTAGGTAGGCAGATATTTCTCTCTCTGAGCACAGTGAGAATATATCTGCTGAACAAATCTCCGCATTGGCGACAGGAAGGGCATCCGGCCATTAAACACCCTGCTAGCTCCATTTGGTTGCCCAGACTCCACCACACAAGGGATTGTGGGGTCGTTAAATGATGAATGATGAATCTATTGCCTCTAGCCTGCCTTTTTTAATGGACTGCTTTTCTCAATGAATGGGGTTAAGGTCCTATCCTGTCCTTCTTAATCCCAACATCCTGGAGCTGAAGTTCTTTTGTCTTGTGAATAGGCTGGCCCAATCTTTCTTAATGGGCACAAAATATCTGCTGGGATTATTAAGAAAGACTGGGTCTGATTTCTGTCTTTAAGAGCATGTTTCTCCATTTGTCCCTTTGGGGAAATATAATATTCTGCTTCTTCTAATATTCCCCAAAATGTTTCATTCTTGGGGGGGGGGACTTCCCACTATTGCAATAGCACTTAGACTTATATACCACTTCATACTGCTTTACAGCCCTCGCTAAGCGGTTTACAGAGTCAGCATATTGCTCCCAACAATCTGGATCCTCATTTTACCGACCTCAGAAGGATGGAAGGCTGAGTCAACCTTGAGCTGCTCAGAATTGAACTCCTGGAGTGAGCAATGAGTTATCCTGCATCACCACGGCTCTTATAATGTATGAACTCAACTACTGCGGCTCCTTAGAAAATGGAGCTAAGATGGATGCTAGGCTTTGGATTTCGGATCTTCCAAACAAAGTCTCAGAATTTTAAAATAAACCAAGAAACGTGGGAGGGAGGGAGGGAGNGCTGATTAATTTGGACATTCAAAACACATTCTTTTGCATGTTTGGTCAGTTTAACAAGCCTCAATTCTTATAAATGATATCACTGGGGTCTGTATTTTTCAGTACTGCTAAGACAGAGAGAGAGGTGGGAGACAGACAGAGAGAGAGAGAGAGAGAGAGAGGGAGGGAGGGAGGGAGGGAGGGAGGAAGAGATGGAAACTGGATCTACTAATTTTGGCTATAATTGCCCAGTTGTGTACAAATGTTACAGACAAATAAAGTGTTAATTGCAAGATAGAGTTGCAAGACTTGGAAATAAGTAGATGCTAGAAACAAATTCTGGGGAAATTAGCTATTTAAATAGTCACTTATATCAAAAGCCTGAGCTAAATCCCTCTTCCTAGACCTTCCCCCCCCCTAAATGTAGCTGTCAATAAGAAATGCTACTATATATGTTAAATAAACCTGGAAAATATTTTAAGGTATGAAGATCGCATTGCATTTAATATCTATTTTCTCTAGCAATAATGCAACTTAATTGTCGCTTCTGGATTGTGTTAGTTGGAATGTGCAATATATTAGAACAGTGATAACAAAAGCATCCACTTAAGCCAATTCTTCTAAGTATTTCCAAAAAAGTATAATTTTCTTCCTTCCTCAAATTAGCAAGGAGCTGAAAATTGAGCGTGCTGTGAACCTTTTCAACATCGCAAAATTCAGATTGTTAAACACGCAAGGAACTATTGAGAAGGGGAGTGTGGAGAGCGTTAGAAGGAGAAAGAAAATAAGTCCCTTTTCCAAGCAACTTTTCTTCTCAATTGAGTAACAATAAATGCACTTTTCGGCACGCTTTATTCAAGTAACGAGAGAGCAAAATGATGACACATCCGCCTACAGAAAATTTGAACTGCACCAAAGATCTGAAAATAAATAGTAATGACATGCTATTAATAATTTAAAAAAAGCTTGTGTAATTTTCAGGTATATTTTAAGCTGGATTCAGGATCAGAGGTGGTATTCAGCCGGTTCAGACTGGTTCGGGCGAACCGATAGTAGTGACCTGCGGGTACTATGCCGTCCTATTTAGCCATTTTTTCAAGCCGCGCGCATGCATGCAAGCTATGCGTGCGAGCAAAGTACATGCGTGGAAGGCCGCATGCATGCGCGGAGGGCGCGCACATGACAGAAGCGAGTGTGCACGCGTGCTCACATTTTCGGTGCTGGGCGAACCGGTAGGAAAATTATGTGAATCCCACCTCTGTTAGGATTGTATGAAGGAAAGGCTGGTCATTTGGAAGTGTCCTTCCTCTCTGCTTCCATCAATACAGTTAAATCTAACTGGCTACAAAGAGCTACGGTATTGTGATATTAAATAGATTATCAAATTTAAGCTGAAGGAACAGGAAAAAAATGAAAAACAGAAGACAGGACTTCCTCATATATTTAGATGTGTGTTTGTGTGTGTGTGTGTATCCTTGCAGTTATCTCAGCAAGATTTTAGAAATTGTTTGCCATTGCTTCTTTCCATGGGCTGTGAGATAATGACTGGTTGAGAGTCACCCAGCTGGCTTTGGACCTACATCAAGACTACAGGTAGTTCTCGATTTACAACAGTTCATTTACTGACTGGTGTTTGTTTGTTTTTGAATTTTTTTAAAAACACTCTTCACATATACATCAGCACATATACCATAAATCATATCAAACTTTACATAGTTATGCATTGCTATCCAGTAAACAATTAACAAACATCCTAATCTTGCACCTTTTATATTCTTGTTGCCTGTCTGTTTTTCCTTAATATTTCATATCACTCCCCTCCCTCTACCACCCTCTCTTTCCTCTACCTTCTTTCTCCTTCTCTCCCTCCTTCCTACTTCCCTCTTCTCCTTCCTCCCCATCCCTCCTTCCAACCTCCTCCTCTTCTACCCTCTTCCTTCTCCCCTCCTCTACTTCCTCCCTCTTGTTCCTTCCCTGAGTAAATCTATTTATCCATCTTATGGTTAACAGACAGGTGGCTCATCTCCCCAACTTCATTTAATTAACGGTACAACTCTTAAGTTTATATTTCTTCTATATCCATATTTATATACATATTATTTTCTCTAGGTATATTTTTATTATTATCTTAATGCTGCCTCCTTAACTGCCTAATTTTGTCACCTGGGTCTAAGACCTTTAACTTTCCATTTTCCTCCAATTTATTCGGTATTGCTTATCTTCTATACATATTCATTTTCCATCCAGTCATAAAATTTCCCCCAAATATTATAATATTCTGAGTCTTCCTTTTCTTTAATTGTCATTGTCAATCTGTTCATTTCCACACAATCCAATATT
>QLTV01020728.1:646266-663616 GCA_003457575.1 Thermophis baileyi
GAAAGGAAAGGAAAGGAAAGGAAAGGAAAGGAAAGGAAAGGAAAGGAAAGGAAAGGAGGAAAGGAAAGGAAAGAAGGAGTGGAGAGGAGAGGAGAGGAGAGGAGAGGAGAGGAGAGGAGAGGAGAGGAGAGGAGAGGAGAGGAGAGGAAAGGAAAGGAAAGGAAAGGAAAGGAAAGGAAAGGAAAAAGGAAAGGAAAGGAAAAAGGAAAGGAAAGGAAAGGAAAGGAAAGGAAAGGAAAGGAAAGGAAAGGAAAGGAAAGGAAAGGAAAGGAAAGGAAAGGAAAGGAAAGGAAAGGAAAGGAAAGGAAAGGCTCTGTGTGTGACATGATATCACATGAAAAAATGGCAATTTTACATGTATTCCTTACGGTATCAACAATACATTCTCAGTATTTTCAATAACACCGCTTATTCATCATCTGAACCTGGTATTATTTGCTTCTTTGTAAACCTTCCTTGATGTTCACAAAAACAGTATAATTGGAAAATCATTCTTTTCAATACCTAGCCAAAAGGGCATCATCTTCATAAATGTTCTAATAGAATTCTGACTATAATGCATTACATTTAGCAATGATAAATGTAGAGTTAATTCAGCTTGATCAACAAGCACAGCTTTAGCACATTCCAAAATAAGCAATGACCAGGTTCCCTGTTTCAAGCTTGCAAGTTGTGGCTACGTCACTTTCAATCCAACTTTGTGTTGTATATTGGAAAGAAGCTAGAAGAGATTAAAATCCCATTGCTTCATGTAAACCAGGGGTGTCAAAGTCAAGGCCTGAGGGCCAGATCCGGCTTAGATCTGGCCCACGCAGAGGTGGTATTCAGCCGGTTTGGACCGGTTCAGGCGAACTGGTAGTAGCGACCTGCAGGTGGGCCCGGTGGGCCTGCCCACCCGCCCACCCGCCCATCTGCCCCGGTGCTATGCCATCCTATTTAGGTACGTTTTGAAGCCGTGTGCATGTGTGTGAGCTGCGTGTGCGAGAAAAGCACATGCGTGGAAGGCTGCACGCATGTGCGGAAGGGGCATGTGTGAGCATTTTCGGTGCTGGGCGAACCGGTAGGTAAATTATGTGAATCCCACCTCTGGCCCCACAGGGCCCACCCTGGAAACAGCAAAGGACTGGCCCACGGTGCCTCTGCCAGCAAAAATGCAGCTCCGTTTTTGCTGGCAGAGGGTTGCAGGAGGCCATCACAGCTGAAAATGGAGCTCACGAGGGCCGCAGGTGGCCCTCCTGTGCTCCGTTTTTGCTGGCAGAGGATTGCAGGATGCCATTGCAGCCGGAAACAGAGCTTGTGAGGGCCAAGGGCTGCCCTCCCGAGCTCCGTTTTTGCTGGCAGAGGGTTGCAGGAAGTCGTCACAGCCAGAAACAGAGCTCGGGAGCCTGTTTTTGCTGGTAGAGCGCTCGGGACACTACAGGTGCCACCAACATGAGTGACGTTGAGTTGGCTATGCCCACCCTGACCATGCCCCCCACCCTCTCCCCCCAAAGTCAAACCCAACCCTGATGAGGCCCTCAATGAAATCGAGTTTGACACCCTGGATCTAAACTGGCATCTTTCATCCTTATCTTTCTCCAATGGATACAGTGATGTCTTGGCAATTTTGATTTTATTGTGGAACTATTAGATGCCCTACTAGCCAGAAGACTTAGTTGCTGACCCAGAGATTATTCATATTATGATTATCCTCAAAAATATCTTATTTAACAGGCTCCAGAGTCTGCTTATCCTCAATGCCTCTTACTATAATTTCTGTAAGGACACTAATGTGGTTAGAGATTCCCTCCTATAGGTTAACACCAAGATGGTTGGCTGAGATTCACTACTATAGATTACTTAAATACATCATATCAGAGATCCAGATGACAGTAACAGCTTAGCACTTCCGTAAAAAAAAAAAAAAGGCAGGAAGTCTTTCTGTCAATAAGTGTGAATAAACACTAGAAAACTGAGTCATACATCTCCCTTGTGGCTAATGATTAAATTAAATTCCTCTCTTTCTAATCTGCCATGGAATCAAATATATAAAGATGAGTCCCAGTCCTGAAGTGCCTTTAGATTTTATACAACTCCCTACAAGTGGATTGATCATAGATTGGTTGTTATACCCCAGCATATAACCTTTATATACTGTTGTTGCTCCCTAGCCCCATCTAGTGGCCGGAGGGACAAATATGCCCCAACATACGGTCTTTATATACTGTTGTTGCTCTCTAGCCCCATCTAGTGGCTGGAGAGACAAATACCAAGTATATTGTTTGAAGCTGACCCCACTCCATTACCCATCAGCCCACACTCTGGCACGCTGGGAAGCCAGACTCCATTTCCTTTAGCATTTGGAGAAGGCAAAAGCACAAAGAAGAATCCATCTTAATCTGTGGCACATGGTCATCCAAGGACAAACCCACATCCCATACACAGAGCATCACTGGTGAGATTTAAATTGCTTGTATTTATTAATTGTTATGTTCAGCACTTGTATTTATTAATTGTTATGTTTAGTAATAACTCAGTACTGCCTACCTTGTATTTGGTTCTCATTGTATGTATCCCTATTTTCCTCAGTTTCACCATATCCTGTTCTTTCAATAAAGCATTCAGATCTACGCACACTGTCTGTTTTATTGGAGGATAGGTGGGTTTAGCTGCATGTCGAGCTGCACACAGACTAACGTGTAGTGAGGACAGAACACTGGTACTTCAGGAGTCAGGTAGCTTGATGAAAGATAATGTCTTGTTAAGTTTCCCCCTCCCCATTTAAGTTCAAAGATAAGTGAGAAAAAGAAGATAGAGATAAAATTTTATTTTTTAAAAAATCTAAAAACCTGGATGGCTGTCAAAGAAAATTAGCTTTATCCAAACAAAAGTACAGGCTACAAGTTGACACTAATAGGAAAAGAAAATTGGAGAGAAGTTTGAGGATATCTAGGATGATGAAAATGGGAAATAAAGGTCTACCCTCTGAAATGAGATTGGGGAATATCTAGTGCCAGGAGGGATTGTACGAGGTTTTAGCAGCTCCAAGAATTCAAATTGTTGAAGTGGAACCAATGGAAGGTACTTATTATATCCCACTGGTGCAAAGCTAAACTTCTGAAAGATGGTGGAAGTAAGCACATTCTTGAGTCATGTCCAACTCTTAAAGATTACATGGACGCAACCAAGTACTTTTCTTGGATGTATTATGGAAATGGCTTCCCGTTACTTTCTTTCAAGATGTTCTTTGAACTTCCTAGTTGGATCTACAACTTGGTCCAAGTCCAGCCCTGCTTTACTCTCAAGCAGGGCCATCCAGGTGCTGCCATTGTCCAAGACCAATTCGAGGCTGAAGATCTGGCTTCTTCCTTGCTTTCCCAGCTCTTCTCTTTAACTAGGTGGGAAAAAGTTCCTTAAGGCCAAATGCAGATGAGGACAAATAGATTATTATTCTTATGATTAGCTATTATAGCCTTCAAGTTACAAATTAACTGCTTAAAGTCCACTGAAATTAATTGTAAAGATAATGTGAGAAACATGTTGTATCCAGTGATTCAGTTAAAACTAAATTGGCTTTTTTTGAAATGTGTGTAATTGCCTCTGATTACACATATTAAAAATTCCTGAATATTGCCACTCTTCTGAATTACGAATGATCTATCGGTTACAGTTTCTGAGGGCTTTTAAAAACCAACAAAAATACAGTATATACTGTTTTCTATTTAGCTAAATTCTCAGCTTCAGAATAAATCTCCTGGAACAATACAGAGTCTACAATAGAATTTTGATGAACTGTATGAGATATAACAATAAAAAGCTAGAAAAAGTTAACTAATATATTGGAATAACTGACCAGATTAAACAAGAGAGGTAATCCTCACAGTGGTTGAGAAACAATTATTATCTAGGTCAACACATCAACACCCAGATCTTCTATTGAGGCTATCACAAATTAGAAGTATATAGGAAGCAGTTTTTAAAATAAAAGTATAAACCTTATCCTTCAAAAACATATACACATACTTTCCCAATGTAACAGATGCAAAGTAAAACACCTTGTTGATTATAACGTATTCCCTGTCTGTTAAAAGTTATGTTTTATAGTGAAAGGCAAAAGGTATGTTTCTCATTAATTTCTTATTTAAAAAAACCAAGAGAAATTCCTTTGAAATAAAAGCATTAAAAAGATGCCAGTAGTTTTGTAGTTTAGTGATAAAAGAGAGAGAGAGAGAGAGAGAGAGAGAGAGATTATATCTGGGAGATTTCAAAGGATCGGTTTCACACTGGAAACCTATAGGAGATAATCTAAAAAAAAAGTTTCCAAGGTTGGTAGAATTCAGGTAGAAAATCTTATTAGCGTACATTCTACAATATTTGTCTTCCCCAACTTCCTGTATCTAGGCTGTTTTAATGAGAAGTACATAATTTACCGTACTTACAGAGGTGCTGTTAATTAGGCAGAAAAAAAGCCTGGCCACACACAGAGAGGAACACACACACACAAGTTGAAAATTGGGTAATTTGGAACTAATAATTACAATTTATGATTAACCAAAGAAGTGAATAACAGAGTAATGGAGCAAAAGAGAGCCGCACCTAGACCATACCTAATTTATGATGCCATTAAACAGAGTGGCAGCGAAAGGAAAAATCCTTTGAAATCTTTGACATACGCGCGCGCGCGCACACACACACACACACACACACACACACACACAAAATACCAACTGAAAAAAAACAATGAACCAAGCAATGTTCTGCTTTATATTTTCTTGAGCGGCCTGCTGTTAAGCACCCAAGCCAAAACATCACAGATTTCTGTAAGATACTCTGAAGGTTAGTAAACACAGAATCTTGGAAGCGTGTTCTTTAAGGTAGAATCACTGGAAATGCTTCCTTCCTAGATTCCTTTGGTTGGGTAGCTGTCAACTGATTCATTCTCTGTCCCATGGTACTTTGTGTCTCCTGTCCCCGCCCTTCCTTTTTCAGCCTCCCCACACACTCTCGTACTCAGTTCTCTCAAAAGTGCCCCATAGGAAGAGGCAGAGACAGAACATAAACAAGGGAAGAAGATGAAACTATCTTTTGATCTTCTGCTCAGAAAGAGTGATCCAATCAATTGGAAAACATAGTGTGGTAGAAGGCAGAGATAGGATGGTGTGACTTTAAAATTTTATTCAGAAGGCAGACCTTCATACGAAAAAATATATACTGTATGTGATGACATCACCTTTAAAAGATAAATCCGGATGGTATGTCCTTGCGTTATCAACCATCTGCTTTAGATAGAAGTTTTGTCATGATTCTGCCTTCTTGTTTTCTCTCTTGAACACATTTCTGTCATCTTCTTGAAGGGTGTTGTATACTTGAGTAACCTCCTGACAGGTGTTCCCTCTGTGCCAGGAGTTGGCCTGTCACAAAAATAAGTGAGGAGAGGTATATTTGGAAGTATAGTTTATTTCCAAATCAAGTAAGGTTGTATCCTTCAAGAAGTTTCCAGAGGACATTTTGGAGAGATGAAGGAAACATGGAAAGCAGATAAGAAAATTCTCAAAGGAGACAGAAAAAGCTTACGGCTCTTGGGCTTCGAAAAATCTTTTCATTGATCTTTTTAAAGATCTGGACTTGTAAACTTTAACTAAAATTTGTAAGGGTGTCAAAATCTTTTGCGCAGTTTCTCATACATGTTAGCTTTGCAAATCAAATGGGTTATCTGGAGATATATATTCATGGATGAAAAAGCAAACAAGAAAGTTGAAGAGTGCGCCTCATTTTCAAGATAAATCTATTTTAAAACTAGAAATGGAAGAGAGATGCTTTGATCTTAAAGAAGTTGAAGAAAGAAAGAAAAAAAACTCCGCCAGATTGTGAAGGAATCTACTTATCCTTCTTTTGATGGGGAGGCTGATGTGACATGGACTTTCCATAAGAAATCTCCAGGAGTGGCTCAGCTTTAGTGAGAGACATCTTAACCTTGATACTTGCTGCTACCCATTTTATATACAAAAAGGCTCATTTGTTATGAGAAATGTATCCTGTCTATTGAAATAATTTATTTATTTATTTATTGTCTTTTAATAACCCCATAATCCCTTGCATTGGGGTGGAGTCAGGGCAACTGAATGGAGCTGTGTTTACTGGCCCGATGCCCTTCCTGTCGCTAATGAGGAGTTCGCAGCAGATATATTCTCATTGTGCCCAGAGAGAGAAATATCTGCCTCTACCTAGGATTGAACTCACAGCCTCCTGATTGTGAGGCAAGAGCTCCACCTCTAGGCCACTGCACCACTCCTGTCTATTGAAAGAATATCCTCTGGATATCCATATTCCATTGTATAAAACAGTGCATTCTTAATAATCCATAATCTTAATGCAATAATAACTTTAGCTTGGTTTGATTTGCTCATGTGGATGAAAATATAACAGAGCTGAATTCTAGCATGCCTCCCTTCCTCCCTCCCAGGGGGGGAAATCTGGCTTTATTCGAACGAGGGACTTAATTTTGCAACTCTTAGAGAGAAGTCCTGTTAAGAGAGGTAGAAAGGGGGTCTTCTGCCTTCCTGCCTTCCTGCCTTCCTCCCTGCCTTCCAACCTCCCTCCCAACTTCCTTCCTTCATTCCTCCCTCCTTCCCTCCCTCCCTCCCAACTTCCCTCCCAACCTCCTTCCTTCCTTCCTCCGTCCCTGCCTCCCAACCTCCTTCCTTCCTTCCTTCCTGCCTGCCTGCATGCCTGCCTGCCTTCCTCCCTCCCTCCCTTCCTCCCTCCCTCCCAACTTCCTTCCTTCCTTCTTTCCTTCTTTCCTTCCTTCCTTTCTTCCTTCCTTCCTTCCATCCTTCCGTCCTTCCTCCCAACCTCCCTCCCAACCTACTTCCTTCCTTCCTTCCTTCCTTCCTTCCTTCCTTCCTTCCTTCCTTCCTTCCTTCCTTCCTTCCTTCCTTCCTATTTGTCTTCAGCACCTGTCTATAAAAGGCATTTTGCTTTTGGTTATAGTTGGTTTTTTTTAAAATGTCTTATGTTCCATTGGCAGACATAAGGGTGGTTCTGTTAAATACAGGTACTCCTGGACTTGCGACCACAGTTAAGCCCAACATTTCTGTTGCTAAGTGAAATGTTTGTTAAGTGAGTTTTGCCCCATTTTACGACCTTTCTTGCCACAGTGAATCACTGCAGTTGTTAAGTTAGTCACATGGTTGTTAAATGAATCGGGATTCCCCATTGACTTTGCTTGCCAGAAGGTCACAAAATGGGACCACATGACTATGGGGATGCTGCAATGGTTGTAAGCGTGGGAAATGGTCATAAGTCACTTTTTCAGTGCCGTTGTAACTTTGAACAGTCCTTAAATGAACTGTTGTAAGTTGAGGATCACCTGTATCATGTAAGGTGTTAATATTTATAGTTGTCAGTGAACAACAGAACACAGGATTTAGTGGGGAATTACTATATTGTTTCATCAGGAAGTTTGCATGCCAAACTGCTTGATGAAGATGTACACTATAAGAAAATATCATTTTTAGACAGAGATTATGGAATTGGCAGTCTAATCAGAATAGAGATGGAAGGGACCTTGGAGGTCTTCTAGTCCAGCCCCCTGCTCAAGCAGGAGATCCTATATCATTTCAGACAAGTGACTGTCCGGTCCCTTCTTAAAAACCTCCAGTGATGAAAGACCTAAAACTTCTGAAGTCAACCCATTCCACTGGTTAATCGTCCTCACTGTTAGGAAGTTTCTCCTCAATTCCAGGTTGCTTCTCTCCTTGATTGATTTCCATTCATTGTTTTTTGTCCTGCCCTCTGGTCTTTTGGAAAATAAATTGACCCCCTCTTCTTTGTGGCAGCCCCTCAAATATTGGAACACTGCTATCATGTCTCCCCTAGTCCTTCTTTTCTCTAGACTAGCCAAACCCAAATCCTGTTCTTCATATGTTTTAGTCTCCAGGCCTTTAATCATCTTAGTTGCTCTTCTTTGTACTTTTTCCTAAGTCTACTTTCCACACTGTGGAATGCAGTACATCTTCCACCACTGTGCCAATAGTTGTTTAAATAAACCATAAGGTAATGCCCTCTTTATTTCTGAGCCCTCAATAAAGCTAGAACCACCCGATTAAGAAAATACATAACATTAACCTGATTATACGGAAGAACTGATGTGTCAGCCACATTCCAGATTATTTTGGCACTTTGCCCTTCGTTATTTATTACCTGAGTAATTCATGGCAGTGGCGGAGGGGGAACCCACATTTTTTTCATTTGCCAGAGATAGATTGTATTTTTTGGTCCAAGGTCATCTCAATCCACCCCTTACCCTTGTCGTTTCATTCATAGCAGATACAGCATTGCATTCAAAAATGTGTGCATTTGTGTGAGCGTATTTGTCATTGGCATTCATAAGCCGTTCCAGCTACTTATACCAATTGCACAGTGGGTGACATTGTTCCCCAAATTCTGGCAATCGTACATAATAAATCAATGTCTCCTGTCCTGAAATTTGTACTGTGACAAACAGGGATGTAGATCAAAGGCCATCATCTCTCTCCACTCCACTCCAGCCCCTTTCCAATTACTAACTTTCTTCTAAATCCTTCAAAGCAATCCTTTTTTCACAGGCGGGGGGGTGGGGGCACAGATCTGCCTTGCAATTCAGAGGTAATTCTTTCAAAGGGATTTGATTGTCTAACCAAAATGAATCTAAACCTGTTGTTTTGAATGCCACTGCCACGAGTCATTTCAAGCTATGCAAAACAAAACCCTGCTCGTTTGAATAGCGTGGCTTGTCACCTCCGTGAAGTCACATCCATTACCAATATTGCCACAAAAGAGAACAGTGAAAGGGTGGCACGTGTCAACATTTCTTTCATTCCGGTTCTACAAAGCAATGTTGCCTTTAGTTCGGGGTAGTAAATGGGTTTAAATGCATTTGGTACAGTACAGGCATTTAGTGAAGTGTCGGTTGTTGCATTTGGCATTCGGTGCTTCTGGCGTTAGACACTGACAGCTAAAGTGACAAAGTCAGAACTTTGACCTAAGGGGCTGGATGGATGATTTATATTTGAAATTGTATTCCTACCTAACTTACTCTTAATTTGGACTGTAGAAAGTTAGTACCCACCCCTCTCCTAGAAGAATGAAATATTTTGCGAAATATTAAAAAAGGCAGAATATTATATTTCCCTAAATGAGAAATGGCGAAACATGGGTTTTTTTAGAGACAGAAAGCAGACTCAACCTCCCTGCCTCCCAGCAGATATTTTGTGCCGATTAAGAAAGACTCGGCCATCCTATCCACAAAACAAAAGACCTTCAGCTCCAGGATGATAGGATTAAGACATGACCCTTCAGGACATAATAGGATTAACCCACTACCATTTAGCAGCAGAGCTCACTACATTGCACCATCTCCTAAGGACATTGCTTCACCCTCCAAACTTCAACCAAACGTAGCTCAGACAAACACCTAGGATTTGTACTTTGCCTATAGAGTCAGCTATGACCCCTACATAACCCCTACATGGCCCCATGGGAGTCTGACAATAGCCAATATAATACATGTTCTTGCACAGGAACAGGAAGCTCAAGTGCAAAGCCCAAGAGAAGGTATAAAAACCCCTCACTCTCAACTCCATGTGTTCAGCTGCCCAGAACCACCCATACGCTTCTGCTTCATCATTAAACCATCTTTCCAATCAGCCTCCGGCCTCCATTTTGTCTCCAGTGCCTTTCTCCCGGCTTGGAACTGGACTTGGATATTTCTCCCAACATTAGGATGATATATAACAACATGTTTCATTTCACACAATTCATTTACTTAGCATTTTAGTGTCCTTTGCTTCATCAAGCTCTAGAGGAGCGGTAGGGGAGAGTTTTGGCAACACAGGGCTTTCCCAGAGAGAGGTCTGGATTGAGAGACTGATCAATTCTGAGCTGGATAGGTGAGGATCAGGATAGCCTCATGCTGCCTGTTGCATAACTGAAATATATCTCAGGATCCCAAACCTGAACAGACTATGTCACTGATGCATTTGGGGGTGGGGGGCATGGAGAAGTTTATGATTGACAAGATCTTGCTTCTTGTGGGAGCTTCATCACTGGAAGCTTTCAAGAAGAGATTGGACTGCCATTTGTCAGAAATGGTGTAGGGTTTCCTGCTTGGGCGGGGGGTTGGACTAGATGACCTACAAGGTCCTTTCGAACTCTGTTAATCTGTAATCTATTCTCCAAAGCACCAGAAGGCAGGACAAGAAACAGTGGATGGAAACTAATCAAGGAGAGAAGCAATCTAGAACTAAGGAGGAATTTCCTGACAGTGAGAACAATTAACCAGTGGAATGGTTTGCATTCAGAAGTTGTGGTTGTTCTGTCACTGGAGATTTTCAAGAAGAGATTGGACAGCCATTTATCCAGAATTGTGTGGGGTCTCCTGCTCGAGCAGGGAGTTGGACTAGACTAGAAGACCTCCAAGGTCCCTCCCAGCTCTGTTATTCTGTATTCTCTACTGTTTTTTCTGTAAATGGATTAAGTTCAGCTGATACTGCACTGAATTTCTATCAACTGTGGAACCGGCAGGCTAACTTGAGCAGGAAATAATTAGTTAAATTTATTGCAAATATTTACCATCATTTGTTTTGCAATGCAAATAGCAGAATTAGATAGAGTAATGATTATGGCTTCTATCCTACTGAAGCATTGGGGGTCTTCACTAATGCATAGTTGAAGTAGAAAAGAGAAGAGTAAGTTCAGTTCCAGGGCCCTCAAATTACTTGTGGGTATTAATAAGCAACAGGTCAGTCTTTTAATGGCTAAAAAAGAATACCTTGTTATCTATTAATAGACACTTTGAGCATCCCAAAAGAAATAGCTTTATTACATTTATTAGAACATAATCACCTGGCTTTACTGAGCAAATTAAAAACAACTCCATGATTACTTTCTTAGGAAGTCAGTGGAAAAAAAATAAGAAAAGTGTGATGGGATAAGTTAAACACAAACCAAAACTTCCTGATACAGAGGTTTCTGAAAATTTGTTTGTACCATTTAAGGGAAATAGAATCTTATCCTAATATAAAATTCTAAATTAAATCTAAATTCTAAAATTCTAAAATTGCTGGATTTAATCTGGCACTCAAAACTGAAGGTTTGTAACAATTCAAATCCTTAGGGCTTTTATTAAATTGTGAGGTCCTTGGTGTTCTCTGAGCTTGGCTGTTTTCTTGCAGATGTTTCATTATCCAACTAACATCAATTAAAAAAAAGGTTTAAACTTGCATGTCTTCTTGGTATCTCTGAAAGGACATGCCAGGAAAAATTGGTTTGTTTTCCTAAAAATTGTGAATTGATGAAGTCTAAAAATGTTAGAACTGGGGGTAAAATTTATTGATATTGTGAACAATAACATTATTACTCTCTTACTAACCTAAACCTTTTCTTCATTCACACATTCACACAATTCCCTCATATCCCAATTTAGAGGCGTAGACTTTTCACATTCCCAACACACAAAGTCGCACACAAATTTTTGAGCAAAAGCCCGTGGTTGTTAGCCATTGTTTTAACTTTTTATCCACTGTTTCGATTATCATCTCTGAAGGAGATGGGCAATTTAGAAACATGAAACATAAATAAATAAAATAATCCTGAAACTCACTAAATGAAGCTTACAGAAAAAGCAGCATAGCAATAAATATGTATCTTTAAATAATAAAATCATTTGAAGCAGAAACTGTAATTTAGTGGTAACTGGTCTTTCTTTGTTCATTCTTGGAACAATTCTAAAGGACAAAGTAGAAAAATATTTCATACAAAGAACCAAAAATAATCAATATTAGATGTGGGATAGTTGTTTGATATTTATACCAGAACTTAAAAGAGATTTCTTTGGTTTGCAACTCAAGAGCTTTTTTATATACAAGATTGTTTATCTGTATGTCACTCTTTCTTTCACTTGTTTAATTCAGAGGTTCTCAAATTATCACAGACAAAAGTCTTGTCTCATTTATTGATTTATGCAGCCGCATGGAGTTTAGACAGAATTTCCAGGTCTAGGTGAGTGAAACTTGACGGGAAAAGATACAGATATGGGATACAAATAAGTTCTCTAGAATTTTTTCCTTCAGGGGAACAAGACCACAAGCTTCTTGATGGGAAAATACAACTCGCTATATCCAGACATGCAGCCTTGTCTACTTAATTCCCATTTCCCTTCCAACAGGAAGAATAACAGAAATTCATCTTTGGTAGAACAAGATCCATGAGTTCAAGTCAACAGCATTCCTAAGAAAGCTAAAGACATATTAACTCAGTTTATCAGGCCAATGAAGGGCTCTCCAAGACAGAGAACCTTCCCATCTCCTAAATTCTCTTGCCCGTTTCGAATGAACCCAACATACAGTAGATCAAAACTATTTTCAGATCAGTTTTGGACATGTTGCGAGCCTATTGTCTATAAGTCTACCACTGGCCGAAAACATCAGCCAATTGGTTCTTGCTTTTCCTTGCTAAGTACTTCTTGGCAAATCAAACTCCCCCTAGTCCAGGGGTGTCAAACTCAAGGCCCGGGGGCTGGATTCGCCTCACGGAGTGCTTAGATCTGGACCGCAGGGCCGCCCTGGAAAGAGCAAAGGACCGGCCCGCAGTGCCTCTGCCAGAAAAAAACAGAGCTTTATTTTTGCTGGTAGAGGGTTGCAGGAGGCCATTGCAGCCAAAAACAGAGCTCACGAGGGCCACAGGCAGCCCTCTCGAGGTCTGTTTTTGCTGGCAGAGGATTGCAGGAGGCCGTCGCAGCCGAAAATGGAGCTCGGGAGCCCGTTTTCGCTGGCCAAGCGCTCGGGCCACCACAGGCACCCCCGACACGAGTGACGTCAATCTGGTCCATGTCCCCCTGGCCACGCCCCCTTCGCCCCCCCCCAAAAAACCCAAACACAACCCTGGTGCAGCCCTCAATGGAATCGAGTTTGACACCCCTGCCCTAGTCTGTGCTTCAACACACTCATTCCCCCCTCTTCGTTGTAAGAAAAAAAAATTTTTTTTAAGCATTTATCTACTTTCCTGTGCTTGACATAATGGCAAACTTCCATGTCCTTCCAAACTTCTAATGCTGGCATCTGTGCAATTATGAATTGGCACTCCTTTATTGTGACCATACCAGCATGCTGTTATAATAAGATCCCAGGAGCTGGATATTGGATCCAGTCATGAATCTCTTCCAACGATGCAAAGATGAAAACAGAGATGCACTGCCATTTCTGAAGCTGCATCCTCTTCATGTTCTGACCCGGCTCCCAAACACGACAAACCCTCTGTAGTTAAATCAATTATTCCTTTATTAGGAGCACCAGCAGCCCCGGCAAAAAGTTTATCTCTCACCGCAGGCTAACAAGTCTGTCCAGCAGGGAGATGAATAGTTATCTGCCACATCTATTTATCTCCACCCCCTGCCTTTTATCCCCAGAGCTAGGGTGGGGCTTCGCTAACAGTGGCTCTTCCGTCCCAAGGACCAGCCCATAGATTTCCACTGCTCTCCTCTCCTCTGCCTTAGGTGCATCCACGCATCAGGCACTGGATCCAGCTGTTCCTCCTCTTCCTCATCAGCCACCTCCAGACCTGGGGGCTGTTGACTCTCCATCTGAGGGCTGACGGACGGCCCAGGCTCCGCCTCTGTCTCTCTCTCTCTCTCTGACAGCACCATTCCCTCTTCCCCCTCGGAGCACTCAGGTTGCCTTGATGCTGGCCCTGACTCCCACGCTTCCTCCTCATCTGATTCGGCTGCTGGAGGAGCCGGCGGCCGACAGGCCACAACACTTCCCAGCCATGAATACAAAACCATTATCATGGGGACCTATCTAAATTGTCTACAATTGCAAGCCAAGTCTTCTCACAACGACAGTGTGTGATCTATGGGATGCTCAACTCACAAACATACTGCTACTCCAGCTTTACCTGGAAGGATTCAAGCAATTCGTTAGATAGGAATGATTGTCATATTAAAAAGAAGTCCCCCGTCACCTTCACCCATTATAAATTGGTTTCTTTCTTACTGAATTTTGGTTAAGTTTTAATGCTAATATTGATCACTTACATGTCTTATGTTGTATTTTTATTATGCTTGTGAGTCTCCCAGAGTTGCCCGATAGAGAGATGGGCAGCATGTAAATTTAATAAATACAGGTGGTCCTCGACTTACAACCACAACCATTGCTAAGCAAGACGGTTGTTAAGTGAGTTTTGCCCCCATTTTACAATCTTTCTGGCCAGGGTTGTTAAGTGAATCACAATAGTTGTTAAGTTAGTAATATGGTTGTTAAATGAATCTGGCTTCCCCATTGACTTGGCTTGTCAGAAGGTCGCAAAAGATGATCACATGTCCCAGGGACACTTCAACCGTCATAAATACATGCCAATTGCCAAGCATCCAAATTTTGATCACGTGACTCTGGGGATGCTGCAATGGTTGTAAGTGTGAAAAACAGTCAAAAGTCACTTTTTGAGTGCCGTTGTAACTTTGAATGGTCACTAAATGAATGATTGTAAGTCGAGGACTATCTATAATAATAACAAATAATAACATATTTTCTTTTTACCTGGTGGCGCAGTGGTTAGAATGCAGTACTGCAGGCTAATTCTGCTGACTGCTGACTGCTGACTGCCAGCAGTTCGGCAGTTCGATCCTGTCCGGCTCATGGTTGACTCAGCCTTCCATCTTTCCGAGGTCGGTAAAATGAGGACCCAGATTGTTGGGGGCAATATGCTGACTCTGTAAACCGCTTAGAGAAGGCTGTAAAGCACTGTAAAGCGGTATATAGGTCTAAGTGCTATTGCTATTACCTAATGTAAAAGTTAAGCAATCCAATTTATTCAGCTGCTAATCTCTATTAGGTAGTGGAGGTAGTGACAGATTTTATTTTCATGGGCTCCAAGATCACCGCAGATGGGGGCTGCAGCCAAGAAATTAAAAGACGCTTGCTCCTGGGGAGGAAAGCCATGGCAAATCTAGACAGCATACTAAAAAGCAGAGACAGCACCCTGCCAACAAAAGTGCATATAGTGAAGGCTATGGTTTTCCCAGTTGCAATGTATGGCTGTGAAAGTTGTACCATAAGGAAGGCTGAGCGCCAAAGAATTGAGGCCTTTGAACTATGGTGCTGGAGAAGACTCCTGCGAATCCCTTGGACTGCAAAGCGAACAAACCGGTCAGTCCTAGATGAGATCAACCCTGACTGCTCTTTAGAAGGCCAGATCCTGAAGACGAAACTCAAATACTTTGGCCACCTAATGAGAAGGAAGGACTCACTGGAGAAGAGCCTAATGCTGGGAAAGATTGAGGGCAAAAGAAGAAGGGGACGACAGAGAATGAGGTGGCTGGATGGAGTCATTGAAGCATTGAGGTGTGAGCTTAAATGGACTCCAGAGGATGGTAGAGAACAGGAAGGCCTGGAGGAACATTGTCCATGGGGTCGCGATGAGTTGGACATGACTTCGCAACAAACAACACAAATCTCTATTACTTTATAAACTCGATAAAAGCTGTCTTCTCCTTGCCTTGTCTCTAATATATTTTATTTGTGCTTCTTGTTGCAACTCCAAGAATAGTTTCTTTAACATGTGTTCAAAAAGTGTACAGGTAGTTTTTTTATTAGAAATTAGAAATAACAGAGTTGGAATGGACCTTGGAGCAGGGGTGGGTTCCTACCGGTTCGGACCGGTTCGCCCGAACCGGGGGCGACCTGCTAGTGACGTCATCAGAACCAGATCGGTGGTTGCCGGTCCGTGGGGGCCGCCATCTTTTTTAAAAAAAAAATTTGAATTTTTTTTATTTTTTTTTCTGAGCATGCTCAGAAGGTGACTTCCAGCACTGTGCATGCGGTCGCCATCTTTTTTTGGCTTTATTTATTTTATTTTTATTTTTTTTCAAATTGAAGCCCAGCTCTACCTAGGATCGAACTCACAAAATGTGACATATTATATGCTGTCTCTAAAGGCTGTGCTAAAAGAACTTGATGCTCACTGACACAATGTGTTTTTTGCTTGAAGCCAATTGAAGCCAATTATGAATTCATGAATTTTGACTTGAATTTTATGCATAAATCTGCATGGGCTTGCTTAAGCTCTTCATCCTATAGGTCAGTGATGGCTAACCCTTTCCGGACCGAGTGCCCAAAGCGTGCGCATGAACCCCCAAATGCCCCCTGCACATGTGCCCCACCCTGCGCATGTGTGTGCCCCCCGTGCAAGCGTGCCTCCCGGGCCCCTGCCCCAGGGGTGGGTTCCTACCGGTTTAGACCGGTTCGCCCGAACCGGTAGCGACCTGCTAGTGACATCATCCGAACCGGATCGGTGGTTGCCGGTCCGTGGGGGCCGCCATCTTTTTTTAAAAAAAATTTGAATTTTTTTTTATTTTTTTTCTTGATTTTTTTTTTTTTTTTTATTTTTTTTTGAAGTCAACTTTCTGAATTGNCTGAGCATGCTCAGAAGGTGACTTCCAGCACTGTGCATGTGGTCGCCATCTTTTTTTGGCTTTATTTATTTTATTTTTATTTTTTTTCAAATTGAAGCCCAGCTGGCACCTCTACCTAGGATCGAACTCACAACCTCCTGATTGTGAGGCAAAATAGCAATAGCACTTAGACTTATATACCGCTTTACAGTGCTTTACAGCACTCTCTAAGCGGTTCACAGAGTCAGCATATTGCCCCCAACAATCTGGGTCCTCATTTTACCCACCTCAGAAGGATGGAAGGCTGAGTCAACCTTGAGCCGGTGAGATTTGAACCGCTGAACTGCTAAACAGTCAGCTGAAGTAGCCTGCAGTACTGCACTCTAACCACTGCGCCACCTCGGCTCTTCTACCTCTAGGCCACAGCAGCTATGATTGGAAAGTGATTGATTCTGCCTGCTACTAAGTGGCTGGGTTTTCTTTCTTTATGCTTTTAATGGTTTTTTTAAAAGGATATTTTATTGTTAATTTTTTTCAGGGCATTTCGTTGGTTTTAAGAAAATTTTTTTTTAAAAAAAATATTGTTTTTAGGAAATGTTTTATTTGTAATGGAGTATCCTGCTTTTAAGTGCAGGTTGGTCCTTGACTTAGAACTGTGTCACTTAACAACTGCAGGGATGCATGCATCTTAGCATCTCCTGGTATTAGTCCAAAGCAGGGGTCCCCAAACTTGGCAACTTTAAGACTTGTGGACTTCAACTCCCAGATTTCTCCAGCCAGCTATGCTTGCTGGAGAATTCTGGGAGTTGAAGTCCACAAGTCTTAAAGTTGCCAAGTTTGGCGCCCTCTGGCCCATGGTTTGTGAGATTTTGGTTCAATACCTGGTGGAAAATAATATGTATTATTCTTTTTTTAAAATAAACAAAACATTAACGGAGTTGGAAG
>QLTV01020728.1:669647-681983 GCA_003457575.1 Thermophis baileyi
TGGTTATAGAAAAGAATAGAATAGAATTATTTATTGGCCAAGTGTGATTGGACACACAAGGAATTTGTCATTGGTGCATATGCTCTCGGTGTACATAAAAGACAAGATACATTCGTCAAGAATCATGAGGTACAACACTTAATGATTGTCATAGGGTACAAATAAGCAATCAGGAAACAATCAATATCAATATAAATCGTAAGGATACAAGCAAATGAAAAGTTTAAGGAACTGAAAGCAATTTATAAAATATTATTTGGATGTGATGGGAGCAAAGATATCTTGGAAGAATAGAAAGACACGGATAAGCACATTGAAAGATGGAATAAACTAGATTTAGGCATTTCAAAAATCCTTATCCTTACATCTTTAATTTTTGTGGTTTACTATTCATAATGTCTTTTCTGCAGCTTGCATATTCTGCATATCCCAAAATGAATCATATGTATATGTATACATTCAAACTATACTGTGATGTTTCTCTGTGTCATATACCGGTATGTTTGTGTCATATATATGTGTGTGATGTGGGTATATGCATAATGGTTATCCTTTGAGAGCTGAATGCAATGAAATTTCATTTTAATGTATGCTGATTAGTGTACATTTAAAGTGACAATACAGTTTTTATTCTATTCTATTCTATTCTATTCTATTCTATTCTATTCTATTCTATTCTATTCTATTCTATGCCATGCCATGCCATGGCATGCCATGCCATGCCATGCCATGCCATTCCATTCCATTCCATTCCATTCCATTCCATTCCATTCCATTCTATTGATGGATATGTATGCATTTGATATGTACATAAAAACATGTTAGCATTCAACATCAGAAAATCCGATTTCTTCATATCTTGAGTTAGACTCTACACAGGTTTAAGTGGGGGGAGGGTTTATGGTAATATCAAGAATTCTAACATTAATACCCCCTCCCCAAATTCCCTTTTCCCAGTTTCTACTGGCCCTTTTAATATCACAGAGAAATGCAGAGAATAGGGCTGAAAAATATGCTGGTTCAAAAATATGTTCCAACCAATGGACATCAACACGGTCTCTTGCCGCTAACAGATCACAGATTACATTTGGCCCTAGGGTTCTCTGCAGCTGCCCCCTTACTTCAAGGAACAGATCCAGGGGTGGGTTTTAACTTACCTCACTGCCGGTTCAATTCCTCCCACGCCGTGTGGTTGCGCGCGCATGCGCAGTGGTGAAAATTTGCAAAAAATTCCCCCCCAAAAAGCCAAAAACAAGATGGCGGCACATGCGCAGTGCCGGGGACTCAGCTTCTGCGCATGCGCAGAAGAAAAAAAATAGTAAAAAAATTCCCCCCCAAAAAAATCCCAAAAAAATATGGCAGCGTCCACTGACCGGCACCGACAGAACCGGATCCGTGACATCACCAGCGGTTTGCTACCGGTTCTATAGAACCAGTGGGAACCGGGAGGAACCCACCTCTGAACAGATCCTGTTAGATCAGCCAGACCCAGATCTTAATGGACCTAGTAGGGTTTTAGAGGGATCCTGGGGGGTTTTGTTTTGTTTTGTTTTTTGCCAAAGCTCTGGCATCTGGTTTGGCAAGATGTCCTCACTGCAGCTTGGAATGAGCAAGTTGATATGGGGATGTTGTTTGAGGTGTTGGGCTTTTCATTTATGTTGTGTGGTTTTTATGGCTTTATTGTTGTTATGAGCTGCCTAGAGTTGTTTTAAGATGTGTTGCTGTACAAATCTTGTAAACAAATAAATAAATAGATGTTCCACCATTCATCATCTTTTAAAGACCCCATAATCCCTTGCGGGGTGGAGTCTGGGCAACTGAATGGAGATGAGTGATTACTGGCCGGATGCCCTTCCTGTCGCCAATGCGGAGTTATATTCAGCAGATATACAGTATTCTCATCGTGCCCAGAGAGAGAAATATCTGCCTCTACCTAGGATCGAACTCACAGCCTCCTGATTGTGAGGCGAGAGCTCCACCACTAGGCCACTGCACCACTCAAATAGATGTTCCGCCATTCCTTGAAGGAAATTGAAACATCAGATTGCACTAATTACAGTACCACTGGAGACTTCAAGGTAGACCAAATTGATGATTGATAGGATCCTCCATGGTCATAGACAGACATACTGCAATGGTTTGGTTTGATTGTAAATAGCTGGTGTGGAAGTTATCTCAATCAATTTTAGTTTAGAAGGGACTCGGAGCAACAAGGCCCAAGGCTTGGAATACATGATGACTTTTACAAAAAAAAAAGATATTTCTTTTTTTCCCTTCTTCCCACAGTAGAATCAACTGATTGTATGAATTATTTAAGTATCCAGAGTCCTATTCAATTGTTTTGCTGAGACCAAATGTCCCAGCTCATTTGGCAATCAAAATATTGAAAAGTAAATGAAGTTCAGCATCACAGCTCCTATTTGCAAGTTGGGGAAGGCAAGAAATGGGAAGTCATTTTGTTCTGGCATCTTCTCCATAGTATAATGCAGGAATCTTCAGTCTTTCCAAGAGGAAAAGTATATTGAAATTTCAAGAAAGGATTCTGGTTTGTTCATAAATGAATACACTATGTTTAATTCTGTCAAGGTAACATTAAGCCAATGTGTGACTGTTTTGAAAAGGGACAGTTCTGTCTCTATCAACGCTTCACAGCAATGGTTGCCTGTGTGAGGACCCAGGTTCAGTGAAGTGTGTGTCACACAGAGTGTGACATTTGATCAACAACTGGCATTTCTGAAAGCAGTCCCATAATTGTGTAACCTGTCTTGTTTGAGAATCAAAATGAAGTTTCCCTTTAGAAACCACAGGTATGTACACATGTACACATTTCCTCGGTAACATCCAGGGGTGGGTTCCTCCCGGTTCGGACCGGTTCTCCCGAACCGGTAGCAGCCCGCTGGTGATGTCACAATGACGTCACTGAACCGGATCGATCGGTTAAATTAAATTAAATTAAATTTATTTTTTTTACTTCTGAGCATGCGCAGAAGCTGACTTCCGGCATTGTGCTTGCAGTCACCATCTTTTTTTTTTGGCTTTTTTTTATTTTTTGGAGATTTTTGGGGGATTTTTTCCTATTGCGCATGCGCACGCGCATGAGGAATGCACATGCACACGAGGCGCGGGAGGGAGCGAACCTGCAGCGAGGTAAGTAGGAACCCACCCCTGGTAACATCTGTGATTGTGAATTCAATTTAACTGATTTTTCTAATATTGCTTTTCTTTTGGGGTTATCTCAGTTTTTATCACGAAGGTACAAAATAAGGGCTGGAAACTTACAGTGGAGGGATCTCACACTGAGATAGCAAGTTCATGTAAATGCTAACAGGTTTGGCTCATTCATGTTGAAGAGATTATAATTGGTCTGTCAGTATTAAACATTTCTTTTCACAAATGATAGGGAAGCCTACTCAATTAGCACAGTGCAAGAAACGTGGCAAGTCCTGTGAAGGATGCGACAATACAACATAGCACTACTCTGCCTTGGGAAACCCTTCTTACTAAGTGCCAAAATGATCTACAAATCACACATGATTTTCTTTACGCTTTGCTGGTGTTAAAAGGATTTTGATGGCCTGGTCATTCTGGTATAAAATAAAGAAGCGTATTCTTTGCCTATCATTTTTCAGCAGCAATTTCATTTTCATTAAATAGTAGTCTTGGTGCCCTGGCACACACAAAAATTAAGTGCTCTTTCTAAGAATATGTTCTCTAAACTACAGTCACTAAATCCTGAATATTTGCCCAAACTTCTTTTCATCTGCAGCAGTTTCATTGGTAACCGTTACTTTTAGGAAAAAATGAATGGTTGTATGATGCATTCGAAACCATCATTCATAATCTAAATTCTTCTTCTTCTTCTTCTTCTTCTTCTTCTTCTTCTTCTTCTTCTTCTTCTTCTTCTTCTTCTTCTTCTTCTTCTTCTTCTTCTTCTTCTTCTTCTTCTTCTTCTTCTTCTTCTTCTTCTTCTTCTTCTTCTTCTTCTTCTTCTTCTTCTTCTCCTCCTTCTCCTCCTCCCCCTCCTCCTCCTCCTCCTCCTTCTCCTCCTTCTTCTTCTGTCCCATTAGAAGATGTTAGATAAATTTGGGGGATAAAAACAATGCCCCAGATTTTATTAAACAGACATTCTCTTACAAGGTTAACCAGAGCAATAGCAGTCTTCAATCTGTTAGGCTTTGTTTGCTTCAGATAAACTATTTCATGTTTACAGTTTGCAAATCACAATGTGGAAAAAGTTTTGGACATGAGAAAGGTAGGAAAAATAGAGACCTTTCAAAATTGGGCCGAAGGACTGTATCTTGCCCCTCAATCTTGCTGACATCTTATAATTGTCCTGTGCTTCTCTCTGTCAGAATCCAAGAGAGAACGAACTGTCTGTCAAAGCAGTATAAAAAATTACTAGCTATGCCTTTGTTAGGCCCACTCTAAAATTCTAGGCCTTCAGTCAATAAAAGGCAGCAAATTGCTGTGGGGAATAATATCTGCTTCATGCCTCAAAAAGAGAATGCAAGATTAAACAGGAAAACTGCTTTCACAACAGTTCAAAAATAAGTACATTTTAAAAGTGAGTCATAAGATTTTAGCAAGTCTTCGGAAAATACTGCTTCACATGCTGTTCATTCTTTGCTGAGATCCAACTTGAGAAAGATGCTGCTGATTTTTTTGAAGTTCTCCGAACTCCTTCCCTATCCAATTGTGAACTCTAATTATAAACAAAAATTGTCACGAGGTGGCAAAACGTGACCTATAAATACTGATTGCAAAGATCCGGGAATGAGAATTGTGTATGGGTACACTTGGACTGGTCTATTTAAACAAAAAACAAAACAAAAAACAGCGAAAACATTTACATTCTCAACATCTTAAGAAGCGGAACAGACATAAACCAAGGCATTTCAACATTCACAATCAGGCTGTGTATGACTAGAGGGAAGAACACCATTGTGTCTCAGGACTTACACCAAGCAAGTAAAAGAATGCACTTGAAAGTAACAGTGTGAGTTATTCTTGTAACTGAATTATTATCAGTTACAAACTGATCCAGACACATCCCTAATAATCAGACCTTAGCACTGCTGGGTTGCTCAGATGCCGGCTGCTTGAAATATGTCCCATTGCGATGACTGTTGATACTAGCAACAACATAACTCACATTTACATTGAATATTTCAAAGGCTAGCTTCCATGGCAGAGGTGGGTTTCAGCAGGTTCTGACCAATTCTGGAGAACCGGTAGTGGAAATTTTGAGTAGTTCGGAGAACCGGTAGTGGAAATTTTGAGTAGTTCGGAGAACCGGTAGTGGAAATTTTGAGTAGTTCGGAGAACCGGTAGTGGAAATTTTGAGTAGTTCGGAGAACTGGTAGTGGAAATTTTGAGTAGTTCAGAGAACCGGTAAATACCTCCTCTGTCTGGCCCCGCCCCCATCTATTCTCTGCCTCCCGAGTCCCAGCTGATCGGGAGGAAATGGGGATTTTGCAGTAACCTTCCCCTGGAGTGGGGCGGGAATGGAGATTTTAGAGGCTCCTTCCCCTGCCACACCCACCAAGCCACGCCCATCAAGCCACACCATGCCCACCAAGCCACGCCCATATAACCGGTAGTAAAAAAAATTGAATCCCACCACTGTTCCATGGGCTTCGTGGCTCATGTCTGCCTTAAATCAATCAATCAGTCAATTAATCTATCCACCTTGCTCTGGCAACTCTAAGATGTAGATAAGAAACTAGGTCAGGTCCTCATCATAATTTCTCATAATTCTTTGTCTATGGAGATTCTCAGTCATCCAGGTCATGGTTGTCCCAAAGCAGGGGTGAAATGTGGCTTGCCCCCATCCCGTGCAGCTGCTCATGGATCCGGACGAACAGGAACAGTCCATAGGGTGGCAAGAGCGGTCTGTAGCGACGGCACCGGAGTCTGAGACCGAAGAGGAAGCAGGGCCAGAGGACGATGCGCAATCAGGGCCTTCTGCACCTCCTCAGCAGGAGTTCAGTGACTCCAGTGAAGAGGAGGGGCCTCTGATTGATGCCAGAGCACGCAGGGCAGCTAGCCGGCAAGAGTGGCTGTTTAGAAGGAGGTCTCCTCGAAGGTAAACTTGCAGGCAGAGGGGCCACGCCCTAAGACTATATAAGGTTGGATCACACCACACACTCTTGCTGGAGACAATTTGTTTGCATTCATCTTGGCTGCCGTTTGAACTTCATTCCTATCAGTTGGATTGAATCCAGTCCGGGCTCTTGGCCAACTCCAGCAAAGTAATTGTATTTGATGGACTTAATGACCTGCTTGTGTCTTTCATATTTGGAATCCTGGCCAAAGTGTTCTGTGCTTGAAAACAAACACTTTGGCAACGAATTAGTATTCACTTTAATATTAAGCAGTTATTAGTATTAAAGCCTTTTTGTTTAAATAACAGTGTGTGTGTGTCGCTTTCTGGGGGTTTGCCGCGCTGGGTCACAACACTACCGGTTCGGATCGGTTTGGGAGAACTGTTAACAAACATGTGGCCTGGTTCACCGAACCGGTAGTGACGGCTGGCTGGCCATGCCCCCAAACCGGTGCCCCAGTCTCTGTTCGCTCACCCTGCCCTGCCCAGTCTCTGTTCTGCAGCTTGCTTGCCTGAAGCGCTGCGCCCCTGATCTGCCTGCCAGGTAAGCCTGCGAAGTTGTGGCCTACCTAGCTGCCCCTGCCCCCCCATCCCAGCCTGCTTTCCCTACTCCATTCCCCGCAGCTGCAGCCCCAACATGCTTGCCTGCCTTCCACATGGCTTTCCCAGTGTCCCCGTGGCCAGCTTGTGAAGGCAGGCAAGCGGAAGGCCGCATGGAAGGCAGGCAAGCATGTCAGGGCCAGCCGGCTGTGGGGAAGGCAGCTAGCAGCCTTCCCGGCATTCCCCCTTGCCCGCTTGCCTTCCGAGGTCAGCATCCAGCCCAGCCCAACCAGTGGGTGGGCGGGCAGGCAGCCCTTGGTGGAGACACAGATGCTGCTGCTTTGGGGCTGAGGGGGGCAGTGGCCGGGCTAGCCAGTCACCACGCTCTTTGCCCTCTATTCGGGGCGAAAAGGTGCTGGACACTTTGGGGAGAGGGATCGCTGCCGAGCGTGCTCCCTCCTGGCACAATTTGCTGAGTGGATTCTTCCCTGCCCCTTTCCTTCTCCACCAAGGGCCGCCCACTTCTGAAGTATCTCCCCCCCACCTCGGCAGTCGTGCTCTCCCCCTTTTCACACCCGAGCTTTCAAATCATATTCACAGCTTCCAAGCTTTGGGTGGCTCCCTCTGCGGAGCCCCCGGACAGCTAAAGTTCAGGTCGGGGCATGGATGGATCAGAAAGGGGCGGGGAAGAATCCGCTCGGCAAGTTGCGCCAGGAGAGAGCGCGCTCGGCAGCGATCCCTCTCCCCAAAGTGTCCAGCACCTTTTCGGCCTGAAAAGAGGGCAAAGAGTGTGACTACTGGCTAGCCCGGGCAGCACCAACGTCAGGCTCTCAGTGCTGCGGACAGCTGCCATCTCCCTGCCCCATCGCTGCTATCAGCTTGTTGCAACTGGAAGGTCCCTGCCAGTCGCTGATCGCCGAGCGCTGCCCAGGGAAGCTGCTGCTCTCCTCCTCCTCCTCTCTTCCTCCTCCTCCTCCTCCAGCCGACAAGCATTTTCCTTCCTTCACTGCAGAGGAAGCCCTTTTGCTCATGCAGGGACTGAAAATCAGCCGTGAAAGGAGGGGTGGGGGTGGGGGGAAGCGAGCATGAACGCCAAAAAACAAACCAGAGATTTAAAGAGACTGCGGCTGCCGCTTTTTTTTTTCAGGTTTAGAAAGCCAGTTTAGTGAGTTTCACCACATTTTACAAGTTGGCCACGCCCACCCGGTCACATGACCATGAAGCCATGCCCACCAAGCCACACCCACAGAACCGGTAGGGAAATTTTTTAGATTTCACCACTGTCCTAAAGGTGCTTTTTTTTCAAGAGGCAACTGGACTTTCTGGTTTTTCTTTGAAGATGTTTCGCTTCTCATCCAAGAAGCTTCTTCAGCTGTGAGTAGATGGTGGGGAATGGAAGGATTTATACTCCTTGCAGACAGCTGGTCATTTGTATTCTTTTAGAGAGTTGTTAAGGCCACCTGGAGGTTTATCTATGTCGTCGGGGTCACCTGAGTGGTGCAAATGGGTGTGGAGCCTTCTTGGAATTGTATTGAAGTTGAATTGAACAGCCCTTTCTCAACAGGGGGGTGGGATACAACATCATCTATCTCCAGTTTACAGCACAGTCCTTTCAACAGTTCCAAGAAGTTGATGGGATTAAAATTTACATCCTGACAAAAATTCTAAGAACAGGTCATCACCTTTAGGACATAATAGGATTAACCCACCACCATTAGAATAGCAAAAGACACCAGGCTCACTACACTGCACAATCCCCTAGCAGCATCTTTGCACAACCCCCTGCATCATCTCAGAACCCTATAAAAATCCATGTACTCATCAAACCAATTTGTCAGCTGCCCCAGAACTACATGCTGCTGTTGGTTCTGCTCACCAATAAACTGAGTCCGTCTTTTCAATCAGCCTCCATTTTATTTACAGTGTCTTTCTCCCGGCTTGGAACCGGACCGGATTTTCCTTCCAACATATTCAAATGCCAGACCAAGATTGCAACTGTGATCCATTTCAGCCTTGGGCAAATTGACCAAAGCTTACTCCAGAGTAATGTCCATTACATTCATTGGGGCGTGCTCATGAACAAATCTACCTAGGATTACAGCCAGGCAGTTATCATATAGCTGCATTGAAGCAGTGTTTTTATTATACCGTAATCACTGCAAAATGCAATATTTTTGAAAAACAGAGATTTTAGTGTTTTTATCTGTTTGTTTTTGTCCTGTCAAGATCAATTCTGTTTATTTTATTATTTGGTGTTTTTTTTAAAAAAAAAACATAGTTTAGGATCGTTCTCAAAAATAAAAATAGGTTGACTTTATAGCAAATGTAATTGCTGCAGTAATTAATTGGAAAGCCATTCTGCAAATGATTATTATGAAAGACCTAAATATTGTCTCGGCGTTGACAATACTATAAATAAAGCTCCTTGAAACCACTTCATAGTGTTTAAACAAATTGAAATGTTCATATAAATGTAGTGATAATAACTACGTATGTGACTAAGCACATTTTTACACAATGGATTTGCACCAGTTTAAAAGGGTCAGATCTGACCTCTTAACATTAGTTATGTTACGAGCCGTGGTGTGGCAGTGGTTAGAATGCAGTATTGAAGGCTAATTCTGCCGACTGCCAGAGGTTCGATCCTCACCGGCTCAAAGTTGACTCAGCCTTCCATCTTTCCGAGGTTGGTAAAATGATGACCCAGTTTGTTGGAGACAATATGCTGACTCTATAAACTGCTTAGAGAGGGTTGTAAACAGGGGTGGGATTGAAAATTTTTAGCAACCGGTTGTCTGCCCGGTTGCTGGGTGGGCATGTTGTCCTCCTGCACCACAGTGGAAGGGGGCATTTTTGCCCTCCCCAGACTCCAGAGGCTTTCCTCGAGCCTCCGGAAGGGCAAATATGGCCTCCCCCAGGCTCTGGAGGCCTCTGGAGGCCAGAAACGGGCTCATTTCCAGACTTCCGGTACTTCCGGTAGGCCCGTTTTTCACCTTCCCCAGGCTCTGGAGGCTTTCCTCAAGCCTCCGGGAGGGTGAAAATGGCCTCCCCCGGGCTCCAGAGGCCCTCCAGAGGCCGGAAACAGGCTCATTTCTGGACTTCCGATAGTCCCATTTTTCGCCCTCCCAGAGCCTCCGCGCGGTCCCTGCACTTACCTGGCATCCAAAATGGGCTGCGTGGGGACTCCTGGGAGAGGTGGGGCAGGGTAGGTGAGGTCAGCCAGTCCTTGCAACTACCGCTTCGGCGAACCAGATGTAAAATTAACATCCAGTTTGCCCGAACTGGTCCGAACCGGTTGAATCCCACCCCTGGTAAAGCACTGTGAAGCGGTATATAAGTCCTATTGCTATTGCTAAACCCATTCAATCTGGAGGTCAGAAGAAGACTTGAAACTACAGCAAATATCACATTTTTTTTGTCCTGTGGTGGAGCATTTTAATATTGGCCGTAGCTGTTGCTTCATCCCACTGTTTGGTTCTTATTTCACAGGATCTTTGCAGTGAAAAGAGGAATGGGGGTTTGATGGCTCAGCAGCTCCCCCTTGTAGCAATCTTATAATGTGGGAGAAAATATGGGTTAGAAGAATGTGTATTGATGGCTTTTGTTTCTTCCTTTTTTACGGAGGAGGGTGGATATGAAATGAACTGTTATTCCAGAATTGCAACAGGACTTAGATTAATGCCGTCCTTTACTCTCTCCTATTAGTCTGATAGAGACAGCACTGACTGGCTCATGGCATTTTCGGTGTTTCAAAATCAACAGAAGTAAACCCAATTACAATCTAGCTTGAAGCTCCTTCTGGTGAGTGACTGAAGAACAGGCAGAGTCTGGAAAGTAACTACAAGGGTCATCTATCTGTCTTCAGTGCTGAATTAAAAGTATTTCTACAAGCATAGCTAAATTTCATTTTTCAAAAATTGCTGTTTCAATTGCTTTTTCCTACGTATACTTTCCCACCAGATTTCATTAAAACATCACACCCATTTTTCAGAACTCATCCCAGGATATAGGAATTCCCATTAGCCTAGAATTTATCCTTAATATCAATAGAGTTGTACGGAAACACAGAAAAGTTCAGAATCGTATCACAATCTAAATATGAATGTCTTTTCTTTTCTTTTCTTTTTTGCCGGTGCATAAAAGAGTTTTCTTTTCCTAAAGAGATGAGCTGTCTTATCTTTTTAAGATGATCATCAGCCTGGATTTTATCAAGCCTACTGAATAATTGAAGATACAGCATCAGAAAATTCCATGTTTGGCTTAGAAATTGTCTCAGAAGAGAATGCAAATAATGCTCCTTCTTTGTATACATGCTCAAATAAAAAGAGCATCAATTTTCTTTTCCTTTCCCACCGCCCTCTTTCCCACCCTGTTATTGGCAGCTGGGGAAAGTTCAGCTAGCCAAGATCTAATTGCAAAGTGTGTGCTGGTTTTCTTGTCTCTCTTCAGTGTATGATTAAAGTAAAAAAAGCAAGCTCTAGCAGCAGGCACGCGCCTCTGAGTCCCAATATCAGCTCCAAATTTCCTGAATATGAAGTTAAAGCTTGCGAAGTTATTCTGAAACCCAGAAAAGGAAGGAAGGAAGGAAAGTTCAATGCAATAGCTATCAAGAGTAGCTGAATCGTCGTATTCATATCAGCAAGGGTCATAATATACATCATCGTCTTTTAATGACCCCATAATCCCTTGCGGGGTGGAGTCTGGGAAACTGAATGGAGTTGAGTGTTTACTGGCTGGATGCCCTTCCTGTCACCAATGCAGAGTTATATTCAGCAGACATAATCTCAACATGACCAGAGAGAGAAATATCTGCCTCTACCTAGGATCAAACTTGTAGCCTCCTGATTGTGAGACGAGAGCTCCACCTCTAGGCCACCGCACCACTCTAGTGTCATAACATACATGAGGTTTCAGTAATACCATTTTCGGCATCTGCATCTTCTTCTAAAGCAGTAGTTCTCAACCTTCCTAATGCCGTGACCCCTGCCCCGCCGCAGTGACCCCCTCCCCGCCCCCTCCCTGAGCGTGCTCGTTGCCAGGTGAGAAGCGATGAGGTGACAAAGGGGCGTGGCACCAAGATGGCGGGCTAGCACGCGCGGCCCTTCCATCGGCACCTGCGCATTCGAGGGCCGCCCATGCGTCGCACCACCCCCGGGTAGTGATAGAGGAGCAGTGTCTTGGTTCCTAAGACCATCGGAAATATGTGTTTTCCGATGGTCTTAGGCGACCCCTGTGAAAGGGTCGTTTGACCCCCAAAGGAGTCGCGACCCACAGGTTGAGAACCGCTGTTCTAAAGCATTGTGAACTGTAGAGCATTTGATTGTCTATCCCAAACCCGAGTGAGAGCACATTAGTCTTAATCCTGCCTTATTTTCCATCGTTTCTCCAAAATGCACACCTGTGTTTCTCCTCTGTTTTGGAACACCTGGCTGGAGTTCTGAAAACCAGCAATTAGGGATAAAGATGAATAATCTGAAGCTGTATCCAGATTGAGGGTCCTTTGCCCAGAAGCTATTGTGCCTTGAATGATTGATTCAATACATACCTTGGTATGTGACCATTCCAGATAACTCCATCTCTCCTCATTAAACTTAACAAAATTAAGGCATTATTTTATTTTATTTATTATTTTATTTTATTTTATTTTATTTTATTTATTTTATTTTATTTTATTTTATTTTATTTTATTATTT
>QLTV01020728.1:719746-735774 GCA_003457575.1 Thermophis baileyi
GAGCATTCACAACTTCTGGAGGCAAGCTGTTCCACTGATTAATTGTTCTAACTGTCAGGAAATTTCTCCTTAGTTCTAAGTTGCTTCTCTCCTTGATTAGTTGCCACCCATTGCTTCTGGTCCTACCCTCCGGTCTTATGGAGAATAGCTTGACTCCCTCTTCTTAGTGACAACCCCTCAAATATTGGAACACTGCTATCATGTCTCCCCTGGTCCTTCTCTTCACTAGACTAGCCATACCCAATTCCAGCAACTGTTCTTCATATGTTTTAGCCTCCAGTCCCCTAATCATCTTTGTTGCTCTTCTCTGCACTCTTTCTAGAGTCTCAACATCTTTTTTACCTCGTGGCGACCAAAACTGGATGCAAATTTAAACTTAATTTACCCTGATAAATTTCACAAGTACAGCTAAAGCTTCATCTGTCAACCAGCTTTAAAAAGTAGCTGCGCTCTGCACTTATTTATTTAAAAAGGCATTTAATTGCCACGGGTATTGAGCTAGATCGTTCTGCTGGCTTGCGGTAAATTATTGTTCAAAGCCGTTCTAGCAATGGCTTTGATTTTTATCCACTGAATTATTGTACTACAGTAGTAGATTGTATCTTTAAAGATTTAGGATAGATCTTGTCAGATATGTAATTCATGCTTAACCTTTACTTAATTCATTGGGGGTTTTTTCCCTAACTAAATGAGGAGTAAATGTCACTTATGTTGTAGGAAATTCCCTCGCAAAGGCTGAGCATTTATAGTTAACAAAACACTGGATGCAGTTCAAGTAAACATCAACATAGCACTCCTTAAAACGTAGGTCAATACTGGCCCTTTCTTAGGCCAACAAGCAGTAACTTTGATATTGATTCCATATCAAATAATACTATATATACCCAATTCAAATAAGACACAGTTTGAACTGCAACCAGAGCACAGGAGCTTAAGCAATGGCAATATGTCATCCATCTTGTCTGAATTAGATAGAAGATCTTCAGGAACAACAGGCTGTAGACTGGGGTGGGGTGGGGGGGAAATCCCAAAAGAAGACAATGACAAACCACTTCTGTAGGTTTTTCTCAAGAAACCTACGTGGACATACCGATGAAGTCACAGGAGTTGAACTCAACTTGAAGATGTTTCTCTTCTTTTCTAGTTTGAGGGAAAGCGCCTTCCCTAGGAGGCCTAGCAAATCAAGGACTTAACACTTATGCTGGAAGAAATATCCATCTGGTTCAGTTCCAAGCTGGGAGAAAGACCCCGGAAACATGGAGGCTGCTTGGAAAGATGGTTTAATGATGAAGCAGAACCACATGAGTTCTGAGTAGCTGACCACATGGAGTTGAGGGGGGGGTGTTATTTATACCTTCTCTTGGGCTTTGCACTTGAACTTCCTGTTCCTGTGCAATAACATGTATTCTATTGGCTGTTGTAGGAGTCATAGCTAGCTCTGTAAGTTGTCTGAGCTACGTTTGGTTGAAGTTTGGAGGGTGAAGCAATGTCCTTAGGAGATGGTGCAATATAGTGAGCTCTGCTGCTAAATGGTAGTGGGTTAATCCTATTATGTCCTGAAGGGTCATGTCTTAATCCTATCACCCTGGAACTGAAGGTCTTTT
Source organism: Thermophis baileyi (assembly GCA_003457575.1). Classification (NCBI taxonomy): domain Eukaryota; kingdom Metazoa; phylum Chordata; class Lepidosauria; order Squamata; family Dipsadidae; genus Thermophis; species Thermophis baileyi. The sequence goes on from QLTV01020728.1 coordinate 721,351, forward strand.
GTTTTGTAGATAGGCTGGCCCAATCTTTCTCAATGGGCACAAAATATCTGCTGGGGGCTATTAAGAAAGGTGGGGGCTGCTTTCCAAGAGCATGTTTCTCCATTCCTCCTTTAGGGAAATAATATTCTGCTTTTTAAATATTTCCTAAAATATTTCATTTTTCTAGGAGAGGGGTGGGTGCTAACTTTCTACACTTAGTTGGTCAAAGAGGGGAGGGAATCCTATTCTTTTTCTTTCCATAACAAATTATTGGTGGGAAAAGGCTTCAGTTTCAATTTGAGAAATAGAATCAAAGAATTGGAAGATGCCACAGACATCTTCTGGTCCAATTGCCACCACTGGGCAGGTTCCACTGAAGAATCTCTGAAACTTTCAATAGCACTTAGACTTATATAGCACTTAGACTTATATACCGCTTCATAGTGCTTTACAGCCCTCTCTAAGCGATTTACAGAGTTAGCATATTGCCCCCAACAATCTGGGTCCTCAACCCCTGATTGAAACCTCCGGCAAGGGAAAATGCATCCCTTCATGTGCTAGTCTGTTCTACTGGTTGACAGCTTGTACAGTTAAGGAAATTCTTCTTTATAATTTTCACCCACTGGTTGTGGTCAATGCAAACTATGTTCATTCCCTCTTCTGTGTGACAGAAGACTACTATCTGATCACCCTTCATTCTTCTCTTCTGTAAGCTAAATGTCAACACTGAAGCTGGCCTGACCGAGGAGGCTTCAGTGTTGCCACAATGGTGCTGAGGGATAGGGAGGGGGGAATAGAGATAGCTGGGGTTTTGTAGCCAAAACAAAATAGTTTCCCCTGAGAACCAAGGACATTTCAACAGTGGCTGAAGAGAGGAGGAGTGAAGTTTTCAAGCAATGAGACAGCACCTTGATTGGACCATGTGACTGATTTTTTGGGAAAAGGGGAAAAACGTTTACTTTTAATTAGGTGAAAATCACGGGAACCTTTAGAGTTGGTTTTCACCAGTTTGTGCCAATATGATATATCCAATAAACTTGTTCTTTGAGGAACCTGCTTGCCTCGGAGTTCTGTTTGCTATGGGTGTATTACTTGGAACCCTGACACTAAATATACTCAGAGCTTTTAACCATTCCTCATAAAGCTTGGTTTTTAGAGCCTTCGTCATTTTGATAGCTGCCTTGAAGTTGTTCCAGTTTGTCCCTGCCCTGTGAATGAGGTGCTCTAAATAACCAGGGTAGGGTACAAATGAAAGCTGTGATCTGGACCATACATCATTGTCAATTCCCCCCAGATACCAGTGCCCTTTTTATCAGCTGCACTATAGTGTTTGCTTATGTTTTACAAGAATATCCATCACAATTGGGGCAGCAGTAATAACAATAGGAAGAAAAGGGGTTAGACTTTTCTCCTCACTCAAGTATAGACTATGTAGAACTGAAATAATCTCATTCTAATTTTTCAGGACACATTAATGCAAAAAAACAAACAAACCACCATACAGATCTTAAACTTCAATTTCAAACTTCAAATTGGCCTTTAGAGTGTACACCAATCCTTAAGAACAATAGTACATTTTGCAGAAGACTTTAAGGTAATTCTTCATGATAACTTTACTGATCAAGTTTTCATAGTTGCTAAATTGAAACACAAAACCCCTTCCCTCTTCAACTTACACAGAATTATTCCCAATTGGATAATTAACTCTGGTTGTTTGACCTTCACCATCAGAAGGTGCCTGCAACTGACTTTGCTTCTTCTAACATGGATTGATCAGAATTAGTTACCTTTCCACCAAACAAACTTAAGTTCCAGAGATTCCTACAGTATTACATATCATGAGATCCATTTTTCAAAGTCTCTTTCCCTCAATGCAGCAGCGTGGTGTGGGAAGACATTAGCCCATGATAAAAGAACAGTTTCCCAGGTGAGTCACTAAATAAATGCCAAACCTGAGATTGCTCACAGTCCTGTCCTTTCAAACATTATCTGGATAACTTAATTATTCACAAAGATGTACCACTGTGCAAAAAAAGAGACTTTAGTGTTATTTTCTCTTTTCAAAGTACAGGCAGGGAACACTTTATTGTGGGATACCCTAACTCTGTTCAATCAATTTTGTCCATGATGGAGTGAATTCCTAGAGAGACCCTGCAAAAAAGCTAATGTCTAGGACCCATTATCTCTGTGGCTATTTGGTTTCCTGCTTCCCTATTCCAACTGCCATCATGGCGGTAGATGGCAAAAAAGGAGCAGAATTGTCTGGGATGAGTTAGATAAAGAGAATGCTCCTTCAAACTGGATTTCTGGTGAAATTATGGATGTATCTATGCCATTTCTCTACATTCCATATAGAAATACTTTGCCACCATTTTTCTGGGAATGTTATTTCATGTTTTCCAGGTTATCCTACAGCTTACATTTTCCTGGTAACTTTTCATCCAAGTACTAACCCATCTTCAATCTATTTTGCCTTTTTCAAGATTAGCCAAGATGAATTAGATGCTGCCAGCAGCAAACCAGTGCCTTAGTACATGAGCATCAGTGAATTAGCCAGAGAAAGGATGCTCCAGATAGCCATATTTTCTGAATATGGCTATTATGGCATCTTAGCAATAGCAATAGCAGTTAGACTTATATACCGCTTCATAGTGCTTTACAGCCCTCTCTAAGCGGTTTACAGAGTTAGCATATTGCCCCCAACAATCTGGGTCCTCATTTTACCCACCTCAGAAGGATGGAAGGCTGAGTCAACCTTGAGCCGGTGAGATTTGAACCGCCGAACTGCAGCTAGCAGTCAGCTGCAGTAGCCTGCAGTGCTGCACTCTAACCACTGCGCCACCTCGGCTCTTAAGATGCACTTATCAAAAAAAACTCCAATTGAAAAGAAAATAATATGCACATTTATCTAAAGCAGGGGTGTCAAACTTGATTTCATTGAGGGCCACATCAGGGTTGTGTTTGACCTTGGGGGGGCCAGGTGGGCATGGCCAGGGTGGGCATGGCCACCTCGACGTCACTCATGTCGGGGGTGCCTGTGGTGGCCTGAGCGCTGTGCCAGCAAAAACAGAGCTCAGGAGGGCCACATGCGGTCCTCCCAAGCTCCATTTTTGCTGGCAGATGGTTGCAGGAGGCCGTCACAGCCAAAATCGGAGCTCGGGGGGCCGCACGCAGCCCACCCGAGCTCCATTTTTGCTGGCAGATGGTTGCAGGAGGCCATCACAGCCAAAATCGGAGCTTGGGGGGCTGCACGCGACCCTCCCGAGCTCCATTTTTGCTGGCAGATGGTTACAGGAGGCCGTCACAGCCAAAAATGGAGCTCGGGGGGCTGCGCGCAGCCCTCCCAAGCTCCATTTTTGCTGGCAGAGGCATCACGGGCTGGTCCTTCGCTGTTCCAGGGTGGCCCCATGGGCCAGATCTAAGCACCCTGTGGGCCAGATCTGGCCCATGGGCCTTGAGTTTGACACACCTGATCTAAAGAGTCTTACTGCTGTTTAAAGAAGGAAAGCTAAGTTTAAATTGCTTGCTTCAAAAACTGAGCCTGTACAATTATAATGGGCAGAAGGAATAACTCTGAGGAACAGGAGGAAGTGTCACGACCAAGATGGTGGTCAGATAAAATAAATCTGAGTTTGGGGTTGCAGTGTAATGTACATCTACTAAGAAGCTTTATGTGAAAGCATTAGTTGTCCAGAGTCATGACAGATGGGTTGCAGATTTTACAAGAGATCTACACACCGGATTTGTGCTCTTTAGCAGGTCATTAAATGCCATATAAATGTGGGAAAGAAAACGCAATAGAAGTTTGGGGATTTAGAGAAAGCACCTGATAAAGTGAACGGGCTTAAATTATGGAAGGTTTTGGGTAAATATGGAATGGAAAGTTGAAAGGCTGAATGCTTTACATGAGGTAATAAATGGAAATAAAGCATGGTGAAAATAGATCAGATGCTTAGCGAACAGGAATAGGTCAATGGTCCTTGACCTGGTTTAATGTATTTATGGATGCACATATAAAGACTGCTTGTGGTGACATGAAGCTATGGGTGCTCACATATGAAGATGATACACTTGATAAATAATTTGCAACAAAGGACATGATGACATCAAAGACCAAGGGACTTCAGCCCGGCAAGGAAAATGACCAAGTGGGAGAAGCAGCTTCTACAGAATCAATAAATTCTTTTCCGAGACCTATTTCATGGACCATCTCTATGCAATTAGCTTGGCATCAGTACAGAATTGCCACCTTCTAGGAGTTTTCCCCCCAACTTTTCCTTCTAATTTACAGCCTGCCATTCCCTGGAGTTCCCTATCCAAGTTGTAAGCAGGCCAGAAGTCAAGCTTGATTCTGACTTATTTATCCTCCAGAAATGTTCCTACTATCCTGCAATGATTGCTGTAGCAATTTCTATTGAGACTGAAACAGGCTGAAGAGATTACCCCAGGGATAAACTTGGCACATATGTTTCTCTTGGCTTCTAGGTGCTCGCTAAGAAAGGATTTTTCAAAATGACCATTAGATCATTAGTATTTCTTATACAGTATTATATTAACATGCTCTGATGGAGTTAGACGTTCTACTCCCCCTCCCCACCTGAAAAGAACTCTGTTCCAACTGCCAGTTGCCTTATATTAACACGCTCTGATGCTACCCCTTCGCTAAACTGGGCGTGGGTGTGGCCAGCACATGACTCATCTGGCTTGCGGGCTGGGAGTTTAGACTGCCAGTTGCCTTATATTAACACGCACTGATGCTAAGGAGTTACACATTCTACATAAATTTTCAAGCTTTAAGTGTCAATGTATCAAGCCCAATCGTAACTACTCATTAATTTTCAAGCTTTAACTGTCAATTTATCAAGCCCGATCACATAGTTTTGTAGCGAAGCACGGGTATCCAGCTACACACACACACACACACACACACACACATATATATGTAAAATTTATATATAAAATTGTGCATGACATCCCTATGTCTGCGCATACACACAGTGTCATATTGCAAGACATGCACAAAGATATCTTATGCTTTGTCTGTCTTTCTTCCTTTGGTTAAAAAGCTCTCTTTTGAAAAGACATTATTTGGATTGGTGTTTTTCTTTCTCTCCTGCTTGTGGATTTTCAATCTATATGATTACCAAAGTCATTAATCATCATCATCATTTAAAGACCCCATAATCTCTTGCGGGGTGGAGTCTGGGCAACTGAATGGAGCTAGCAGAGTGTTTACTGGCCGGATGCCCTTCCTGACGCCAATGCGGAGGTTTTCTTTCCAGCAGCATATATTCTCATTGTGCCCAGAGAGAGAAATATCTGCCTCTACGTAGGATCGATCTCACAGCTTCCTGATTGTGAAGTGAGAGCTCCCCATCTAGTCCACCGCACCACTCCTTACCAAAGTCATTAATGAAGTGCCATATCTTACAACAGTTCGTTTAGGGACTGTTCAAAGTTACAACGGCACTGAAAAAAGTGACTTATGACCAGTTTTCACACTTACGACTTTTGTAGCATCCCCGTGGTTATGTGATCAAAATTCAGACGCTTGGCAATTGACTCATATTTATGACGGTGGCAGTGTCCCGTGCTCACGTGATCCCCTTTTGTGACTTTCTGACAAGCAAAGTCAAAGGGGAAGCTAGATTCACTTAACAACAATTCGACTAATTTTGGAGTTGGCTAAAATGGCAAAATTGACTACTTTGATTAAAGAAAAGAACATAACTACTTTTGTTTCCACATGGAGACCGCTTCTGAACTTCGTGCTTGAAGTGGAAAAGAATGAAACTTTGATTTTGGGTTTTACCAAGTAGATTGATAAATCTTTACAGAAATGGCTGGTTCATATTATTTTGAAAAAGCAAAAAAGTTATGATTTGATGTTAATGCCTTATTTTACTGTGACACAGAGAGTCGGAAGCAGTGGTGGGATTCAGCCGGTTCGGGCCGGTTCAGGCGAACCGGTAGTTAAATTGCTGGCTGGCCCCTCCCCTTCCTGCCCCTTCCAGGAGTCCCCACATGCCCCATTTTGGCTCCCAGGTAAGTGCAGGGAGGCCTCCTAGGCCCAAAATGGGGCATGGGTGTGTGTGCGGTGCGCCCCCTGCCCATGGCCTGTTTTTGCTCCCAGGGGGTGCAGGAGGCCGAGTGCTGCCTGTCACATCCCCTGGCCAGACCCACCATGGCCACGCCCACCCAGCCGGTCATTAGGGCAGAGAACCAGTTGTTAACTTATTTGAATCCCACCACTGGTTGGAAGTCGATGCTTCTTTTTCTTTTCTTATCCTTCCTCACGTCTCTTCCCCCTTTTCCTCCCCCTTGCTTTTCTGTTTACTTTTGTATTTTGTATTTTATAATATTTTATAACTCAATAAAAGTGTTATTAAAAAAAGCAACAATTCGACTAATTTAACAACTGCAGTGATCCATTTAACAGCTGTGGCAAGAGAGGTCGTAAAATGGGGCAAACTCACTTAAGAAATGTTTCACTTAAATGTTGGGTTCAGTTGTGGTTGATGGTAAGTTGACGACTACCTGTATGCCTCAGAATTTTAATATTTAATATTGTACCATAAATATTTTAACATTCCACTTTTAAATTCCGCAGTTGCAATGCCCTGAAGACAAAAGGTAATTGAAAAACTCTAATCTAATTAGGTCTTCCACACCCAATTTCTTACCAAATAGTAGCCCAAATATTTATCATGGGGAAAACTCCAGTCATACATTTTCTTAGGACTGTCGCAAAGATTAGGCTAAAAAAAAAAGAAACAAAATTGTCAAGATTGTTTTCTCTCTGGCAGATCACCTGGAAGGATTAATGTTGCAGTCATTTGACACAAAGATTAAATAATAAGAAGCCTATTTTTCACTTCAGCAGTTGCATAACATGCCCTCATAAATCAGAAGATGGTTTTTTCCCCCCAGAAAATATTCACGGGTGAAGAGATTCCCAAAGATTATTACAGTTACAATCTGGCATTCCAACAAAAAAGGATTAAAAGACCCTCTCTATGTCTGCCCAATTCATCTAAAAAGACATCTAACAAGTGTGATGACACTTCGTGCAATGGAAGCATTCAAAAACACAAGCATTAATCCTGATTTTAAAACACACACACACACACACACACACACACACACACACACAGACACACAATAATAACAGCCCTGTTTTCTTCTATCTTTGGTTACAGGTACGGTAGTCCTCGGCTTACGACCACAATGGAGCCCAAAATTTCTGTTGTAAAGTGAGACATTTGTTAAGCGAGTTTTGCCACATTTTACAACCTTTCTTGCCACAGTCATTAAGTGAATCACTGCCTTTAATAAGTTAACTAACCTGCTTGTTAAATGAATCTGGTTTCCCCATTGAGTCTGCCTGTCGGAAGGTCGCAAAAGGGGATCACCTGACCTTGGGACACTGCAACCGTCATATGTATGAACCAGTTGCCAAGCATCTGAATTTTGATCACATGATCATGGGGATGCTACAAAGGTCGTAACTCTGAAAAACAGTCCTAAGTCCCTTTTTTCAGTGCCGTTGTAACTTTGAACTGTCATTAAATGAACTGTTGTAAGTCGAGGACAACCTGTATTTGAGAAAAGGCTCTTTAAAATGCAGGGTTAACTTTAGCACATTGTCTATGGAGATTCTCAGTCCTCCAGGTCATGGTTGTCCCAAAGGTGCTTTTTCAAGAGGCAACTGGACTTTCTGGTTTTTCTCTGAAGACGTTTCGCTTCCCATCCAAGAAGCTTCTTTAGCACATTGTTATGCTTTTTATGCTAAAGATCCCTCCCGCTTGGATATATATTGTATTACATTTAATGCAACGTGTATTATGCTGTAGCTTTTCTTTTGTACTCTTATTCTGCTAAGTATGTATATTGGCTAAGATTTACAGACTGCCACAAGCTGTTCAATAAGAAAAACAGACAATTATATCATCAAAAGAGAAGCACCAGAATAAATCAGCAATCTTCTAAAAGAGCACAATTGTTCCCTCTAACCCAGATCCTAGGGACCATTGCTTCCTCTAACCCAGATCCTAGGGACCATTGCTCCCTCTAACCCAGATTCTAGGGACCATTGCTCCCTCTAACCCAGATTCTAGGGACCATTGCTTCCTCTAACCCACATCCTAGGGACCATTGCTTCCTCTAACCCAGATTCTAGGGACCATTGCTCCCTCTAACCCAGATTCTAGGGACCATTGCTCCCTCTAACCCAGATTCTAGGGACCATTGCTTCCTCTAACCCACATCCTAGGGACCATTGCTCCCTCTAACCCAGATTCTAGGGACCATTGCTTCCTCTAACCCAGATCCTAGGGACCATTGCTCCCTCTAACCCAGATTCTAGGGACCATTGCTTCCTCTAACCCAGATATTAGGGACCATTGCTTCCTCTAACCCACATCCTAGGGACCATTGCTTCCTCTAACCCAGATCCTAGATACCATTGCTCCCTTTAATCCAGATCCTAGGAAGAGAACACATTTTAAGGGTTTGTTTGGATTAGGGTCAGAATGGACTCTGAATCGTCCATGCACATAAATGCACATACATATGAGATTGATTCATTACAATAAAGCTAAAAACAGAAGCTATTTCTTAAACTGAGTATTGAAGTGTCCTGATCAGTTGGTAGGCTACAACTTTTGATCAACCTCCAGCCCTCCGATTTAGGTAGCATAAGGCTGCTGATTATCTGGGATGAAGACAAAAAGTTTAACTTCTTGTTTTATCCTTTTCCTAACAGGCCAAATGCTTAAAACACAGTGGAATAAACCACTGTATTGTGCAGTTGCAGTAACCAATTGATCCTCATCTACAATTAACAATTCTAAGTAGAGCTAATAGTTAAAAGAGATTCTCTGTTCAATACACATTCATCACAAAGAGACCATCAATAAAATGGGAATGCTGAAGCTACCTTAGTTAGTTAATTTATTTATTTATTTATTTTGTCAAGCGTATATATGATTACAGACAAAGTATAATCATGATTGTGAATACATAAGATCTATAAGCATGGTTATGAGTCAGGGATGGGTTCTGCTTTTCCTCACTGCTGGTTCGCTCAGTGATGCGCCGCGCGGGCGCGTGCTTGCTTCGCGCTTGCTTCGCACTTGCTTCGTGCTTGCTTCGCGCTTGCTTCGCGCATGCACAGTGTGCTTCGCACGTGCTTGGCACATGTGCAGTGTGCTTCACATGCGCTTCATGAATGCGCAGTGCTTAGAAAAAACTTCTGCGCATGCGCAGAAGCAAAAAACAAGATGGCGGCACCTATGACACCGCTGAAAAAACCGGTTCAGGGGTGTGGCAGGCCTGGGTCACTGCCGGTTCTAGCGACCCAGGCCGCCAAGTTACTACCGCTTCTATAGAACTGGTCTGAACCGGGAGGAACCCACCTCTGTTATGAGTACATGAGATAGTTACGAATACATGGGGACTTTAGGACAGGGACGGTAGGCACGCTGGTGCGCTTATGCATGCCCCTTACAGACCTCTTAGGAATGGGATGAGGTCAACGGTAGACAGTCTAAGGTTAAAGTTTTGGGGGTTTGGGGAAGAAACTACAGAGTCGGGTAGTGTATTCCAGGCATTGACCACTCTGTTGTTGAAGTCGTAAGTTTGGAGCGGTTTACATTAAGTTTGTATCTATTGTGAGCTCGTGTATTGTTGCGGTTGAAGCTGAAGTAGTCATTGACAGGTAGGACATTGTAGCAGATAATTTTGTGTGCTATAGGTCAGAATCGAATAGTTAATGTCAAGGAGAAGACCCTAAGAACTGTAATACTTTGCGTTCATAAATAAGGCCTTGGACAGGGAAAACTTTATGCTACAAGTTAAATACTGTAGGAATGGCTAGCTTAGCTCTCCAGAAATAAAGGCTGACACACAGGAAAAATGTTGACAATTATTAAAGTGTCCCTGATATTTTAATAACGTTAATAGGGTATGAATACGCTACCTCTTGTGGGTATTAATCTCTTGCAGTTAGAGATTACTATTCACATTACTAGTGAATGACTTTTGCCTTGAGCCCAGTGGAGCAGTTATTTAGCGAGTCCCTGGCACTTGGAGAATTAAGTAGCACTTCATTCTTTAATTTCTCAGAGCAATCCTTAGACTAATTCCCCATAGTCTCCAGTCTGATTGCCACTTTCATATTTTTACTTCTTGTTCCTCTTCCGACTGCAGCAATTGTTGCTTCAGCTGATGTCCCTTCTATCAGCCAAATACATTTTTCCCCAAAAAATATTCCTCATCCTGCATTCAGTTTTGGTCGCCATGATGTAAAAAGGATGTGGAGACTCTAGAAAGAGAGCAGAGAAGAGCAACAAAGATGATTAGGGGACTGGAGGCTAAAACATATGAAGAACGGTTGCAGGAACTGGGTATGTCTAATTTGATGAAAAGAAGGACTAGGGGAGACATGATAGCAGTGTTCCAATATCTCAGGGGCTTCCACAAACAAGAGGGAGTGAAGCTATTCTCCAAAGCACCTGAGGGTAGGACAAGAAGCAATGGGTGGAAACTAATCAAGGGGAGAAGCAACCTGGAACTAAGGAGAAATTTCCTGACAGTTAGAACAATTAATCAGTGGAACGACTTGCCTCCAGAAGTTGTGAATGCTCCAACACTGGAAGTTTTTAAAAAAGATATTGGATAACCATTTGTCTGAAGTGGTGTAGGGTTTCCTGCCTAAGCATGGGGTTGGACTAGAAGACCTCCAACGTCCCTTCCAACTCTGTTATTATATATTATCCAGACAACTATAACTGGGAGAGGAGGTTATAGACCAATTCAAATCAAATATGATTTGAAAGCACCCACAGCAGATTCTTAAGGGCTGAACATGAAAATCCCAATTCCCACCCCACTTTCTAGTGATTTTAGGGGAAGAAGCTGTCAAGCTAAATATAATGACACTGCCTTTTGTCAGTGATGGGATCATGACGGACCCAGAGGTCAGCCCTATCTCAAAATAAATGTCATAAATCACTTAAAATCTTGCATGAGATTTGAAGGGGGAAAGCAGACTGCAGAAGTCAAATGAATCAATTCGAAATGATCAAAATCCATTAAGAACACTTAAGAATATACTTTCAAAGTTCAACGCATCCTACAGGGATGAAATTATTGCACTAATAATAATAATGATGATGATGGAATGGAAGTATTCAAACCAATAGTGGGACTAATATCATGTTAATGGAGATTAATAAGGGCACAGCAAAAATCCGCTGTTGAAGTCAAATTCATTTCAAGACTCAGAGACTAAATAATGCCACTGTTTACTCCCGAGAGATTTGGCACAATAAGTAAAAGCTTCTTATCCAAGTGGAACAAATTACCTCTCCCCGTTCTAAACCATTTTCCCGGGCAATTAGCAGCCAATATTTTCTCCCTCCACCCCAAAAGATCCATAAAGACTTCCAAGTAGCTACAGCAGGTCTGTGAAAATAGCTACCTTGCTTGCAAGCTACTTCACAGACAGACCTGCAGCTGACATCAATTAACTCCGATTAAAAAAATATTATACAAGCTCGGCATGTTTCCCTTCCCTATCCGACTTTCCATGCCGCTCAGAGTCACCCCAGATGAAATTTGTGTCAGATTAATTTATATTAGGAGAACATATTGAATAAACTCTATTGCATGTAGAACAATTAACTGATAATGGCCAAATTATGTTTTGCCAGAGAACACGGCAAAGGAGGAGGTGTGTGTGTGGGGGGGGGATTGGCTACTCCTCCTCAATCTGTCTGAGAAGCTTTTTTATTTTAAATGTGGAAGGCCAAGGATGGGAAGAAATTCAACTCCCACTGTACAGAGCTGTAATGGCTCATCAGGCAGCTCCTCAAACTTCCACCTCCCTTGATTTAATATAGCATATCCCCCAATACTCTAGGAGATACTAAACAGAGAGTTTGGCGTAACTTCCATCAAAATACAAGTGTTGAGCCTGTTAGTTTCTACTTGGGAATACTGCTAAAGTCTAAGACCGTGATGGCGAAACTATGGCACACGGGCCAGAGGTGGCACGCAGAGCCCTCTCTGTGGGCACGCATGCCATCGCCAGCTGTTCTTCTGGTTTCCGGCACACGCATGCGCGCCGGCCAGCTGGTCTTCATGCGTACCAGAAACCCAAAGACCAGCTGGCACGCGCTGGCCACCTGGTCTTTGGGTTTCCGGTGCTCCAGCGTGCATGAAGACCAGCTGGCCAGCTCGCATGCGTGCACGTTCCAGTTTGGGCACTCAGTGCCGAAAAGGTTTGCCATCACTGGTCTAAGAAGTGAAGTAGTCCTTAGGAATTATAAATGAATGAAGACACAGTGGTTGGACACCATCAAAGCTGACACCAGCCAGAGCATAGAACAACTCAAAGAAGTAGTGCAAGACTGGATGTTGTGGAGAAATCTGGCCCACAGAATCACAAGAACCAGACACATCTGAATGTATGATGTCATCATCATCATCATCGTCATCATCATCATCATGAAAGCAGGTCATGGATCATGTGCTGAGCATATGTGGATATGCTGTAGGTTCAGGTTTCTCAACATGGCAGTCAGAGAACTAGTTAAAGCCTTTGTGGGCTCCAGTGAATGTCTGAACAAGGCTTGCATTTCGTATCGGTAGTACAAGGGAGAATCAGTTAGCCGTCTAAATGTACATGTTCATAACTACAGCTGGACTTAACTGATCTTAGCTAATCTCCAAAAGCTAAGATGCTTTACTACTTGGGTGAGAATCCACTAGTAAATCCTAAGTCTGTAAGTCTGTAGAGATTCTCAGTCATCCAGGTCATGGTTGTCCCAAAGGTGCTTTTTTTTCCAGGAGTCCAGTTGCCTCCTGAAAAAAGCACCTTCGGGACAACCTAAGGCTGTAAATTAGATTTCAAAGTTTCCACCCCAAATTTTACAGAAAATCACTTCTATGTTGTTGCTACGAAAGCTACCTGGGCAAGTCCACAAAGTTACCACTGTATCCAGTGGTGGGATTCAAATTTTTCTACTACCAAGTTCTGTGAGCGTGGCTTGGTGGGCATGGCTTGGTGGGGCGGCACCTTGCTGTGAGTGACATCAAGTTGGTCATGCCCACTCAGTCACATGACCCCCCACCAAGCCACGCCCACCAAGCCACACCCACAAAACCACAGAAAAGGCAGCTCCTGTGGCCTGTCCCTTTATAGTCCCCCCTCCCCCCTGTGTCAAAGTACCTTAAAGGGACACTGCTGCCTTCCGAGCAGCTCTACTGCAACGCCGTCCCTCTGGCGCAGCAGGCCATTCTCCTGGTAGAGTCTGGCAATGGGGTGCGGCCGTGCACGCTCACCGGCAGACAATGGGGTGCGTGTGTGCGGCTGATGAGAAGAACAGGGTGGCGACAGCGGCGACGGGACTTCTTCAGGCCTATTTTTCGGCCTGTAGTTTTCGGTAGTTTTTGGCGCAAGAAGCCTGCAGCCACCACCTCTTTTTCAGTGCAAGAAGCCTCTTTGCCAGCTGGAACCTAGCTGGCAGCGGCGGATGGAGGCTTCTTGCACCGAGCGGGTGGGGGCGAGCAGCGACCGGGCGACTGGGTGGGCAGAGGCAGGGCCAACCAGAGGTGGTATTTGCCGGTTCAGCAAACCAGTCCAAATTTCCGCTACTGGTTCATGCGAACTGGTCCGAACCGGCTGAATACCACCTCTGACTATCAATGGAAACTTTGATTCTTTGTTTTGGTATCTAAGGCTTCTCTTCTTAATGGATAGCAATTCGACTTGAATCCTAATTTAATTCAAATTAAAAAGAATGAGAATGAAGACCGTCCAGCTAAAATTTCATAAATCAAACCGCTTGATGGAATCTTGTGTCCTGTGGCTTAGTAAATCAAGTGGATTTCTTTATAGATTTAAATTGGCAGGGCAGAATGTCATATTTATTTATTTATTTTATTTATTTATTTGTCAAACATGTACAAGATAGCAGGTATAGGTATAATCATAAACATAATCAAAGTGAATACAGATAGATGAAGACAATAGGACAGTAGGACAGGGACGGTAGGCACGCTGGTGCGCTTATGCACGCCCCTTACAGACCTCTTAGGAATGGGGTGAGGTCGACAGTAGACAGTCTAAGGTTAAAGTTTTTTGGGTTTGGGGAAGAAACCACAGAGTCAGGTAGTGAATTCCAGGCATTGATCACTCTGTTGCTGAAGTCATATTTTCTGCAGTCGAGTTTGGAGCGCTTTACATTAAGTTTGTATCTAGTGTGTGCTCGTGTATTGTTGGGGTTGCAGCTGAAGTAGNCTGCAGTCGACGGTTTACATTAAGTTTGTATCTATTGTGTGCTCGTGTATTGTTGTGGTTGAAGCTGAAGTAGTCATTGACAGGTAGGACATTGTGGCAGATAATTTTATGAACTACATTTAGATCGGTTGATCGGTTCT
>QLTV01020728.1:797909-817766 GCA_003457575.1 Thermophis baileyi
TCGTGGACCATGAGGAATTCACAATTTCCTCGTTAGGTCCAAAGCAAGCTCTCCCGAACGGCAGCAGGGACGATGGCCATTTTTGGCAGTCACAAACTGGGACAACCGGGACCTTAAGATTTGTGCTGGAGCAGTTCATGGACAGAGCATTGAAACTGGGTGAGATAACTTCCAACTCTTACTCTAAAGATTTAATTTAAGTACAAGAATTTGAAAAGAGACAAAGGGCAACCCGAAGGGAATGTTCAGTAGGTATAAAAATATCAAAAAGAGATATAAGACTCCAAGAGAGAGAAATAAAAGGGTGATTAAAAAGTCAATAAATGATGGAACTCCAAAAAGGTTAAGGGATGATGGATAATGATGAAATATATTAATAAAAAAAAAAAAAATAAAAAATACAAATAGGGAAAATAGTACCATAAATATTAACAGATAATAGAATTTATTATAATTAAAAATAAGCTAAGCTTAGTAGGTGGAAGTTTAGGATTAGATAATCTAATTGTATTATTAATATTAATAGTGTGTTAAAGTATATTGTTAATTTAAACTTTTAAGGATTAGAAATTGTGGGGATTTTGAGATATATTCCCGGGATTGATTAAATTTTGTTAATATTTGGCTATTAGTAGTCCTAGACATTTGGGATA
The DNA here is from genome assembly GCA_003457575.1 of Thermophis baileyi. Classification (NCBI taxonomy): domain Eukaryota; kingdom Metazoa; phylum Chordata; class Lepidosauria; order Squamata; family Dipsadidae; genus Thermophis; species Thermophis baileyi. The sequence goes on from QLTV01020728.1 coordinate 798,563, forward strand.
TTGAAATTATGGTGAAATAATGAGTAATTTTCAAATATTAAATATTAGTAACTTAGTAGGGGATAATACATGGTACAAAAAATGTTATTTATCTTTAAATGAATTACTGGAAAAAATGATAAAGAATTAGAAAGAGAGAATGGTACTGTTGAAGTTGGAAGTCATCATATGTTTTAGCCTCCAGTTCCCTAATCATCTTGGTTGCTCTTCTCTGCACTTTTTCTAGAGTCTCAACATCTTTTTTATAGTGTGGTGACCAAAACTGGATGCAGTATTCTAGGTGTGGTCTTACCAAGGCCTCCTCAGTAGCAGCCCCCTCTCTCTTAAAAACAGCATGCCCCAAGGTCTACTTGCCCCCCTCCCCAGAAACAACTGATGAAGACTGCTCTCTCCCAAAGATGATTTGGCCAGGAAGCTTTCAGATAGACAGATTTCTGTGCTGATAATCACCTTGTTTAATTATGTATTTTGCCATTATGCATTGTTTAATGGTCATTTCTAGACTGTATATTGTAAGCTCCTGGAGTTGCTTCCACAGGCGGCATATAAATGTTGGTAATAAATCATTACACTGATGAAATTTCCCCAGAGGGCAGATCCAATCTCCTACTAAGATATTATGACCACTCATGATAAAACATTAAAGTGAGCCAACACAAACACAGCATGCTGCCACAGTTTGATATCCAGCTGGCTGGAAAAGGTTCAAACAATCTTCAGAGTAAATCTAGTAATCTAGCCAAATCCTTTCGAAGCTTTCAGTTTAGAGTTCTTTATCTAATATCTCACTTTTTCCCCCCCAAAATCCAGTGAGTAATAAGGCATTAACAGAAAATCCAATTAGGAGTCTCCATTTTTGTGCCGGTTAGACTGAAATTTGTCCATCCAAATACAGTAAGAGGTGTTAAGCCCATCGAATAAAACTAATTCAGAACTAAAATCTCAAACCTACTTGACAAGCAGAAGATGTATATGATTGGAAGAAACAGAGTGGCAAATATAACTAGGATTGTGCTCAAGTTATGAACCTTCATGGTAATATTGCCACTGTACAAGGTCATTGATCACAAGTCCATGAGCCTTTACTATTTGGCCTGTGGTCCACCAACCTGAAGAAATAACAGAAAACAATTTTTTTACAGATCCCCACATTTTAGTCAAAAATACTCTGAGGGGGAACTGAGGAAATGCACACAAGCAAAATTAAAAGAATGAGAGATAATGACTTTTAACAGGAGAGCCAAAGGCAGAGAACAAGGAACTGAGAGCCGTGAAGGAAAAGAGAAATAGAGGCATGGAGGTATCTAACAACACTTAAGAAGACATTAAACTGGAAACAGAAGCAGATTCAAAGCAGGGTCCCAGAGCTATGCCAGTTTAATGATGATAGGGTAAATGAGATTCATAAGTAGAGGCCAAAACTGAAGTAAATGAGCAAAACAAGTCATGTTCATCAGAAAATGGATTTATAAATAAACGCTTCCAGGACCCAAATATATTTTGGGTTTAATCTCAGTAGAGCCAAGGATGAAATCAATGAATAAAAATGTCACATATGGACCACAAAACGGCAAAATTTATGCTCTTCAATAGAAGTGAGAAGAACCTGGGGGTAGTGCAGTATTGACATCAAATACCTCTCAGTAGTATCAGCATTGTCCCTTCATGATTTTCACTTGGTTTCTACAGCTTGAAGCCAACCCAAAGCTAAGTCTAAAGTGCGGATTTGGGGCATCTACAGGGATTATTCAGTAAATTCCTCACAGATTCACACATCTCTAGTCAAGCAGTAATCACAGGCTTTTTCAGTCTGAATAACCTGATAACCCAACCATCATCAATTAGTTCCCAAATTTTCATTCCATAAAGACGTAAAAAAGAAAATTACACTCTAAACTTCCTTTCCTGAGCAGTGCATTAAGGGTAGCCCATACTCTAGATCACGGGTGTCAAACTCGTGGCGTCACGTTGCCGTCACGTGATGTTTCAAGATGTTTTTCCCCCTTCGCGGAGCTGGGGTGGACGTGGCCTGGACGTGACGCATCCGGCCTGTGGGCCGCCAGTTTGACACTCCTGCTCTAGATCTTTAGTTCAGTGAAGAGGCATAGAGCAAACATCATAAAAATGGGGTAATTTATTTTACATTAAATGAAAGGCTCCAAAGAGGCTTCCAGAAGTCTTCAGTGGTAGATCCCCAAATATACCTTATCAAAACGTTGCAGATAAACTGTTAACTTATTTATTTATTTATTTATTTATTTATTTATTTATTTATTTATTTATTTATTTATTTATTTATTTATTTATGAGCAACCATTTTATTTTTTTATTTTATTTATTTTGTCAAGTACGTATTTGGTAATATACATAGATATAACATTATTTATATACATAAGATGGGTACAAATAAAAGGGAACGTTTGGACAGGGACGGTTGGCACGCTGGTGCTCTTATGCACGCCCCTTACTGACCTCTTAGGAATGGGGTGAGATCAACAGTAGACAGTCTAAGGGTAAAGTTTTGGGGATTTGGGGAGGAAACCACAGTCAGGTAGTGAGTTCCAGGCATTAACCACTCTGTTGCTGAAGTCGTGTTTTCTGCAGTCAAGTTTGGAGCAGTTCACTTTGAATTTGTATCTGTTTTGTGCTCGTGTATTGTTGTGGTTGAACAGGAAGGAGGTTGTAGCAGATAATTTTATGAGCTACGCTTAGGTCATGCCGAAGGCGACGTAGTTCTAAACTTTCTAAGCCCAGAATTTCAAGTCTGGTTGCGTAAGGTATTCTGTTGCGAGCAGAGGAGTGGAGTACTCTTCTCGTAAAGTATCTCTGGACACGCTCTATTGTATTTATGTCCGATATGCAGTGTGGGTTCCAGACGAGCTGTATTCAAGGATTGGTCTGGCGAATGTTTTGTATGCTCTGGTTAGTAGTGTAATATTACCGGAGAAGAAGTAAGATTAGGTTAACAACTCTTGATGCCTTTTTGGCGATGTTGTTGCAGTGGGCTTTGGCTCTTAGATCATTTGATATGAGTACTCCAAGGTCTTTGACAGAGTGAAGGTCATCTGCAAGGTCGTGTCCATTCAGCTTGTATTTGGTGTTCTGATTCTTTTTGCCAATGTGTAGGTTGAGATTTGGAGTTGCCAGATGTTTGATCATTCTGACACAAAGTCGAGGTCTTTTTGGAGGGTAGCAGTGTTGTCGGTGGTGTTAAAAAGTTTTACATCATCGGCGATGATGATGATATTGGGAAAGAAGGTGGAAACGATTAGGATTATAATTTCAAATCTTTTGAATTAATCCTCTGTGTAAGTGTATGTGCACAAGGACGGAGGGATGGATGGATGGATGGATAGAAAAAATGGATAGATAAAATAGGGAGATCACATGGATGGGTGGGTGGATGAATATAGTTTCAATATAGTTAAGAGATAGATAGAGAAAAAGACAGAAACAGAAACAGAGACAGAGAGATCTATATCTATCTGTCTGTCTATCTGTCTATCATCTATCTATCTATCATCTACACATTCTCTCTACAAATCACTCAATCACATTTAATTTTCATCTTAATCCCACTATTTCTTTGGCCTCTCTGTGCCTAACGGGGGGGGGGGGAGAAACCCTCTAAATTATAACCTGGCACATATGTATACTGAATGCCTACCAGTAGGCAGCTTTGGAAGCTGTGAAGAAATTATAATGTAGAGAGGATTTTATTTTTTTTACATTTTCCATGAATTGAGGGAAATGTTTGCCTTTTTTATATATGTATTTGAGAATGGCCTAGCATGTAATTACACCCTCCATCATAGGGAAGTCCCAGGCCGTGCAGATTTAAAGATCTCACTGGCTTTGCCATCTTCACTGTACTCTCTGGGCACAAATTTACTTTTCTATCTCTAAGTTTGAAGCCAGCTAAAGTAAATATTTCGCATGCGGCTAGTCTCTGAAGGAGGATTGCTTTAAAGCCATTTCATCATTGAAGGCTGAGGGGAGGCCTCTGAAGGGAGAGAAATGAAACTTACTGATAAAGATTGCACTCAGCAGGAACAATTACAGCATCAAGCAAAACTTGAAGTGGAAGGTTATTATCAAAACAGGCGGGCGAGACTTATGCCTTTGTTTCTGCTCTCCAAACAGACACACGTACAGACACACTAGATACAACATGAAATATCTAAGATAATGCCTCAAGAATCCACAGTGGATTTATTTCAGGGACAGTCTAAAAAGGAAAACAGTGTCCTGCATTTCTCTGCATAAGTGAGACTTCAACACAGAACATTGAACGTAAAGCATTTCTGTCGATGTGGATTTGAATTTGAAATCACCTTATGATTGCAAGCTCCAAGAAAGGAGGACCAGGATTTGTAAAGAACTGTTGTGGCCTGTCAGCCGCCAGCCCCTCCAGCAGCCGAATCAGAGGAGGAGGAGGCGTGGGAGTCAGGGTCAGCATCAAGGCAACCTGAGAGCTCCAAGGGGGAAGAGGGAATGGAGCTGGCAGAGAGAGAGAGACAGAGGTGGAGCCTGGGCCATCCGTCAGCCCTCAGATGGAGAGTCAACAGCCCCCAGGTCTGGAGGTGGCTGATGAGGAAGAGGAGGAACAGCTGGGTCCAGTGCCTGACACGCGGATGCGCAGAAGGCAGAGGAGAGGAGAGCAGTGGAAATCTATGGGCCAACCCTTGGGATGGAAGAGCCACCGCTGCTAGCGAAGCCCCACTCTAGCTCTGGGGATAAAAGGCAGGGGGCGGAGATGAATAGACGTGGCAGACAACGATTCATCTCCCTGCCGGACAGATTGGTTAGCCTGCTGTGAGAGAGAGTCTTTTTGCCGGGGCTGCTGGCGCTCCTAATAAAGGAATCATTGATTTAACTACAGAGGGTTTGCCACGTTTGGGGAGCTGGGTCAGAACAAGAACATTCCATTTGTGTTTAATTCAATTTTGTGAAAGCTGAAGCTCAGTGGGGAGAGTAAATGAGCACAGGAAACAGGAAGCACTATCCATATTGAGCCATTGAACATTTCTAGGCTTACAGTATATTTCATACGAATGAAGTGGCTGTTCCTTATTTGATGGTTGGCTTCCTCAGAGTTCTCAAAATGACCTAAAGCACAAGACACTGATAGCCTTCAGAAAATTCCTACAATTAAGGGATACATTACCATCAAGCAGGAGCAAATTCTTAATATTTATTCATTCTTAATTAAGAATTATTAATTATTATCTTCATTATTAATTCTTAATAATGATCTGAAGAATTACTCAGTTGGATCACTTCCATATCTCACTTCCATGAGAGCCAGTTTGGTCTAGTGCAGTGATGGCGAACCTATGGCATGCGTGCCACAGGTGGCACGCAGAGCCATATCTGAGGGCACGTGAGGCATTGCCCTATGTCAGCTCCAGCGCGCATGTGCACACTGGCCAGCTGATTTTTGGCCTTCTGGAGGGTGGGGGAAGGCCTTCAGGAAAGCCTCTGGAGCAGTGGTTCTCAACCTTTCTAATGCCGTGACCCCCCCCCGCCGCCGCCATGACCCCCTCCCCACGCGGGATGAGTTGACAAAGGGGGCGTGGCACCAGGGGCGAAATGCTCCGGGTTCGGGATTATGGCACACGTGCCACAGGTGGCACGCGGAGCCATATCTGAGGGCACGTGAGGCATTGCCCTATGTCAGCTCCAGCGCGCATGTGCACACTGGCCAGCTGATTTTTGGCCTTCTGGAGGGTGGGGGAAGGCCTTCAGGAAAGCCTCTGGAGCAGTGGTTCTCAACCTTTCTAATGCCGCGACCCCCCTCCACCACCGCAACCCCCCCGCCGCCGCGAGTCCCCTGCTGCCACGCCCCCCGCCCTGCCCCCTCCCCACGCGGGATGAGGTGAAAAGGGGGCATAGCACCAGGGGTGAAATGCTCCCGGTCTGGGCTTGCCTGCGGGTCGCCGGACAGCTGATAGCGTCGGAAGCGGGAAACTTCGCCCGGACGCTGCCATTTGGGTTCTTTTACCCTCTGCGCATGCACAAAGCGTTCTGCGCATGCGCAGAGGGTAAAAGAACCCAAATGGTGGCATCCAGGCAGGTGGGCAAAGTCTCCCACTTCTGTCGCTACCGGCTGTCTGGCGACCCGCAGGCACGGCCGAACCAGGAGCATTTCCCCCCTGCCGTGACGGTGGCACCAAGATGGCGGGCTAACGTGTGCGGCGACCCCTGTGAAATGGTCGTTCGACCCCCAAAGGGGTCGCGACCCACAGGTTGAGAACCGCTGCTCTGGAGCCTGTGTATGGCAAAAAACGGACCCAACGGGCCTACCGGAAGTTCGGAAATGAACTTCCGGTAGGCCTGTTGGGCCATTTTTCACCCTCCCCAGGCTTCAGGAAAGCCTCCCCCCTCTGGAAAATGGCCTCCCACCCCCTCCGGAAGGCCAAAAATCAGCTGGCCAGTGCACATGAGGGGGCAGCAGGGGGGGTTGTGTGCGCATGCATGGGGGGAGGGCATTGCATTATGGGTGTGGGCACACACACGTCCGCTATTGCGCGCGTGCATGCCCTTTTGGCACCCGAGCAAAAAAAGGTTTGCCATCACTGGTCTAGTGGTTAAGGCACCAGGATAGAAAGCGGGAAGCCCTGAGTTCCAGTCTTGCCTTAGCAGCTTTTTATAGCTTAGACTCCACTTTTATCAAAAGCATGGGATGTTAAATTTTGTTGGTGTGCCTTAGATCTTACTGATAGTTGTTTATCTTTATTATCCAATATAACGTGTGAAGCTATGACATATGTGCTATACACATACATTTAGCAATAGAGATATAAATTGCCACGTGGTATAGAAGGGCAGAAGAGGTAAAACAGAAGAAAAATTGACTGTTGGGGTAAAGGAATATGGTATCTGCTATTCTGTGGAACATTCCAAATTTGAAACATCTGTCTTCTGTCCTTTGCAGGGTAAAAAAAAAACAGAATAGGAAAAAAGGGAGCTGTGAATCACATCATTGATTCCTCTAGCGTCTCTCAGTTGCTTTTTAAGGCTTCAGGCAAGAAATTTCCTAATCCACCTTGGAGAAGCCACATGTTCCACCAAAGGCTTCAGTCAGCTAATTTTCAGCCAGCCTTGGAGAAGTTGAATATTATGACATCTTCTACCTACAAAAGCATTGTACATTTACCAGTCCTGTAGCATATACTGTAGTTTCCAAAAGAACTGAAGATAGGAACAAGGAAGATAGTGCCTAAGACAATCTCTGAAGTCTTCAAAGGCAAAAAAGAAACAAATAGCTGGGTGAACTTAAATAATGCAAACACGATTAGACACAGTTAAGCAAATAATTATTTGCGTCGTTTAGGTACAGAGCATCTAAAGGACATCTTAATGTCACTTCCAGTGATCTATCCAAAACAAGCCATTCTAAAGATAAAGGCAATGTTTGTTTGGAAATTATATTTTCAGAAACCAGGCTGGCTCAGAATAGACTCAAATGAGAAATATGGTGCACACAGAGACATGTAGGAGCAAATCAAGATAGATTTGATAGAATCAAGATCACGTGAAGTGTTAATACCACTTTATAATGCCTTGGTAAGGCCACACTTGGAATACTGCATTCAGTTTTGGTCACCACGATGTAAAAAAGATGTTGAGACTCTAGAAAGAGTGCAGAGAAGAGCAACAAAGATGATTAGGGGACTGGAGGCTAAAACATATGAAGAACGGTTGCTGGAATTGGGCATGTCTAGTCTAGTGAAGAGAAGGACTAGGGGAGACATGATAGCAGTGTTCCAATATCTCAGGGGTTGCCACAAAGAAGAGAGAGTGAAGCTATTCTCCAAAGCACCCGAGGGCAGGACAAGAAGCAATGGATGGAAACTAATCAAGGAGAGAAGCAACCTAGAACTAAGGAGGAATTTGCTGACAGTTAGAACAATTAATCAGTGGAACAGCTTGCCTCCAGAAGTTGTGAATGCTCCAACACTGGAAGTTTTTAAGAAGATGTTAGATAACCACTTGTCTGAAGTGGTGTAGGGTTTCCTGCCTAAGCAGGGGGTTGGACTAGAAGACCTCCAAGGTCCCTTCCAACTCTGTTATTCTATTCTATTAGAAAACCATCTAAATTTAAAAAATCTTGCTGTTAACTATTTCTCTCTTTGAATTCTTTCTTTGAACTATTCTTTCTTTCAATTCTGCCCTACATTTAAACACATCTCTACCTCGTTTTGAGTCTAGAATGGTTGTGTTGGTATCACCCCAAAAGTAACCAATAAGGAATACATTCCCAGCTTCCTGATGGGGAACAGAATTCTTTTTGTAGATGTTTTTATTCCACCGTTATTATTTTTATAAATAACTCAAGGCAGGGAACATACCTAATACTGTTTCCTCCTCCTATTTTCCCCACAATGACAACTTTGTGGGCTGGGCTGTGCTGAGAAAGAGTGACCGGCCCAAAGTCACCCAGCTGGCTTTCATGCCTAAATTGGGACTAGAACTCACAGTCTCCTGGTTTCTAACTTAGCACCTTAACCATGACACCCAACTGCTGCTAAGCTTCTCTGAGAAACCAATGTGTTTTGGTTTGGCATGCTATTCCAGGTATCTTACACCAGAGGTGGGTTCCTACCGGTTCTATCCGGTTCTTTAGAACTGTTAGTAACTCGGCGATGACATCACAGAGCCAGTTCTGTCAGTGTCTCCGTGGGCACCGCCATCTTGGATTTTGCTTCTGCGCATGCGAAGCACACACGCACGCACGGCACGACCCTGAGCGAACCGGCAGCAAAAGGATCCAGAACCCACCCCTGTCTTTCGCCATACCTCAAGAGTAAAGGCAATCGACATAGGAATAACAGAATAACAGAGTTGGAAGGGAGCTTCTAGTCCAGGGATGTCAAACTCAAGGCCCGGGGGCCGGATCTGGCCCTAGAAACAGCAAAGGACCGGCCCATGGTGCCTCTGGCAGTGAAAAAGGAGCTCGGGAAGGCCGTGCACAGCCCTCCCAGGCTCCATTTTCAGCTGTGACACACCCACACACACGAGCTCCATTTTCACTGGCAGAGGGCGGCACGAGGCCGTCGCATCTGAAAACGGAGCTCAGGAGCCCATTTTCGCTGGCAGAGCGCTCAGGCCACCACAGATTCCCCTGACATGAGTGACATCAAGATGGCCATGCCCTCCCTGGCCACACCCCACCCAGGCCCTCCAAGGTCAAAGACAACCCTGATGTGGCCCTCAATGAAATCGAATTTGATACCCCTGTTCTAGTCCAACCCTGCTCAGGCAAGGAACTATTTCAGGTTGTCTGATCTCTTCTTAAAAACTGTTCTAGTGTTGGAGCATTCACAAGTTCAGGAGGCAAGTTGTTCCACTGATTAATTGTTCTAACTGTTTAGGGAGCAGTTTAGAATAGGGAAGCTATTCTAAATATAAGCAGATCCTCTTCTTTCAAATGTCAGTGGAGAGCCTTATTTCTCTAGTGCTTTACGTATGCTGAAGATCCACTTCTGGAAGCAATCACCGAGAACATCTTCTGAACATGGAATTCTAATGTCATGAGATCCAAAGGTCAAAGCTTTCCAATGTCCTTTCTATGATGAGCATACTGGATAGCCTCAGCAGCATAATGGTGAATTCTGTTTTTTGTAACGGGAAAACTCTTCCTCCCGCATTTCCATTACCTTCTCAAATTCTAATGGAAATAGCACAGCTAATAATTCTAGGTGACTACTTTGAGAACAGAGTAGCAAATTGAAATGGAGGCAATTTGTGACCATCTTTTCCCTTCATCAGGTTTTCTTACCTTTCCAGGAAAAAAAAAAAGAGGGGGGGAGGTCACAATTCATACCATTGCTTGCTAAAATTATCCTAATTAATATTTATTAAGCTATGGCATCAGACAAATATATTCCTTCAATCCCTGCGTGCCCTCTAAAAGTTATACATAGTTAAGACTGTCAGAATTCCTAAATTCCATATCAGGTTGCTACAATTTAAAGTATGTATTATCATCTTAATTAAATGCTTAATTAAATGTAAGTCGGTTTCAATACTGACTTACAAGAACCACTTGGTTACATAAATCATTGTTGTTAATGTTATTTTACCATGGATGTTTTACTGATATATGTAAACCCCGTGAATCTTTTTAATTATGGTTGATGAAATGAACAGATAACAAAATAAATAAAACTCTGTTGGGAAAAAACAGCCACATTTTTTATATGTTGTAATGAACATATAAAAAGCACACAGAGACCATTCCATGTTATTGAATCTTCTGCCAGCAGCAATTGGGAAATGTGATTGGTTCATTCTTTTAATACAAATAGATCTAATTCCAAGTTTCTATTCCAATCAGAACTCTTATGCACTAAAATCTGTACTTTCCACATTTTTTTCTAGTGTAGTTAACCGATAAAAACATGAAAAATTGCACACTAGCAAGGAAGAAGAAGAAGAAGAAGAAGAAGAAGAAGAAGAAGAAGAAGAAGAAGAAGAAGAAGAAGAAGAAGAAGAAGAAGAAGAAGAAGAAGAAGAAGAAGAAGAAGAAGAAGAAGAAGAAGAAGAAGAAGAAAGGTAGTCTTAACTTACAGCCGTTTGTTTAATGGCCATTTGAAGTTACAACGGCACTGAGAAAAATGACTTATGACCATTTTCACACTTACGACCGTTGCAGCATCCCCGTGGTCATGTGATCAAAATTTAGACGCTTGGCAACTGGCTCATATTTACTTGTGAAAGATGTACAAAACATTCCAAATGAAATGGGTGTATTAAAGAAATAAGCCTGAAAAATTCTATTTATTTTTATTGTATTTATTACGTTTGCGTCACCATATTTCGATAGTTCACCCTTTTAAGCACTTAAGATATTGCACTGCTTCGGTTTTCTATAGGCTACATAGCAACGAAGCGAGATTGTGACTGATTGTTACCCTGTGAACCAGGCATGCATTTCACTTCTGGTGTTACTGAGTGCATCTTTGCTCCCAAGATACTTCTAGACTTGGAGAAAGCTTAGAAGCACGTGTAGCTCCACAAATGCAAATGCTTACACTCAAAAACTGCCAAAGGTTGCAACTTTGTGGCTCTGTTTTTAAGCAAGCTTTGAAACGGTTCAAGGATTGGGTCATGAGAATCTGAGAGAACATCGCTCATGTTTCTATTTATTCCATGAGTGGAAAGATAGAATTTACAAGAACTGTTAATACCACTTTATAATGCCTTGGTAAGGCCACACTTGGAATACTGCATCCTCCGGGTCCCGTCAGCTAAACAGTGCCGGCTGACGGGCCCATGGGGGAGGGCCCTCTCTGTAGCTGCCCCGGCCCTCTGGAACCAGTTACCTCCTGAGATCTGGACCACCCCCACCCTGCTGGCCTTCGGGAAAGTGGTTAAGACCTGGCTGTTCCGGCAGGCTTGGGGCCGTTGATCTCGCTTCTGCAATTTGGCGAGATCTGGCCATGAAAAGGTGTGTATGGGTTTTTAAATTGTTTTTAAATGTTTTTTTTATTATGTATCTTTTTAACAAGCTTTCTATATTTTAATAAGTTTTTTATATTTGCTGTAAGCCGCCCAGAGTCCCTTGGGAGTTGCGCGGCATAGAAATGCAAATAAAAGTAAAAAGAGAGTAAAGTAAAAAGTTTTGGTCGCCACGATGTAAAAAAGATGTTGAGACTCTAGGAAGAGTGCAGAGAAGAGCAACGAAGGTGATTAGGGGACTGGAGGCTAAAACATATAAAGAATGGTTGCTGGAACTGGGTATGTCTAGTTTGATGAAAAGAAGGACTAAGGGGTGACATGATAGTAGTGTTCCAATATTTGAGGGGTTGTCACTAAGAAGAGGGACTCAAGCTATTCTCCAAAGCACCTGAAGGCAGGACAAGAAGCAACGGATGGAAACTAATCAAGGAGAGAAGCAACCTAGGAGAAATTTCCTGGCAGTGAGAACAATTAATCAGTGGAACAACTTGCCTCCAGAAGTTGTAAATGCTCCAACACTGGAAGTTTTTAAGAAGAGATGGGATAACCATTTGTCTGAAGTGGTGTAGGGTTTCCTGCCTAAGCAGGGGGTTGGACTAGAAGACCTCCAAGGTCCCTTCCAACTCTGTTATTCTATTCTATTCTAAGCAGTAGTTGTTGTACCATCCAAAGGATGGGGGAACAATGGAAAGGTTTTATAGTGATTCTCTTTTCACTATTTCTCTTTGTTCCTGTTCCTTTTTAAGACGCAGGTTGTTTTTATTTTCCATAGCGAGACAAAAGAACAATGATGTTCAGGAATTGTTGGCATTCGCGAGTGAGGCATCTGAATCTGAGGAAACAGAAAATGTTTTCAGACAAGAAACAATTCCCAGCTATTACTATTAACTTCTCTTCAACATTTCTCAATAAATAAATATAAAAAATATAAATATAAATATAAATAATATAAATATAAATATAAATATAAATATAAATATAAATAATATAAATATAAATATTTTCCAGGCATTAGCACTAACTGCTCATAGCCAAAAGCAGGTTTTCTTTCTTCCCACAGAATGGACCAGAACAGGTAATATGACTCTGACATTCATGTCTGCAACTGTACTGGATATAAAGACTAGTAGGAATGTTTACTGGAAATGTGAACATGACCAGAATCACCAGCAGATGGATTTATAACTGGCTGTCACCCCATACTCAATGAGTTGTCCTAATAAATAAATAAATGCATCTCCAGAGACTAAAGACATAAGGGAAAAACAATTTCACTGATTAAGTTCCTTTTATCTAAGAGTCTGCAGAGTAAATGTCTGATTGGGGAAAAAAGCTTTAATGTTAATGGGCCCTTTTTCAAATGTTATCATACAGTAAATGCTAATTGTTATATTCAAAACGGTTTAGAATTTATTTCTAAATGCTGATTCACAGCCTGGCTGGTTGGCAGGTTGACTGCCTTTCTCACTGCATACATACATGAAGCTAAATTCGACTGCAGAAAACTCGACTGCAGAAAATACGACTTCAGCAACAGAGTGGTTAATGCCTGGAACTCACTACCTGACTCTGTGGTTTCCTCCCCAAATCCCCAAAACTGTACCCTTAGACTGTCTACTGTTGACCTCACCCCATTCCTACGAGGTCTGTAAGGGGCGGGCATAAGCGCACCAGCGTGCCTACCGTCCCTGTCCAAATGTTCCCTTTTATTTGTACCCATCTTATGGGTACAAATATAAATAATAGGTAATAGGTAATAGGTAATATACTTATGTATATTACCAAATACGTACTTGACAAAATAAATAAAATAAAATAAAAAATAAATCAAAGCAAACCCTTTAAAACATGAACCAGATCCAAACTGAAATTATTTACATTTTTAAAAGCAAAATTAAGGAAATCCGTGGCTGTTCGTTCGAGGAAAAATGGCAACAGGATAGTAAGAAGGAATTGCAGAATATTCAAAGATTAAGCTAGAAATTATGAATACTGAACACAGTTTTCAGGTATGAATTGTGAAGAGATCTACTGGATCAGAATCCTGAATTTATTAGCTAGCTAGAGGTCTGTGCGCAACAAACCATTGGTTTTTAAGCCATTGTTTATGGGGCAACATATACTAAGTGAATACATGGAATTCATCTTTTGTTTCCTATCTCTCATAGAATACCTTTTTTACAGAATGATATTATGTATGTCAGTGAAACATGGACACTAACCTCACAATTGTTACAAAAGCTACGAGGGGTGCAAAGAGCCATGGAAAGATACATGCTCGGCATTGTAAGACAAGATAGAAAGACCTGCACATGGATTAGAGAACAAACGAAAGTATACATGTAAAAGAATTGAAATGGAAATGGGCTGGTCACATAGCAAGAAGAACTGATGGCAGATGGACCAAGGCAGTCATAGAATGGATCCCACATGATCAAAAGTGTCCATGAAAGAGATCTAAAACAATATGGAGCAACAACATCAGCAAGTATTGTGGGGCCAATTGGTATTGATTGGAAACATGCAGTAGATGCCTTAATCCTGCAGTGGATTGACAATGGCTAAGATGATGATGATGATGATGATGATGATGATGATGATGATGATGATGATGATGATGATGATGATGGTGATGAGAGATGATGTGGTAATTAAAGTATTCAATTCAATTCTAATATCCTCGGCATTGTATGTATTAGAATTTTTATTTGTATTAGAACCTGCATTTGCCTTCATTCATGTATTTAGAACCAACTAAGATCAAGAAAGCTTTTGATCCAGTGGTGGGATTCAAAACATTTTACTACCGGTTCTGTGGGCGTGGCTTGGTGGACGTGGTGTGGCTTGGTGGGCATGGCTTGGTGGGTGTGGCAGGGGAAGGATACTGTAAAATCTCCATTCCCTCCCCACTCCAGGGGAAGGTTACTGCAAAATCCCCATTTCCTCCCGATCAGCTGGGACTCGGGAGGCAGAGAATAGATGGGGGCGGGGCCAGTCAGAGGTGGTATTTACCGGTTCTCCGAACTACTCAAAATTTCTGCTGCCGGTTCTCCAGAACTGGTCAGAACCTGCTGAATACCACCTCTGTTTTGATCCCTCCAGAATTCTCAGGGTTGGTGCTCTCAGCATGAAATTTATTTTGGAAAGCTTTCAAAGTGGATTTGACAAAGCAGTGAAGGTAATGCAACCTACAGTCATGATATTTGCTGGCAAATGTTGATGGGAGGCAACTATTTGCTTGTGTTGTGTTTGGAAGTGACTCTCTAGCAGCTGGCTGATATAAACTCAGAATATTCCAGTGCATATAAAGGAAAAAACAAGTTTCTGTGAATCTGATCAAAATATGTTTACAAAAATGGGTGGATGAATGGAAGAAGGCATTGCAAGGTTCCAAAGATCTACAGAGGAATACTGAATGGTGTTAATATAAAGTTTATATTTTCTTTTCTCTTCCCTTCTATTTGTTCAGCTGTTAATCCTTTCCAGGATTTTGCTTTGAAGAATAGAATAGAATAGAATAGAATAGAATAGAATAGAATAGAATAGAATAGAATAGAATAGAATAGAATAGAATAGTTGGAATGGACCTTGGAGGTCTTCTAGTCCAACTCAATGCTCAGGCAGGAAACCCTAAAACATTTCAGACAAATTGTTGTCCAATCTCTTCTTTAAAACTTCCAATGTTGGAACATTCACAACTTCTAGAGGCAAGTTGTTCCACTGATTAATTGTTCTCACTGTCAGGAAATTTCTTCTTAGTTCTAGGTTGCTTCTCTCTTTGATTGGTTTCCATCCATTGCTTCTTGTCCTGCCTTCAGGTGCTTTGGAGAATAGTTTGACTCCCTCTTCTCTATGGCAGCCCCTGAGATATCAGAACATTGCTATCATGTCACCCCCTAGTCCTTCTTTTCATTACACTAGACATACCCAGTTCCAGCAACCGTTATTTATATGTTTCAGCCTCCAGTCCCCTAATCATCTTTGTTGCTCTTCTCTGCACTCTTTCTAGAATCTCAGGATCTTTTTTACATTGTGGCGACCAAAACTGGATGCAGTATTCCAAGTGTGGCCTTACCAAGGCATTATAAAGTGGCAGTAACACTTCATGTGATCTTGATTCTATCCCTCTGTTAACGTAAAAAAATGATCTGTGTATGTATGTTTATATCTATGCATGCATGCATTATAATATGCATTTTACTTGTTCAAAGAGACCAAAGTAAGATCTTTTCAGATCTACTGCTGGGAAAGCAACAAGGGGAAAGCAGAATAAATAAGAGGGCTAGAATAATTTTGAAGGGAAAAAAGTAACTGCACATATCCATGGTGTACCTTATTTGTGCACTAGGTCTGCTTCTCATCTAGGATTGCAAGCTAATTAAGACATAAGAAACTCACAGTTTGTATTCGAGCCACAGGTGATCAGACAGATCACTTTAACAAGTGTCTGTTCAGGACTTTGATGCTGAAATTTCCTTTTGAAATGGTCTTGTTTGAAAACAGCTATTCGGCAGACAGTTGAGAGTATCGGAGAGACTGATAATTTTTCCCGCTGGATTCTGAAATGCAGAGTTGTCTGCATTTTATTCATTTCATGTGTGTGTGTGTGTGTGTGTGTGTGTGTGTGTGTGTGTGTGTGTGTGTGTGTGTGTGTGTGCGCAGAAGGAGTACTCTGCTTCCCCACACAGAGTAAAGAAAGATACTGTATATGGTGGAATAGTTGCTATTATTACATTTAACTAATAGCAATCCAGTTGACATGAGGGAGGATCCAGAGGTGGGTTCCTACCGGTTCGGACCGGTTCACCCGAACCGGTAGCAACCCGCTGGTGACATCACGGAGCCAGTTTGGTCGGTGCCAGTCAGGGGAGGGTTCCTCCCGGTTCGGACCAGTTCTCCCAAACCGGTAGCAGCCCGCTGGTGATGTCACGATGATGTCACTGAACCGGATCGGTCGGTGCTGGTCCATGGGGGCTGCCATCTTTTTTTTATTTTTTTAATTTTTTTTTTAATTTTTTTGAAAAAAAATTTTTTTTCCTTCTGAGCATGCACAGAAGCTGACTTCCGGCACTGTGCATGCGGTCGCCATCTTTTTTCGGCTTTGTTTTTTTTTTTGGATCTTTTGTTACTGCGGTGCGGGACGGAGCGAACCGGCAGCGAGGTAAGTTGGAACCCACCCTGTAGATGCCACCATCTTTTTTTTGGGGGGGGGTATTTTTTTATTTTTTTTATTTTTTTTTTCTTCTGCACATGCACAGAAGCCGAGTTGCCGGCACTGTGCATGCGCCGCCATCTTGTTTTTGGCTTTTTTTGGAATTTTTTTGCAATTTTTGGCACTGCGCATGCGCACGCGTGCAAAGCGCATGTGCGCCCACAAGGCGCACCCACGTGGCGTGGGAGGAAGCAAACCGGCAGCAAGGTAAGTTAGAACCCACCCCTGGGATGCTCCCATGTTTAGTCTCTTGGTTACATCTCGCAATACTTAGAGTTGGCCACTTTTAAAGATAGTTCAAAAGCTTTAGAAGCTGTGGTATGAAATGAATACTTGCATTCGCTATATAATTTACATTATAATATTCTCATATAATATCATGGTATGACTAATCTATCTTTCTATTCTATTCTGGCCAGAAAAGGTAAGTAAAGGGAGAGCAAAATAGGAGTGGAAGAATACAAGTTTAACCAACCAATGGCACCATTTAGAACTAATATACAGAAGCTAAACAAACATTGATTGGGATCTCCTGCCTAGTACTGGTAAACAAGCTTTTTTTCCTTGAGAAAAGAACTGAAGATGTCAAATAAAAAACAAGTGTACAAGCCAAGAATAAAGTGGGAATCAATACTAATTTTGAGAATCTGCCCAGATACTGTGAACCATAGATTATAAAAGGTGAAAGCATGGCAGTGGAAAGCTGAGGTTCTCCCACAAAGAACATTTTAGAAACTCCCAACATTCTTTTCTCCACTGGCCAAATAAGAACTTCCTTCCTTCCTTCCTTCCTTCCTTCCTTCCTTCCTTCCTTCCTTCCTTCCTTCCTAAAAAACAAGTGTACAAGCCAAGAATAAAGTGGGAATCAATACTAATTTTGAGAATCTGCCCAGATACTGTGAACCATAGATTATAAAAGGTGAAAGCATGGCAGTGGAAAGCTGAGGTTCTCCCACAAAGAACATTTTAGAAACTCCCAACATTCTTTTCTCCACTGGCCAAATAAGAACTTCCTTCCTTCCTTCCTTCCTTCCTTCCTTCCTTCCTTCCTTCCTTCCTTCCCTTCCTTCCTTCCTTCCTTCCTTCCTTCCTTCCTGCCTTCCTTCCTTCCTTCCTTCCTTCCTTCCTTCCTTTCTCTGCGTATTATTGGGGCCTCAATAAATGCTTGCTATATTACACATAGGATACTATATGTTTTGTAAGAGGTTGAGGATGCAGCTACTAGGCTGATGTTGGGGTCAAAACAATTAATAACATACAGATACAGTTTAAATTATATTCCAGTTTCACGTGCATTATGAGCTGTGGAGGCACAGTGATTAGAATGCAGTTTTGCAAGCAAACTCTTCCCACAGCCTGGAATTCGATCCTGAAGGGGTCTCAAGGTTGACTCAGTCTTCCATCTTTCTGAGGTCACTAAAATGAAGACCTAGATTGTTGGGAGTAATATGCTGAAATTGTAAACCGCCCAGAGAGTGCTGTAAACAGCATTTAGCACTTAGATTTATATATCACTTCATAGTGCTTTACAGCTCTCTCTAAGCAGTTTACAGAGTCAGCATATTGCCCCCAACAATCTGGGTCCTCATTTTACCAACATTGGAAGGATGAAAGGCTGAGTCAACTTTGAGCCGGTGAGATTTGAACCCAGCTATTACAGCCAGTGAATAGGGTTTGCCAATCAAGAGATGAGAGGTCAGCGTTTATGAGATCATAGTTGGCTTTTTTAAAATTATAACTGGGGATCCCAACAATCATGTTGTGATCACTGTTGGAGAAGGGTTCTTTTATTTGTAATCCATAAATTGAGTTTGAACTGTTGCAGAAGATGAGATCCAGGCAGTTGTTGAGTCTAGTGTTGTTGGTTACTAGTTGATCCAGTCCCAGATTAGTTACAGCATTATACAGGGTTTAATGTATAGGTTCTGTTGTACATTCGTTAAGGAACCATTTAATAAGAGGTAGATTTAGGTCACCAAGATGAGAGGAGGCCGGAGGCTGCCCACATAAGAAGTGAAGTTAACTTATTCGCATGTTTGATGTCGTAGTCTGGGGCTCTGTAACATAGTAGAAATTGTAATGTGGTGTTTAAGGATAGCTCATAGATGATGGTCTCAGGAAGAGGAAGTTCATGTGAAACTTGGATATTTTTTAGATTTATAGATGTTTTGTAAAAGATAGCAACACCGCCCCCTCTTCAGAGTTCTCGATCAGACCGGTAAACATGATAGTTGTCAGGGTTCCAAATAGCATCCGAACTTAAATCAGAGTCCGAGGCAAAGTATTCCTCAAAGTTCCAATTTATTAGCAGAGCCATGTTGGCACATCTGGGAGAAACCTGAATCTGAAGCTCCAGGGTTTCTCCACCCAGTTGAAAGTTCAAGCCCTTGTCCCCACACCCCCAAGTCCATCACGTTAACCAATCTTCAACTGCCAACTTGGCAGCATCCACCCATCTCCTTCCGTGCAGGTGCAGGAGTGCGAAGACAAAGGATGACCTTGACTATCTAGAAAGAAATTGTTATG
>QLTV01020728.1:826792-841674 GCA_003457575.1 Thermophis baileyi
CTTCCAGAAGGCCTGGGTGGATTTCGTGCGTAGAAGGTTTTCTTCTTGATTAATGTGATAATTGGTGCATTCCGTCTTTATTTGGTGGCATAGATTTTTGTAGCGGCTTTTAAAGTTAGCAATGCAGCCAGTTTTGTTTTTTCGCCAAAGAGATCTTTTTTTGGATTGAAGCTTCCTTATTTTTATGGGTAATTTGTTTTTCTTGGTTTTGGTGGTTATTAGTGGTACGTATAGTTTGATGACTCTTTTGATTTCGAGCAAAAAGATATTGTAGTAGTCTTCGATAGTATTACAGCCAGAGAATAGTATTTGCCAATCAAGAGATGAGAGGTCAGTGTCTATGTTATCATAGTTGGCTTTTTTAAAGTTATAATTGGTTATCCTATTGCAAGCTTACCCTATCTACGAGAATCTGACCAACTAACAGTCAAGGGAAATGAGCGGGAGATAAAAAAGGCATTCAAGGTGGGCTGGAGCTCTTGTGGGCACGCAGGAACTCCTGACTTATGACACATTTGACCCCTCCCTCAAGCTCAGCCTGATCATCACCTCTGTTTAATTAGGAATTGCTGTCATGAACTCCATCCTGAAATAAACAGAACTGAACAATTTGAAGGAAAGCTAGAATTTCTTTTCAATACAAGATGTAATTTTTTCCCCACTTTTGAAAGTATTAACTAGGGGAGGGCGGAAACTAATGCCCTTTTCCTGAGAATCTCTTATTGAGAATACCCACTGAGTCATAATCTGTTAGAAGTTCTACCGGCTGTTAATTTTCAAAGCACCTCAATACTGAAAAGTTAGCAATAATCACCTAAAATATATGGGCTGTGAAATTGGAACAAAGAAATAAAATACATTAATTTGGCAGTGGAACTAAACTCCGTGAAGCACATCTTCATAACGTAATTCTGAAACACAAGTGAGAACATAAGGCGCGCCCTGTAAAAGGGAAATGTTGTGTCAGTAAACAATATTCCAGCCACTTTCAGCATGAGATATTTTTTGAAAAGATGAGAACCAACAACTTTAAAAAAAATGTGTAATCCTTTGGTAATACAAGAAGGCCATCCTTGAGCCTCTTTTGCAAAGCAATGTTTATACTCAAGTCTGGTTTTCAACCAAGCGTAAGTCCAGCTACTCATTGATGGTCATCATTTAACCTCTAATATTTCATACCTGAATCAATTGTCAATGCATCTTTGGGAAGATACTGAAAAGATGTTGGTCTATATGTTTCAGGTAGACTTGTATAAAAGGATTATCCCTTCCTGTCAGATTTCTGAACTGATGGGCAGAGATGCATTTAACGGCTGCAACCATATCTGAAGAAAGTAGATCCATCTTCATCTACCTCAGCTTGTTGGGACAAGCTTTCCCATGTTGCATCCACTGAAAATCCAAGCCATATCCAGTGGAGGACAAAGGCAGCTACAATTCTGTAGGATTGTTACAGTTTTCATGCAATGAAGTAACAACTTGCTGCGGTCACCAGTCATTTCCAACTAGAGCAAATTCTGCACACTTTTGGTTTTGGCTGCTTGTGACGAGAAATTAATCCACCTGGCCTTGTGGGATCACTGGGTTATGTTCTGTGAGAGAGAGAGAGCAATATCATTTAGACTTATATACCGCTTCACAGTGCCTTACAGCCCTCTCTAAGTGGTTTACAGAGTCAGCCCATTGCCCCCAACAATCTGGGTCCTCATTTTACCTACCTTGGAAGGATGGAAGGCTGAGTCAACCTTGAGCCGGTGAGAATTGAACTGCCAAATTACAGGCAGGCAGTACTGCACTCTAACCACTGTGCCACCATGGCTCTTATTGTTTTTCTTTGAGGTCAGCCTCTATGTGTCCATCTGGACACAGACTTGGAAAAGACATTCCTCCTAAACTGGGTGTTGGAAACACCTCCATGAGTAAAGTTTCTTCCTTGTGTAACCAAACCCAGAATCTTGACATAGAGCAACCTTTAAAATGTCTTTATAAAATGGATTATATAGTGCGCACTGCATTTCTATGCTCAGTCGAGGTATTTGTGTTTACTTTTAAGCCTCCAAAAAATATCATATAAAGGTCCACCTATAAATCTATAAACCTGTACCTAAGATCAAGCATAGAGGTCATGCTTAAAGGCTCTTAATTAAAATCATTAAGATTTTGGGATACAAGATCTGACTTCTCAGCACAGGGACCATCGCAATGAGTTATTTCCCATGGAAGGTAGATTTTGCTCCTTCCCTGCCTAGTTTCAAATAAGCTTAAATACCCAACATTTTTCTAACGAAATTCTTTCTCTTGTTGAATATGAGCAAAGTATGAGCAGTTTGCAAAGACTAGCTTTGACGTAGTGTGACATTTGATTACAACTTCTCTCCTCCATGCTCTCTCCTGAACCAAATGTGTGATGTAACACTTAGCTGTTTAAAGTTCGAATAACAGTTGTTGTTATTGTTAGTTGCGAAGTCGTGTCCGACCCATCGCGACCCCATGGACAACGTTCCTCCAGGCCTTCCTGTTCTCTACCATCCTCTGGAGTCCATTTAAGCTCACGCCTACTGCTTCAGTGACTCCATTCAGCCACTTCATTCTCTGTCGTCCCCTTCTTCTTTTGCCCTCGATCTTTCCCAGCATTAGGCTTTTCTCCAGTGAGTCCTTCTTTCTCATTGGGTGGCCAAAGTATTTGAGTTTCATCTTCAGGATCTGGCCTTCTAAAGAGCAGTGAGGGTTGATCTCCTCTAGGACTGACCGGTTTGATCACCTTGCAGTCCAAGGGACTCGCAGGAGTCTTCTCCAGCACCATAGTTCAAAGGCCTCAATTCTTTGGCGATCAGCCTTTCTTATGGTCGAACTTTCACGGCCATACATTGCAACTGGGAAAACCATAGCCTTGACTATACGCACTTTTGTTGGCAGGGTGATGTCTCTGCTTTTTAGTATGCTGTCTAGCAGTTTGCCAGGAATTGAGAGGGCCGGATGCCATGCTCTTAGTTTTCTTAATGTTGAGTTTCAAGCCAACTTTTGCACTCTCCTTCTTCATCTTTAGTTCCTCTTTACTTTCTGCCATTAGAGTGGTATCATCTGCATATCTGAGGTTGTTGATATTTCTCCCGGCAATCTTAATTCCAACTTTTGATTCATCTAGCCCCGCCTTTCTCATGATGTGCTCTGCATATAAGTTAAATAGGCAGGGTGACAGTATACAGCCTTGCCAGACTCCTTTCCCAATTTTGAACCAATCAGTGGTTCTGTGTCCAGTTCTCACTGTTGTTTCTTGACCCGCATATAGGTTTCTCAAGAGACAAATAAGATGGTCTGGTACTCCCGTCTCTTTAAGAACTTGCCACAATTTGTTGTGATCAAAGGCTTTAGCATAGTCAATGAAGTAGAAGTAGATTTTTTTCTGGAACTCCCTAGCTTTCTCCATCATCCAGCTGTACTTCTGGTAGTTCTCGATCCACATACTGCTGGAGCCTAGCTTGTAGGATTTTAAGCATAACTTTACTAGCATGTGAAATGAGTGCAATGGTGTGATAGTTTGAACATTCTTTGGCATTGCCTTTCTTTGGAATTGGAATGTAAACTGACCTTTTCCAATCCTGTGGCCACTCTTGAGTTTTCCGAATTTGCTGGCAAATTGAGTGTAGCACTTTTACTGCATCATCTTTTAAGACTTTGAATAGCTCAGCTGGGATACTGTCACCTCCACTAGCTTTGTTGTTGCTCAGATTTCCTAAGGTTCATTTGACTTCACATTCTAGGATGTCTGGCTCGAGGTCAGTGACCACCCCATCATGGTTATCAGGGACGTTAAGTTCGTTCTTGTATACTTCTGCTGTGTAAATTTTGCCACCTCTTCTTAATCTCTTCTGCCTCTGTTTAGGTCCCTGCCATTTTGGTCCTTTATCATGCCCATCTTTGCATGAAACGTTCCCTTCATATCTCCAATTTTCTTGAAAAGATCTCTGGTCCTCCCTATTCTATTGTTTTCTTCTATTTCTTTGCACTGTTCATTTAAGAAGGCATTCTTATCTCTTCTAGCTATTCTCTGGAATTCTGCATTCAATTGGGTGTATCTTTCTCTTGCTCCCTTGCCTTTCGCTTCCCTTCTTTCCAGGGGTGAAATGCTCCCAGTTCGGGCATGCCTGCCGGTGGTTGGAGAGCCGGTAGTGACAGCAT
The DNA here is from genome assembly GCA_003457575.1 of Thermophis baileyi. Taxonomy (NCBI): domain Eukaryota; kingdom Metazoa; phylum Chordata; class Lepidosauria; order Squamata; family Dipsadidae; genus Thermophis; species Thermophis baileyi. The sequence continues at coordinate 830,972 of QLTV01020728.1, forward strand.
CACGAGGCTTCGCCCACCCGCCCGGACGCTGCCATTTGGGGTTTTTTACCCTCTGAGCATGCACAAAGCATTCTGTGCATGCGCAGAGGGTAAAAGAACCCAAATGGCGTCGTCTGGGTGGGTGGGCGAAGCCTCGCGCTGCCATCGCTACCGGCTCTCCCACCACCGGCAGGCACGCCCGAACCGGTGTATTTCACCCCTGCTTCTTTCCTCAGCTATTTGCAAAGCTTCCTCAGACAGCCATTTTGCTTTCTTGCATTTCTTTTTCTTTGGGATGGTTTTAGTTGCTTCCTCTTGTACAATGTTGTGAACCTCCGTCCATAGTTCTTCAGGCACTCTGTCTATCAGATCTAATTCCTTAAATCTATTTGTCACCTCTACTGTATATTCATCAGGGATATGATTTAGTTCATACCTGAGCCCCAGAAACGATACACATACACACTTGTCTAAACTAAAGAAGGTTTTATCACTAATCAAGGCTTAGGGATCATTTAAGTTCAGAGTTTCTATTTAGGCTTAGGGCGTGGCCCCTCTGCCTGCAGGTTTACCTGTGAGTAGACCTCCTTCTACCAAGCCACTCTTGCCGGCTAGCTGCCCTGCGTGCCCTAGCATCAATCAGAGGCTCCTCCTCTTCACTGGAGTCACTGAACTCCTGCTGGGGAGGTGCAGAAGGCCCTGATTGAGTATCGTCCTCTGGCCCTGCATCCTCCTCGGTCTCGGACTCCGGTGCCGGAGCTACAGACTGCTCTTGCCACCCCATGGTCGGTTTTTGGTCTTCCGGATCCATGAGCAGCTGCACGGGACGGGGGCAAGCCACAACACAGGGATATGATTTAGTTCATACCTGAGTGGCCTAGTGCTTTTCCCTATTTTCTTCAATTTAAGCCTAAATTTTGCAACAAGAAGCTCGTTATCTGAGCCACAGTCAGCTCCTGATCTTGTTTTTACTGACTATATAGAGCTTCTCCATCTTTGGCTGCAGAGCACACGACTAACAGTAAATCACACTAAATCAACTTGCAAGCTTTCTACTCAATGATCAACTTGGTTGATAATATATCTATTAAGGATTCTTGCAGTTTGCCAGCAGTAATGAATGCATTAGCATGCTGTTACTGAATTGCATTGGTATAAATGAAACGAACCCTGTTGTAACAACCTCCTGAAGCAATTGTTATAAATCAGTGGGAGAAACTTTGCTCATGTGCCTGGAACCAAAAATATACTACCCAGGCAAGAGAAAAAAAAGCATCAAAGCTAGGATAATCCTAACATTTCAGTTTTGTAGAAGAAAAACAAAGTTTAGGAAATGAAAAGGTTAAACTTGTGATTCAAATATATAAATACAGTATATAGCCCTCTAAAGTAAAGGTAAAAGTTCCCCTCGCACATATGTGCTAGTCGTTCCTGACTCTAGGGGGTGGTGCTCATCTCCGTTACAAAGCCGAAGAGCCAGCACTGTCCGAAGACGTCTCCATGGTCATGTGGCCAGCATGACTAAATGCTGAAGCCGCAGGGAACACTGTTACCTTCCCACCAAAGTGGTCCCTATTTTTCTACTTGCATTTTTTTACATGCTTTTGAATTGCTAGGTTGGCAGAAGCTGGCACAAGTAACGGGAGCTCACTCCGTTACACGGCACTAGGGATTCGAACCGCTGAACTGCCGACCTTTCTGATCGACAAGCTCAGCATCTTAGCCACTGAGCCACCGCGTCCCCTTCATATAGCCCTCTAGCACTACAGTATTTAAGTGATCAAATAAAAGGGTGAGAAGAGAAATGAAGAGAATGTTATTTAGAAAGGAAGAATGAAATGCATTGATATAGAATGAACAGAGAGAACTGTCTAATTGTTCATAAGGTCACATATTGAAAACAAAAAAAAAATATTTTTTTAGAAGATTGCAGAATAGAAGGAGAAGGAGAAATCCAGGTTTTGGTGCTGCTACCTAGAATTGAATAACATTGCATCCACCCAATATCCCTCAATGGAAGAGTAAGAAGAAAACAAAGCGAAGATAAATATTATTTATTTATTTATTTTGTTTGTTTGTTTGTTTGTTTGCCACCATCTAAGAATTGCTTGAAGAATAGTTCTTTAAGGATTCAGTGGCACAGACAGAATAACAGAGTTGGAAAGGACCTTGGAGGTCTTCTAGTCCAACTTTTGCTCAAGCAGGAGACCCGATATGAAATAGTTGTCCAATCTTTTCTTTAAAATCTCCAGAAATGAAGCACCCACAACTTCTGAAATCAAGCTGTTCCACTGATTAATTAGTCTCTCTGTCAGGAAATTTCTCCTTTGTTCTAGCTTAGTTCTCTCCTTGATTACTTTTCATCCATTGCTTCCTGTCTTACATTCTGGTGCTTTGGAAAATAAGTTGACCCCCTTCTTCCTTTTGGCAACTGCTCAAATATTAGAACGCTGCTATCATGTCACCCCTAGTTTGAAAAGAGTTTGAATTGGAGTGCTGGAAGCTCTAAGTTAGAACCCCTCCACCCTGTAACAATTAGTTGGAGGGTCCATTTGTTTCCTAACCAGAATCAAAGCAGAATATGGGTTGGAAACTACTAGCTCCTGAGCAAAATTGACACCCGATTGTTCAATCACATTTGCAGCAACGGGAATAGTAACTTCACCATAAAGAACTTGAACATGGACTTTGATGAAGACTGCCATTTGCTATTCACCGAACAAAGCCACACTCTAGAAAACCTAATCGCTACCTCAAAGATTGCTCCATTAGAATATACTTAAATTGAAAGCAAATTATTACAGCCTTTTTTCATATTTGACATTTTGGTATAAGAGGATTTGGTCAGTCCTGCACTTGTAGAGTTATTTAAATTCCCTGGAATCACACAGTATGGGATCTGTGAAAAACAACAGAATTTCTGCCAAACGGGGGAACAGAACGGTAGGCAAAGCAATTAAAGGAGAGAACAAAATTAAAAAAAAAAGTCCCTTTGTTTCAAAAGGTAAGGTAGCAGCCTTCATCATACCTAAGAGTACATAACGCTACTGTACTGCCAAAAATCAAAGCTTAAAAACAAAATCTAGCAAAAGAAAGAAGCCAGCTGAATAGCAAAGGAAGAGGATGTGATTAGAGTGGCCTTAAACTATTGAGGGTTTAAAGTATTAACATTTTAAAAAGAACATCATAGTGTCTCTCTGGCTTGCCTCAGTTAGAAACCTGGCAGACATGTTTCCTACCAGTTATAATTTTGGAGAAGCCTTCAAAGACAATCTTACAAAACTTGTGGGGGGAAAATACAATCATTGAGTCAGGTTATGATTAAAGCATGAATTACCTCAACTGGCTCATTATTGTTCAGATAAAAGGGCAGATAAACAGACCATACTCACAATCTCTATCATAACTATGGTTGGAAAAAAAATTGCATAACTACCTTTCATAAGAGAAACGGGCAAAATACAATCACTTTTTCTTTTTCTTAAAGAAAAAGGATACAACGCAATTGCTTGATGTCCTCTCCTTGGGAGCTTTTCTGTAGAGAAACATGTTGCCAGAGATAAAAAATAAAAATGATGCCAGAGATTAAAAAAAAAAAAATTATGCCAGATTCTTTGAAACTGTGGAAATTTTTGGTTGTAATTTTATTGCTTTCTGGACTGTTTTGTGACACAAAATTTAAATTGCAAGACCCCAGATCATTGAGGTCCCAAAATACTGGTACACCTCGACTTACAACAGTTCATTTCAAAGTTACAATGGCACTGAAAAAAGGGACATATGACCGTTTTTCACAGTGGCCACCTTTGTGGCATCCCAGGTGATCAAAATTCAGACGCTTGGCAACTGACTCATATTTATGACCATTGCTGTGTCACAATGTCACGCGATCTCCTTTTGCGACCTTTTGACAATCAACGTCAATGGGGAAGCCAGATTCATTTAACAACCGGGTTACTAATTTATCAACTGCAGTGATTCGCTTAACAACTGTGGCAAGAAAGGTCGTAAAAGGAGGCAAAACTCACTTAACAAATGTCTTTCTTAACGACAGACATTTTGGGCTCAGTTGTGCTCGTAAGTTGACGACTACCTTTTTCACAAGGGGGAAAAAAGAAATATGGCTATAGCCTCAGAAAGAACTTATTTTAAGCCTGGTTTCAGGAGCAAAGAATTCCCTAAGCATTTAGACAATTCTTATCAGGAATTTATGGGATAGATGGTGAGACCCTGCATTGCACAAGAGCTGTGAAAATGGCTATTGGACTGCACAGGTCAGTGTTGGCTAACCTTTTCAGCACCAAGTGCTGAAACGGGGGCGCACACGTGCACGCGTGCCGGAAACCGGAAGACCAGGTGGCCGGTGCGCATGTGCGCGCCAGGAAGATGATGTTCCAGTTTCCAGTGCACGCATGCGCACCACCCACCTGGTATTCCAGTTTCTGGCACGCATGCGTGTGTGAAGACCAGCGGAAACCGGAAGATCATCTTCCCAGCACGTGCATGTGCACCGGGCGGCTGCTCTTCCAGTTTCCAGCGTTCCCACACATGTGAAGACCAGCTGACCGGCAGGCCAGAACCCGGAAGAGCAGTGGACAACGGCTCGCGTGCCCGGAGAGATGGCTCTGTGTGCCACTTCCGGCACGCATGTCATAGGTTTGCCATTGCATAGGTCATTATAGAAACAAAAACTGCTGATAGATTTGATCAGAAATTCTCCAGCTTGTTTACTCCACGGCATTTGCCAAATTGTTAATGTCACACCCTCAGTGGCTTCTGTCAGTCCCATCACTTCTAAGAAAGGATTTAAGCTCCTCCCTGATTATCATTTGCAAAGCTGAAGTTTAAAATGCAATAAACATCCCAAAGGGACCAGATCTCCTGGAGTGATAGAAAGCTCCTCACATACAGATCAGTTTCCATTTAGAGGGGACAGAATTTAGAAGAAAAAAAAAAACCTTTTCAAGCAGGAAAAAAAAATAGGCTTAATCTGGTTTAAGTGGCCTACTCAGCAAACAGTGACTCTGTTTTAAAAATATGGTATGCCTGTTTGGGAGTACCAACCTGATCTTTCCATCCATTTTTATAAGAGAAAAATAAATGTATTATGTTCTCTTGGTAAAAAGCTCCAGTCGAAATCCCTGGGTCAATTCTGTCTGTGCAACATTTTCTAGGGTGGAATGTGCTGCAAAATTCATTGCAATGTGATAACTGAAGCAGAGTTTTTCTAACCTTTGGCATTATTAAGAATAATCAATTTACCGATACCTTAACAGGAACAAGAGGCAAGCAAGACCCTACAGAGACAGGCAAGTTAACTGCACCAAAATGATTTTCCTGAAGCAAAAGAAGAACTTATCTCCGACTCCTAAGGTAGCTGATAACTGTCGGACGGCCCTGGCCCCATCTCTGTCTCCGATGCAGAGCACTCATCAGAGCCTTCCCCAGACTCCAGGACTGGCCCATGTTCCTCCCCAACCTCCTCACTGTCTGAGTCTGCCGCCAGCTCCGCTGGCCGCTGGTGGGCCACAACAGACAATACCTTTAACACATCGAACAACAACCTCTGTCTGCCCGAGGTCCTTGTGAAGGACTCAACACGTGGACAAAGATATGAAATCCAGTCTAAACATCTGGTTGACTATGCGACCAACCAGATAATCGTGCTCCGAGAATTAATATGCAAGGTTTTTGTTCAAAGTGCAATGAAGGTTTTGCTATCAAAAAGAGACTTGAAAATCCATATTATGAACTGATTTGTTTAATGGACTCTTATATTAATTTTATATTAATAGTGGAATTGTCATTGATGTAACAAGATCCATGCAATCTTTTCAGACACACCTCCTTCTTGCAACATATAGTTAATTCACACAGAGACCATTCAAGACACTTTATAAAATACCAAAAAGAGAAGAAAAGAAAGGAGGAAGATAATTGAAGAACTGAATGAGGAATTATTGGTGCAGGAAAATGAGGGTATGTTTTTCTCAAGCGTTTTAAAATAAAATTCAGACTAGACTAGCTTTTTAAAATGTCAGTCTCCCACCCTCCCACCCAAAAAATAATCTCTGCACACCTAACTCCAGAAATGCACAGAAAGAAAATATCCAAAATAAAAAGGATGTTGTTATTGTTTGCTGGATAATGGCACATGCACACCATTAAAAATAAAGTAAAAATAAATCTGGCATAGGTTTTGGTTTTTTGAGAGAAGATGGGGATCTTTAGACTTATTTGGGTCAGAACACAGATAACTTAGTTGTGCAAAGAAACTATGATAATTGGAAAAGCTGTACAAGGATTAGTTTATAAAAGATAAAATAGGGGAGAAATAGTCCTAGGAAGATGAATTGAAAAATCACAGCATGCATGAGTGAGCCATACCTCCAAGTTCAGACATAAAATTGTGGTGTAAATTTGCTATCTGTAAGATTTCCTAGAGGCAATTGGAACAGTATCAGAGCAGAACTAAAGAAATTCAGACTAATGAGTAGCTGGCTCAGCTTTAGCTAGAACAGGCCATGTGATATTTGCATCTCCAAACTCAGATACATAATTAGAAATACATTTTTTTTTGTTTCTCTATATGATTTCCTTATTCAACACACTAGTTCTTACAAAGGGAGAAGGACAACTGTTTGAAGACAGTGTCCTATTACTAAAGGAAATATTTTCCAAAACTGGTACCTCGGTACTCATCGTTAATTGGTTCCAGGAGATGCAATGAGTACCAAAAAAAATAAGTACCAAACAATTTTTTCCCATAAAGAATTGTAGGAAGTTAGCACCCACCCCTCTCCTAGAAAAATGAAATATCCTAGGAAAAATTAAAAAGGCAGAATATTATATAGAATATCCCTAGAGAAATTGAGAAACATGCTTTTAGAAAGGAAACAGACTCACTCTTAGTAGCCCCCACCTTTGTCAATGGGCCATCAAGGAATGGCCCAGCTCACTCATCCCCCCCACCCTTTGTTAATAGCCTGGACCAGTCTATTTTACATAACAAAGATCTACCTCCTTCAGACAGAGAAATACATCAGCCAAGCCTGGGACTCAGGACAGCCCACAAGAGTTGCAACAGCATGCTCCTGGGAGTCTGACAGCCAATCGGAGTGCATTACATACACAGGAACAGGAAACTAAGAGGTGGGGTCCAACAGAAGTCATAAAACCAAGAGACTCAGCATCTTTTCTTTCCTTTTTCTCTTCACCCAACATCTGGAAGCATGTGATCCACCTTTTCTGTTCAGGAGCTCATGCCATGTGCTCCTGTCCACCATTAAACCTTCTTTCCAAGCAACTTCCAGGAATCCAGTGTCTTTTTCCCCACTTGGAACTGAACCCAGAAGGATATTCCTTACAACAGAATAATATAGTGAGGCAGCCAACACTGACAAATTCTAGCTTGTGCGTTAAGTACCAAACCAACGATGAGTACCTGGGCAAAAGTTTTGCATCAAAATGCATTCAGTACCAAATTTGATTAGTTTCAAAGCAACGTGGTATATGCAGTGCAATACAGTGAGCCATGTGCAGATCTGTTCATTGGGGGAACAAAACAACCACTTCATAATGGCATGGCACAATATAGGAGAACAAACCCATCAGATTTAGCAGTCCATCTGCATTTAAAAGACAAAGGCCACTCTTTTGAAGACAGCAAAGTCCACATTTTGGACAGAGAGGACCGCTGGTTTGAAAGAAGGGTCAAAGAGGCCAATCTATGTAAAAACTGAACAGCCCTCTCTCAACAGAGGGAGAGGGATATGACATCACCTATCTCCAGTCTACAACACAGTCCTTTCAACAGTTCCAAGAAGGCTCCACACCTATTTGCACCACTCAGATGACCCTGATGACACAGATTAACCTCCAGGTGGCTTTAACAACTCACTAAAAGAATGCAAATGTCCAGCTGTCTGTAAGGAATATAAATCCTTCCATTCCCCACCATCCAGTCAGAGCTGAAGAAGCTTCTTGGATGAGAAGCGAAATATCTTCAAAGAAAAACCAGAACGTCCAGTTGCCTCTTGCAAAAAGCACCTTTGGGACAACCATGACCTGGATGACTGAGAATCTCCTTAGACTTTCAAAGTAGTTTGAGTACCAAGGTACAACTGTACAAATTTTTAAAAAAATCAAAAGTTCTAGAGCAGATAGTAAAATAATCAGTTTATAAGTACATTGAAAACAAGAGAGTAAAAATTAGGTTTGCAAAGACAGACCTTACTAGAAAAAGATTATTTTATCTTTTAAGTTGTAGGAATGCCATGGACATAATAATTTCATCTGACAGATTGCCCTCTGATTAACAAGCTAGTTAATTTGGATGGCAAGTTTATTTGGCTTAAACCCATACAGAGTGTGTTCATCATTTATTCATCAAACTGAAATAAAGTAGTGAGGCATCCAGGATTTTATTTAAAAAAAAAAAAAAACCTCTGTCTTAAATGCAATACTTTTAATATCTTCATCAATGATTTGGACAAAGAAGTGGAGAGGATCTGCAAATTGCACAAAACTGATTGGGAAATCTAATACTGTTGTCATGCCCCAGTATATAACTTTTATATATTGTTGTTGCTCTCTAGCCCCATCTAGTGGCCGGAGGGACAATATGCCCTAACATACAATCTTTATATATTGTTGTTGTTCTCTAGCCCCATCTAGTGGCCGGAGAGACAAATACCAAGTATATTGTTTGAAGCTGACCCCACCTATTTACCCATCAGCCCCACTCTCAAAACAAGTGCACGCTGGGAAGCCAGACTCCATTTCCTTTAGCATTTGGAGAAGGCAGAAGCACAAAGAAGAATCCATCTTAATCTGTGGCACGTGGTCATCCAAGGACAAACCCACATCCCACACACAGAGCATCGCTGGTGAGATTTAAATTGCTTGTATTTATTAATTGTTATGTTCAGCAGTAACTCAATACTGTCTATCTTGTATTTGGTTCTCATTGTATGTATCCCTATTTTCCCCAGTTTCACCCTGTCCTGTTCTTCCAATAAAGCATTCAGATCTACGCACACGGTCTGTTTTATTGGAGGATAGGTGGGTTTAGCTGCATGTCGAGCTGCACACAGACTAATGTGTAGTGGGGACAGAACAACTGTATTTTAGAAAATAGAAACACAATTGAAAATGATTTTGAAGGGTTTGAGAAACAAGCAGACGCGAACAGAATGAAATATAACAGAGAACATGAACTGTTTTTTTACCTGGGGAAAAAAATAAATGAAATAGGATGGGAATTAGTTGATTTGGTAACAATATGCAGGGAAAAGATTTGGGAATTGTAACTGATCACACAGGGAGCTTAATAGGAGTTCACCAGAGGTGGTATTCAGCCGGTTTGGACCGGTTCAGGCAAACCGGTAGTGGAAATTTTGAGTAGTTCGGAGAACCGGCAAATACCACTTCTGGCTGGCCCCGCCCCCCCCCCCCCGATGGAGATTTTGCAATACCCTTCCCCCCGGTTCGGGCGAACCGGTAGCAGAAATTTTGAGTAGTTCGGAGAACCGGCAAATACCACCTCTGGCTGGCCCTGCCCTCCCACCCCCGCCGTTCCCTGTCCTATATTCCCTTGTTTTTTAGCTCAGCTGATTCGCACAGCAGAGCGGATAGCCGCGCCTCAGCTGAGCTAAACAACAGCTCAGCTCACCAGCGCTGACACCGAGGGCAGTCTTTGAGTGGCTGCGCGCGTGAGCAAAGCATGTGTGTGTGTGTGGAAAGTGCGTGTGTGTGCACAAAGCACGCTCTCATAGAACCGGTAGGAAAAGATTTGGAATCCCACCACTGGTGTTCACTATATGTCATGGTGGCTAAAATAAAAAAGCAAATTAAATTTTAGACTCGATCAGCAGAAGTTCTTTTTTCTAAATCACAGGAAATGATAGCTCCATTTTATTTTGCATCAGTCCAAGTTTAGCCACTTCACTTTTAAAACAGGATTTCAGGAAACTGGGTCAGTTTCAAAGAATCACAAAAAGCATGATTGGGGGAACGGAAACAAGTTGCTATGGAAAGGGATTGGAGGAAGTGGAAACATTTAAGCTTGAGATAAGAAGAGTAAGAAGAGATGTGACAGTTTTCTTCAAATACCTCAAAAGGTATTGTTGGAAGAAATGTCCTTTTGGGTTCAGTTCCAAGTGGGGAGAAAAACACTGGAAACATGGTGGCTGATTGGAAAGATGGTTTAATGATGAACAGGATCACATGGTTTGAGGTCCTGGGCAAAAAGGCACATGGGAGAGAGAGAGAGAGAGAGAGATATTTATACCCTCTGTTGGGCTTTGAATTTGAGCTTATATTCTGATTGGTTGTCAGACTCCCATGGGGCCATGCAGGGGTACCTTTGTAGGTTGTCTTTTGAGTCCCAAGCTTGGTTGAATCTTCCTGGGTGATGATGTATTGAAATGACTTTTGGCAATTCCTACTGTGGCTCTGCCTGAAGGAGGTAGATCTTTGCTATGTAGAATAGACTGGCGCAGGCCTTAATGGCCCATTGACAAAGGGGGGGGGTGAGTTTCTGCCTCCCTTTTAGGGGAAATATTCTGCCCTTTTAATATTTCCTGAAAAGAATAGAATAGAATAGAATAGAATAGAATAGAATAGAATAGAATAGAATAGAATAGAATAGAATAGAATAGAATAGAATAGAATAGAATAGAATAGAATAGAATAGAATAGAATAGAATAGAATAGAATAGAAT
>QLTV01020728.1:841746-866594 GCA_003457575.1 Thermophis baileyi
TGTCCTTATTTCCTCCCAAAAAAGTCTGTCTGGAAAATGTCAACCTATAAGTTCTCACTGGTAAGTTAGATTTAACAGACTTTCCATTAAAAATCTTAAAATTCAATCATATGCAGATGTCTTTTTAGGGAGAAACACAATTATTATGTGCAAATTAAAAGAGAATGTTTTTAAGTTGGATGGATGGACAGACAGACAGAGAGAGATAGAGATAGATAGATTTCAATTGATTTGAGGAATTGTGATCCACTTTCTGAACTTAGACAATAGAATAGAATATTGTCACTTTGAATGTACACTAATTGGCATACATTAAAATGAAATTTCATTACATACAGTTCTCAAAGGGTCACCACCTCCAATATACACTACATAACCATGACAGAATAAATAAATAAATACAAAAGTATGCATATACCCACATATAATACATGACACAGAGAATATGTTCAGATGTATACGTGTACATGGCGATAAAAACGAATCTTGTGAGTTTACCAGACGGATGGCCTAGGGAACAAAGCTGTTACAGAATCTGGTAGTCCTGCTAGAAATACTTGGAAACCTCTTCCCAGAGGGGAGCAACAAAAACAGACTGTGAAGTGAGTGTGTGGGGTCTCTAACAATGCTTTGAGCTCTAAGCGCATAGCGCTTATAAGCAGTATCCTGAATAATGGGAAGCGAGCTTCCTATAATCTTCTTGTCTGTCCTTACCACTCTCTGTATGGACTTTCTATCTGAGGCACTGCTGCCACCAAACCCAACAGTGATGCAGTTTGTTAAAATGCTCTCAAAAGTGCCTCTGTAAAAAGTGACTGTTTACAATTTTTGTATATAACTTTAAGAGAGTTGTCTTCTAAAACGTTGCCTGGTTCTGTTTGCTGAATGGCTGGGTGCATTGTTCTCTCAATTGGCCAGGTTCTCTTTTTATACTTTCATCACTATATATTGTCTTCTTTTCATTTATAAAGCAGCCAGAGTTCATAAAGACTCAGACAACTTCTGAATTTGGGTTAATAAAATAAATGACTGAAATCTAAACAAAACACAAAAAAATATATTTTCCAAAACTGTGCTCCTACTTACATTATTATGGTTCAAATGCGCAACTTTTTTTTAACTTTTCAGTAAAGTGTGCATAACCTAAAGCTTGTGCATAGTTCCAGTGATTTTCCAGAAATTGAACGTGTCAGCAAACTGGCGCACATATAAAAAACCACAGGTGTTCAAAAAGTTATTTCACCAAGCTGTTTTGCCTATTGAATTTGCAAGTGAAATTGACCTGAGAAAATTGGCCTATTCATAAAATGATTGCAACTGCCTTATTCCTGTGGAATAAGAAAATTAAAAACATCAGCTGGATAAAAGCATTATTAGAAATCACCCACTCTTATAAAATTGACAAGTTTTGGGAACAATTCTTCAGGTCGGACATAAGTAATAAGTGGCACAAGGAAAATCACAGTCTTTGTGCTGTAGTATACATTTAAAGTGGGGAAAAAATAATTTCAGAATTAGGGTAGAAACTTCCATTTTAAGATTTAGACAGTTGAATGTGTACAAAGTTGATCACAAATGGATACTAGTACAAGTAAGATGGATACTAGTACAAGTAAGATGGATACTAGTACAAGTAAGATGGATACTAGTACAAGTAAGCTAACATGTTGTTCCCTAAGAAACCGAAGTAGAAGTTTCTTTGCAATAAAGTGACAATAAGGATTATCAACTTTGATAATCTGATGATTTGTTAAAAAGTTGCCACCACACAAAGGTTCTAGTACCAAATAGATACCAGTTCAAATATTCAGTTTTGCAACCTGTAACACTACTCATAACCAAAACTGACAAATAATAATAAGGATGAAATGTATTTGAATGTTAGTAGCTTGGGTGGGTAGTTGGGCTGTTGGGCTGAGCTCCGAGCTTGGCAATTTGGTTGCAAACGTTTCATCACCATGCGAGGAGACACCGTCAGTGCACTTTGAATTGTGCTCGTCTGTTTGTTCAGCTACTTCTGAGTCATGGTCTGATTTTGGATTGTTTGATTGGATGGTTGTTGTTACCAATCAATCAAACAGTCCAAAATCAGACATGACTCAAAAGTAGATGAACAAACAACACCACACTAATTTGTATCACATAAAAAGGCATTTAAAGGCCAGTGTTTGGACAGACGAGCACAACTCAAAGCGCACTGACGGTGTCTCCTCGAATGGTGATGAAACGTTTGCAACCAAATTGCCAAGCTCGGAGTTCAGACCAACAGCCCAATAAGAAAGATTTTTTTTCCCCCATGTGCAGATAAAATTTTCCCCTGCTTTAATCAAGGTTAAGAGACAAGCAGTTCTACATCTGTCCGATAGATTAAGACTGAAAGCAGAAATGATTAAGAAAGTATAAGGATGCAGTGTTTCAAAAGTGAATGATCATAAACAGTGAGTCAATCTCCTGAGAGGTTGAAATGCAACACGTGCTCAACAAATGTCAATCTGCAAATGTCATAATTTATTTAATTGTATCTAATGCTTAGACACATTGTTGGACCTCCAAATTCATTGGCATGGATTCCTCAACATTTTAGTGACCGCAAGGGGTAAATTCATTATTTAAATTTACGAGACTCGCTGCAAGCCTAGACAGTTTCTGTCTCCGATTGTAATGAATGTATGGGTGGCCTTGGGGGAGGAAGGAAAGGCATGCTATCTAGGAAACAATCAGAGGAGAGAGACAGAGACCCAGTGGCTTAAGAACCAGAGGAAGAAACTTAGGAACGATGCCTCCTAATGGATCAAGCAGTTAAAAGCAGGAGTGGGCTGCTGGGGGTTCGCAGGGGTTTGGGAGAACCTCTAGCTAAGATTCTGTGCAGTTCGGAGAACCCCCAAATCCCACTCCTGGCTGGCCCCTCCCATCCCGCCCCTCCCCTCCCAGGAGTCCCCACGCGGCCCATTTTGGATGCAGGTAAGTGCAGGGTGCGTACGGAGGCTCAGGGAGGGCGAAAAATGGGCCTACCAGAAGTTCGGGAAGGCCAGAAACGGGCCTGTTTCCAGCCTCCAGATGGCCTCCGGAGCCTGGGGAGGCTGTTTTTGCCCTCTCAGAGGCTCGAGGAAAGCCTCCGAAGCCCGGGAGGGCAATAACGCCCCCCACACCATGGTGCAGGAGGCCGACTAGGCCACGCCCACCATGACCACGCCCACCCAGCAACCGGGCAGAGAACCCCTTGCTAAAATTTTTGAAGCCCACCCCTGGTTAAATGTAGTAATGTGAAGTTTGTGCCTTCAGACTTGCAAAATTCTGTTAATGTAGACTCAGAATGCTTTTCTGTAATGGTGTGGCTGTCACCAGCAATGGCCATGTTCTTTCTCCACATTATAGCAATAGCAATAGCACTTAGACTTATATACCGCTTCATAGTGCTTTTACAGCCCTCTCTAAGCGGTTCACAGAGTCAGCATCTTGCCCCCAACAATCTGGGTCCTCATTTTATCCACCTCGGAAGGATGGAAGGCTGAGTCAACCTTGAGCCGGTGAGATTTGAACTGCCGAACTGCAGCTAGCAGTCAGCTGAAGTAGCCTGCAGTGCTGCACTCTAACCACTGCGCCACCTCGGCTCATTCTCAGTGGTTTGTTAGACATTCCATAGAAACTACACATGAGAGAACATGATATTTTTTTTAGTTTCTTAGGGACAGCAACAACAAGGAAAATATTCCTCCTGAAGCTCTAAATTCACAGCCTTAGTGAAGTTTGTGTATCTACCAAGATACAATACAGTAAAAACAAACAAACTAAATCCTCCTTTTTCTCAATGCCATTAAACACAGTAAGAAATATGACATAATATATTATCCCATGGGTAATCCTTCTAATATCCAATATGTAGTACTGAGCCTTGGTTTTTTTTTTCCAAAACGTGTTGTACTTTCTTCTTCCCAGATGACATTCCTTCTGATTCATGATCTTTGTTCACTAAAGACCCACAATAGCACAACTGAAACTGCAATTTCTCTGTACATAAAAGCACATGGAGTGATCTGCTTCATTACTAGTGCTTCATTACCCCCAACAATTTCCATTATATACTCTTAGTCTACCATTTGTATGTAAGTTGATAGAACTCTTGTTCCTTAATCATAATTTACAAACTCTCTTCTCTTTTCCCTTGTTTGTTTCACTGTAAAAGCTCCACACCGCTAGCGATAAAAGTGATAATAGAAATTCCGATTAAAAAGCAATTCTGGAAAAAAAAAACCTTCTAAAAGGGCAGATCAATAATTTAATAGTCCTAAACAAGCATCTGTAGTTTGGTTTTATGCAACGTGCGTTTGATCATTTTTACACGATTGTTTCCCAGTCGATTACACTGGGGATATCTGTGTTAGAACATGCCATGTTTGCCTTCAAAAGAAGGAAGCAAAACCTTTGAATTTTTGGCAATTATATCATGGTCCATTAACTGTCCTAACACTTTGTGAGACAGCGTGTCTTTCAAAAAAATAACCTCTTTTCTAAAAAGTATATCCTGGATTTGTGTTATTACATTGTTCGAACCTTTATAATAATGACACAAAGCAATTGAATACTGAGGTCCTTCACACTCAAACCAATCTATTCCTACTGTAGGTCAAGGGTTCAACAAGCGTCCATTTAGTGTCAACGATTGCTTGATTTGACATTTTGTCCTTTCTGCATACAAAAAGTCTGCTCTTTTGATGAGCATTTGCCTAATACAGCGGTTCTCAACCTGTGGGTTGCGACCCCTTTGGGGGTCGAACGACCATTTCACAGGGGTCACCGCACGCGTTAGCCCGCCATTTTGGTGCCACCGTCACTGCAGGGGTGAAAAGGTCCCGGTTCAGCCGTGCCTGCAGGTCGCTGGACAGCTGGTAGCCCGGACGCTGCCATTTGGGTTCTTCTACCCTCTGCGCATGTGCAGAATGCTTTGCACATGCGCAGAGGGTAAAAGAACCCAAATGGCGGCATCCGGGCGAAGTCTCCCGCTTCCGATGCTATCAGCTGTCCGGCGACCGGCAGGCAAGCCCGAACCGGGGGGGGGTCACGGTGGCGGCGGGGGGGTCGCAGCATTAGAAAGGTTGAGAACCACTGGCCTAATAGATGACAAGTCATGCTCATCTTCTGCATGTTTCCATGCCTAGACAATGCTCCCCGTGAATATCCTGTAGAATCTCTTGTATCAACGCTCTTGAATTACTACTCTGCATTTTCATAAGTACCCCTTATATCACAAACAGACTCAGCTTGGCATATTCCGCAAATCAGTTTTCTTTTTTTTTTTTCATTAGGAGAACAGAGGCAGCAAAGTTTCATCTGGTTCTGTGATTTCCCCCAGCGGGAGACAAGAACTAATTTCACTAAAACATTGATATGAACTTGATGGCAGTCTTCGCTAAAATTCACTTTGCCACATGCAAATGAGTTTGATCATGCATCCGCCATCGCTAATCGATTTTCAGATTGAATAGCCTTTACCATCATGGAAGCATGTCTCCTAATTCTTTTTAACAATGACCAAAGGCTGATGATCAGAAGTCTGTCCATATGTATGAACAGACTCTTATAAGTACTTAGTAATGCTAAGGCTTCCATTTCTATCTGAAATGTTTACTTTCTGTCTTGGTTTTATTTCCTATTGGAGCACATTAGCATATTATAAAAACCGTTGCCCTGCTGGAATACATCGTAGGTATCCAACATCTCAGAATTTGTTTCTTACATTGTTTGTCATAATGAGATGCAACTGAAGTTATTTTAAGTGTAAGGGTTTTTGTTTTTTTTTAAGCATACATCAGTCAATTAAGGGCTTCGAAATTGCTGTTTATACTGAATATTTGAACTTGTTCGCATTCTCTCTCTCTTTCTTTCACTCTTTATATGTATATAACTCAAGCTTGGAATGTATTTTTTTTTCAAAGTTTATCATCCTCAAATATTTCTATAGTATTCTTGCAACCTGAACATATACCATCAATAGTTTTACTCTCTGGTTCAATTTCCAAGCCTTCTTTTAAGAACCTTTCACCTAAATAGTTTTTCCTAATCTATTTCTACATTTGCATCACTTAATCCAATCCAGTTTTTTGTATGTGTAGGACTGCCATGCGCAATCAAGTTTCTTTTTTAAGTGCAACCCCCAAATTATAACATCATTACTATCCCCCTCAAATATTACTTGTTTATGAAAATATTCTGGTGAAGAACTCAGTACAAATGGCACTTGATTAAAGTCATTAGGAACATTTACAGATGAAAAATAATATTTTGCTCAAGTCGTTTGTCCAAATCTTTCCTCTCGAAGTGGAATTTTGAATTGCTTTCAGTTCTCTAATGATACATGAAAGAAATAAGGAGGTTTGACACACCCCAAATCCCATATTTAGTTCTTAGCATCTCTAAAAAGCAATGGAGGAACTTTTGGAGAACCACATCTGATCAGTGTCATTAATATTGGCCGGACGGGCTTGAAATATAACTTCCCATAAATATAGAATCAGAATTTATTGTAGTGGAAATTTCATCCATTTCTGAGGACTTCCATCTGAAGTCTTCTCCTCAATCATCCTACCTCCAGTAAATCTTCCAGGTTCTTCGTCTAATTTACCTGCCTAATTGAAAATCCCACTTCCTGATCAGGGATAAGTTCTAACTTACCTCGCTGCCAGTTCGCTTCCTCCCGCGCCATGTGGTCACGCCACGTGGGCATGCGCAGTGCAAAAAAAATAACCCCCCCCCAAAAAAAGCCAAAAACAAGATGGTGATGCATGCGCAGTGCTGCAAACTTGGCTTCTGCACATGCGCAGAAGAAGAAGAAAACGGAAAAAATTCAAAAAAATAACCTCAAAAAAAAATTCAAAAAAAAAGATGGCGGCGTCCACAGACCGGCACCGACCGAATCGGATCCGTGACATCATCGTGACATCACCAGCGGGTTGCTACCGGTTCTAGTGAACCGGTCCGAACCGGGAGGAACCCACCTCTGTTCCTGATGTTCTGTGAAATATCTCATTCTGGGTTCTTCAGCTCCACATGTTTTTTTAGAAGTAACTGGTTTGCATCAAATCTGAAAGCATTCTTCGCTACTTATCTTCACTAAATGAGAAATATACACATAGCCATCACTCAAAATACAAACAGAAATAAAATTAAAAGTTGGCTAAAATTAGAGAAAAGAAAGAATGAAGTATCCTCCTTTCCTAAAGCTAAAGTCCTTGAAGTTTAGGGGGGAAATGTAGAAAAGGCCCACAGTTGCTAGCCGAGTATCAGGATGAACATATGAGAGAATAAAAGACATAAACTTTAAGCAAAAATCATAAATAATCCCAATATCAAGAATTTAGAGCAGTTGAATTGTAGTGTGTTTGAAATACAATTTATTAAAACACTTTTCTTGTCCTTTCCCCATTGCAGTTATCTTCTTTCATGTTATTCTACAACTCTAAATGCTTCTCTGTTATTTTTTTCTGCTTTATTCTTTAACACTTACATATATTTAAACTTCTCCCAGCTGTAGGACAATCAGATGCTGGTTTGCACCTTTCTGAGATAACATTTGACTAAAGGAGATGTTTTTGAAACTTGATTAAGGGTGATTAAAAGCATTCTGGGATTCTTCTTGCTTATTCTTCTTGCTTGCAATTGTTGGTCCTTAGAAGCATCAGAAATCTAATAATCTCTCCTGCCCTACCTACATCAGTGACACAAACTTACTTAACATCCCACAATACTCAAAACAGACAGAACTTTAATTGCAAAAGTACAAACAGGGTGCTTAACTTAAGAAAGTCTACTGAGGACACCACACCAACATCTGATAATAACTAGTGCAATGGAATAGCATGAATACAATCATTTATTGACCGAGAACTTGTTATAAAATGTATTTCCCATCTTCCAGTTTTCCTTAAGACAGTGTTGGAGGTTCAGAAATATATTAAGATGTAGGTGAAGGAACCAGGGGTGGGTTCCGGATCTTCTTACCACCAGTTCGCTCAGGGACGCGCCGCGCGGGCGGGTCGTGGGTGCGTGCGCCTGTACAGTACAAAGAAACAGCTTCTGCGCATGCGCAGAAGCAAAAAACAAGATGGCGGTGCCTATGGCGCCGCCGAGAGAACCGGCTCGGGGTCGTGGCAGGCCTGGGTTGCTGCCGGTTCTAGCGACCCAGGCCGCCACTTTACTAACGGTTCTATAGAGCCGGTCTGAACCGGTAGGAACCCACCTCTGGAAGGAACACTATAAAAAAAACTATCTGAGGATGGTAGGTGTCATGAGGATGTCCTCACCAGTTTGTTAATGTTTTAACTTTTAAAATTACAACTCTACCTTTCAAATGTTGTTTTTCACTTTGCTTCTATATTATTTATAACTTTGGAAAAAGTTCAGAGAAGAGCAACTAAGAGGGTCAAAGGCCTGGAGACTAAAACATATGAAGAACGGCTGCAGGATTTGGGTTTGGCTAGTCTAAAGAAAAGAAGAATTAGGGGTGACAGAAGTATTCCAGTACTTGAGGTGCTGCCACAAAGAAGAGGGGATCAAATTATTCTCCAAAGCATCAGAGGGCAGGATAAGAAACAATGGTTGGAAACTAATCAAAGAGAGAAGCAACCTGGAATTAAGGAGAAACTTCCTAACAGTGACAACAATTAATCAGTGGAACAGCTTGCCTTCAGAAATTGTGGGTGCTCCACAATTGGTTGAAATGGTATAGGTTCTCCTGCTTGAGCAGGGGACTGGACTAGAAGACCTCCAAGGTCCCTTCCAGCTTATTCTATTCTATTTCTATATGTTTTGTATTGTAAGCCACGTGGAGTCATTTAGGTGAGATGGCGGTGACATGTTTCTTCTACCTTATCTCATCCAACAAATAGCAATGGCCATTTAAACAGCTCAGGAAATTATTTCTTTCCTCCATAATTATAATCTCAAAATATATAGTCTATCTGCAGTTGTCCCGAAAAATATGGAGCCACCTGAATGGAATCGGGGCAGGCCATACTAGAACTAAGGCAAAGCTGTTAATGTGGGGAAGGGCCGAGAGCCCACAATGTAACTATGCTGCTCCAGAACAAATAATAACACATACAATATAGTTCAAGAATGTCCCCTCAGGAAATTTTAATGCATCTGGGATAATCTCACCAGAGCCA
Organism: Thermophis baileyi; assembly: GCA_003457575.1. Lineage (NCBI taxonomy): Eukaryota > Metazoa > Chordata > Lepidosauria > Squamata > Dipsadidae > Thermophis > Thermophis baileyi. The sequence goes on from QLTV01020728.1 coordinate 850,908, forward strand.
CACTAGAAGCAGTTAGATGGTTAGCTTTCTTAGATGTTGAATTATAACACCTATCCCATTGCAATTTTATGGCTCCATAGTATGGTGATTTTATTGTGGTTTTATCTTAATTTAATATTGTTCTCACCCGGCTCCCAAACACGACAAGCCCTTTGTATTTAACGAAACGTTCCCTTTATTAGGAGTGCCAGCAGCCGTTCTCTCACAGCAGGCTACGAAGTCTCTAAGTCCTGTGGAAAGTGACGCTCACTCCCTTTCCCCCTGAACTGGCTCAACACACCAGGAGTCTCTCTCTCTCTCTCTTCCCACACTTGCAAAGGAAGTCCCGGAAGGTGTGTTCATTTTCTTCCAGCAGTAGAGACACATACACACACACACACACACTCAGAAGGTGCTGCAGATTCCAAGAAGAATTCTGATAATTTCCAGACAGGATTCAGAAGTACAGGATATCAGTGTCTGTCTGGCAGGGAAATGAATAGTTGTCTGCCACACCTATTCATCTCCGCCCCCTGCCTTTTATCCCCAGAGCTAGAGTGGGGCTTTGCTAGCAGCGGTGGCTCTTCCGTCCCAAGGACTGGCCCATAGATTTCCATTGCTCTCCTCTTCTCTGCCTTCTGGGCATCCGCGCGTCAGGCACTGGATCCAGCTGTTCCTCTCTTCCTCATCAGCTACCTCCAGACCTGGTGGCTGTTGACTCTCCATCTGAGGGCTGATGGACGGCCCAGGCTCCACCTCTGCCTCTCTCTCTCTCTCTGCCAGCTCTGTTCCCTCTTCCCCCTCGGAGCTCTCAGGTTGCCTTGATGCTGACCCTGACTCCCACGCCTCCTCCTCATTTGATTTGGTTGCTGGAGGGGCCAGCAGCCAACAGGCCACAACAAATATATTATCTTCTATATTGTATTGTCCATATATTTGCTGATGTTTTATTTAAATTAAATTTGTATGTCAGTGATTGCATAACCTCTGTAGATGCCATATAATCAATCAAGCAAGCAAGCAAGCAAGCAAGCAAGCAATGTACCCTCACTAGATACAGGCCAAGAGACTGGGAAAGAAAGCAATCATACATGAGTCACCCAAATAATATATGTCTGTCTGTGCCAACTCTAGAGAATCTCTCCTATATTTTTCATCATTTGAGAAGAATGTTATTGGATTAGTTGTATTAATAGATTATGAACTGTGGAAAAATGGCCCACAGAGAATAATAGCAAGCTACAAATCAGACAGTTGGATATTTCAATGAAATCAGTATTTCTCAACCTTAGCAAATTTAAGAAGTGTGGCTTCAACTTCCAGAATCCCCCAGTCAACACACCGGCTGGGGGATTCTGGGAGTTGAAGTCTTCGCATGTTTAAAGTTGCTAAGGTGAAGACTCACTGAACTAAACGATCAAGAAATTATCACTCTCGGCGGCAGAACCACCAAACCGCTTAACCTGCTTTTAAAACATTTAATAAGTGTCAGTATATAAAAACTGTTCATGAGTAAATGGATGCTATCTAGAGGGCTTTCTGGAAAGCACTTCTGTTTTTATTTGGAAGATTAATTGCCCTTTTACCGATACATTGCAACAGATAGTATTTATGATCTGTATTTCACAGTGAGAAACCCCAGGAGTTGCAAGGGGGGGGGAGAAGAAGATGGATGTTGCATTATTAAAACAGAACAGAAAGCTTGACTGGGGCATGTTTTTTCGCTGTCTTTCAAAATACATGCAACGTTCTTGCATTTTACCATTCTTTTTTGGCATCTTTTATTGCTGTCTGATCCACGAAGCACTTGTGGTGGCCCAAACCTTTTTCCAATTTAGACACCCATATCAAGGGAATAGCCTAAGCCTTCAGCATATACCCATTAAAATTAAAAGCTGTTCAAATATACATTAGATGACAATCTTGCTGTTAGAGCCAGTTTTTATCTTAATGTTTCATGGCTGTGATCCCCAAAGAGGAGTACAAATAGTCTACAGATGGCTATATGATATATATCTTATCTATTACCTCCTGACATCGAATGCACTTCCATAATTTAAAGGAAGTCTCATGAAAGCTAATAAACATTGCTTCTTTCTTGCAGATTTATTTGTTTACACTATTTTAAATTACTTTGGATCATAAAAGATAACCCTCCATCCTATGTACAGTGACCTCCCTGAGTGGGTCTTGACATAAAGAACTGTAACATATAACATCTTTACGACAACATCTGCCTGTTTCCCTCCAGAGCTTACTGATTTTCTAATGATCCCTTTTAGCTTCGTTTCTTCAGTTTCGTTTATTTTCTTGTTATGCAGTATCTGCCAATGACATCTGTTTAGAGGGAAAACATTATTTTAAAAACTCCTAAAGATTTCAAACAGAAAGTAAAGGAAAAAGATGATTTATTTGAAAACACAAACAAAAAACGACCGCACAACAACAACAACAAAACTTGAGGCAAGCCTAGGAGTGAAGCAAAACCTTAGTAAGGCCACACTTGGAATACTGCATCCAGTTTTGGTCACCACACTATAAAAAAGATGTTGAGACTCTAGAACAGTGGTTCTCAACCTGTGAGTCATGACCCCTTTGGGGGTCGAACGACCCTTTCACAGGGGTCGCCTAAGACCATCGGAAAACACATATTTCCGATGGTCTTAGGAACCGAGACACCACTCCTCTATCTGTCCACATACGAGTACCCAGGGATGGTGTGACGCACGGGCGGCCCTCGAATGCACAGGTGCCGATGGAAGGGCCGTGCGCGCTAGCCCGCCATCTTGGTGCCACGCCCCCTTTGTCACCTCATCGCTTCTCGCCTGGCAATGTGCACGTGTGGGGAGGGGGCGGGGCAGGGGTCGTGGCGGCAGGGCGGGGGTCGCCTCATTAGGAAGGTTGAGAACTGCTGAGAACTGCTCTAGAAAGAGTGCAGAGAAGAGCAACCAAGATGATTAGGGGACTGGAGGCTAAAATATACGATGAACAGTTGCAGGAACTGGGCATGGCTAGTCTACTGAAGAGAAGGACCAGGGGAGACATGATAACAGTCTTCCAATATTTGAGGGGCTACCACAGAGAGGAAGGGGTGAAGCTATTTTCCAAGGCACCTGAAGGCCAGACAAGGAATAATGGATGGAAACTGAATAAGGAGAGATTCAACCTGAACAAGGAGAGATTCAACCAAATTTCAATAAGGAGAAATTTTCTGACAGTGAAAGCAATCAACCAGTTGAACAGAAGTTGCCTTCGGAAGTTGTGGGAGCTTCATCACTGGAGGCTTTGAAGAAGAGATTGGACTGCCATTTGTCAGAAATGGTGTAGGTAGGGTCTCCTGCTTGGGCGGGGGGTTGGACTAGATGACCTACAAGGTCCCTTCCAACTCTGTTAATCTGTATCTAATCTGTATCAATGGAAGCATCAAACGTAATGACCCTTGAATACAGCAAGAATTGCATTGCTATTTGCAGTACATTTCTGTTACCCAATAAGATCCAGATAATCGAATAAAGAGCATATAAAGCCCTCTTCAATTAACTGATGGATTCCAGAAAGTCATTCAAGGTCAGGTGAAACAGTGAAGGTGCTTTTGCTAAATCACAGCATTTAACTCCTTACCAATGAGCAAAGAATATATATCAAAAAAAACCCAACAACTACTGTATTAGTTGCCCTCCATCCAGTTCTTCAGCTTCTGATATTGTTGGAGAGAAGTTAATTGGAAGTTTAGAAAGTGGGTTTTGTCATATATATGATTCACGTCTAGGATGTTTAGACCACACTGCACTGATGATGTTACCTAGTTTGGGTAATGAAACGTCTGCAAGAAAACAAGTAAGCTCAAGAGAGCGCCAAGGATCCCTTCATTTCAACCCTTAGGTTGCTACAAATATTCTCCTTTATTGGTAAAACAGGAATATTACTTAAAAAGCATAGTTTATTCCTCTTAATTTCTTATGCTTAGCTGAAAAAAAAAATTTTTATGTGTAAATTATAAACTGGGAAAATCAGTCATGTCTATGACAACTCACCGTAGCCAACTCACCATGGGTTAATTCACCATGGCCAACTTGCCATGGGTCAACTCACCGCGGGGTAAGAGTTACACTAATATCGAACAAATAGTGGAATAGAATCGTTGAAGAAAGGAGGCCAAAGGAGGGACAAAACGAAACGCAAATGACGAAAATCAAAATCATTTTTTAACTATTTTAAATAATTAAATTGAATGGTCAAATTGTCCCGCAACGAGTTGTCTGGGGCGAGTTGGCCATGGTGAGTTGGCCATGGCGAGTTGTCCCATTCCGAACAGGTCCTACTCAGGCATAGTACGTAGTCTTCAACTTATAAAATTTTTATTGTTAAGCAAGACAGTTGTTAACTGAACTTTGCCCCATTTCATGACCTTTCATGCCACAGTTGTTAAGTGAATCACTGCAATTGTTAAATTATAATACAGCTATTAAGTGACAATGTTTTCCCCATTGGCTTTGCTTATCAGAAGATCGCAAAAAGGGATCACATGACCTTGAGACACTGCAACCATCATAAATACATGCCGGTTGCCAAGCATCCAAATTTTGATCACATGACCCAGGGAATGTTGCAAGGGTCGTTCAGTGTGAAAAATGGTCATAAGTCACTTTTTTTTCACTGCCATTGCAACTTTGAATGTTCACTAAACTAATGGCTGTAAATTGAGGACAATCTGTACTAGCAAAGCATGAAGATAAAGGCTATAAATAATTTGAACCGCACTGCAATGTAGTACAGGGGTGGGTTCCTCCCGGTTCGGATCACTTCTCCCGAACTGGTAGTGGCCCACTGGTGACGTCACGATGACATCACCGAACCGGATCGGTCGGTGCCAGTCCGTGGGGGCCACCATCTTTTTTTATAATTTTTTTTATTTATTTTTTTTTACTTTTTTTATATATATTTTTTCCTTCTGAGCATGCGCAGAAGCCGACTTCCAGCACTGTGCATGCGGTCGCCATCTTTTTGTCGGCTTTGTTTTTTTTTCCGGATTTTTTGTTACTGCGCATGCCCACGAGGCATGCCCACGCGGCGCGGGAGGGAGCGAACCGGCAGCGAGGTAAGTTGGAACCCACCCCTGATGTAGTACATTCAAACAAAGTTTGAACTGTGAGTTCCTTTCTCCATTTCTTCTATCTTGCTCAAAGTCAAGAGATTCTCAGTCATCCAGGTCATGGTTGTTCCAAAGGTGCTTTTTCAGGAGGCAACTGGACTTTCTTGCTTTTTCTTTGAAGACAGCCATGACTGAGAATCTCTAGACTTTTAACTATACAATTTGGGATGAATGCCCTTTGAATGGTGTGGGAGTAGGAATGGATTTCCAGAGAAAAAATTGCAGACTACAGGAACCAGGAGCACTACTCAGGTGACCCTGAGGGCACAGATCAACCTCCAAGTGTTTCAATGACCCTCTAAAAGGATGCAAATGACCAGCTGTCTGCAAGGAATATAAATCCTTCCATTCCCCACTGTCCTGTCAGAGCTGAAGAAGCTTCTTGGATGAGAAGCGAAACGTCCTCAAAGAAAAAAACAAGAAAGTCCAGTTGCCTCCTGAAAAAGCACTTTTGGGATCTCACTCAAAGGTTTAGAGCTAGTGAAGATTTTCATGATAGATTGGTAATTCTGCTGACAGACACGCATCCCCAGCGGGCATGTGGGTAATTGCTGTCAATAGGGCTGCCCTTTAAAAGGAGAGATCTGTTTATTGTTTCTATTATTACATCTTGAGAGCCAGGCCATTTATTAATCACTAGCTTCAGAATACCCTGGGTCACACAAGGGCGAAGCACCATTAATCCCTGTCAGGAGTCTATTATGGCTTGCAGCTAATCTCAAAGAATACAGGTAGGGGCTATTCTTCAGCATGCTGCTCGAGTTTGACCACAGATATTCAAGGGGTGAACTTGGACCTTGCAAAGACGAAGTTCCTGCTTCCAGCTGAATGGGTCAATCTTTAAAAAACAGATTTAAAGGAGGATATGAAAGGATCTTAAGTGTGAGCTTCTTGTAAGATCACCCCCTACTGTTAATTATACATGCTCCAAGGCTTTTTACTCAATCAATCTGAAGGCTGTTTGAATTGGCTGCAAGCTTTCTGTAGGGCTTAATTTTTAAAGATGCTCTTCCCAATAGCTGTTTGTTGTATTCGGCTTCTCTACCAAAAAAAAATTAAAAAGGCATGTAGGTACCACAACTGAAACTGGATCCTGCAGTATTTGTACCTCATTCCCTAAGCCAGGAGTGAAATCCAGCAGGTTCTGACAGGTTCTGGAGAACCGGTAGCGGAAATGTTGAGTAGTTCGGAGAACCAGTAGCGGACATTTTGAGTAGTTCGGAGAACTGGCAAAAACCACCTCTGGCTGGCCCCAGAGTGGGGTGGGAATGGAGATTTTGCAGTATCCTTCCCCTGCCACACCCACCAAGCCATGCCCACCAAGCCACGCCATGCCCACCAAGCCACGCCCACAGAACCAGTAGTAAAAAAAAAATGCTCTAAGCGTACAAAAATGTCCTTGAATGTGTGTCAGATATACATTCTTTTAGGCCTTCTCTGCATTATGTTATTTATAAGAAAACAAAAAGACATTTTTTAAAAAAAGAAATCTATTTAATTTGGTTAGGTCCCACTGAATCCAGTTCAACTCCTGGTGACCACACAGATAAATCTTTCGCGTCCCATCCTGTCTTTCTAGGACAGGGATGTCAAACTGGATTTCTTCAAGGGCCGGATCAGCATTGTAGTTCTCCTCCGTGGGCCGGCCGGGGGAGCGGGGGGAGAGACAGGACAGATGCCTCCTGCAGCACCCTGCCGGCCAAATCGGGCCCCACAAGTCCCCCGTGTGGTGTGTTTTTGGCCTCCACGGCCTCCATCAGCACTCTGCCAGCCAAAATGGGCCCCACAAGTCCCCCGCATGGCCCATTTTCAGCCTCCACAGTCTCCTGCAGCACTCTGCTGGCCAAAATGGGCCCCACAAGGCCCCCATGTGGCCCATTTTCGGCCTCCACAGTCTCCCGCAGCACTTTGCTGGCCAAAATGGGCCCCGCAAGGCCCCGGTGTGGCGTGGTTTTGGCCTCCAGGGCCTCTATTAGCACTCTGCCTGCCAAAATGTGTCCCACAAGGCCCCCATGTCGTCCATTTTTGGCCGGCAGAGGCACTGTGGGCCGGTCCTTTAATATTTCCAGGCCGGCCCTGTGGGCCAGATTTAAGCACTCTGCGGGCCGGATCCGGTCCGCGGGCCTTGAGTTCGATACCCCTGTTCTAGGATAATCGTTCTATTTAAGAATTTAATCAGCTCCATCCGAATAAAACTTTACTGCACTTTTTCTTTTTGTCGGTCCTGTCGTTCTTCTTCCTTATCTTTGTTTTAGAATTCAGTCCTCATTCATTTTTTTCCAGAGCAGCAAACCACCACAATGTTTTTTGTATGTGTTTGGGTGTGTACGGTCACTAACTTTTCCTCTTTGAAATTTTCCCCACTTCAGTTTTTGCTCTCTCTTTTTTTTTTAATCTCTTCCTCAGCTCCTCAAGTTCACTTTTAAATAATTCAACCATGCTAAATCCGCCCGTTACATTGATCATGTATTCTGAATGTGCATATTCTTTATGTTCTCCGGGTCAAATCTTGCTGGCACACCTACTCTCTTTAATTTTCGAAGATAACCCATATATTGGATATTAATAATTCATGGTCTATTGCACCACTGGCATTGGAATGTTCTTGGATGTTTGCACAATCAAACATCCTTTCTGTTGTCAAGCATAAGGACTCTAATGCGCTCCACCCAATAACGTCCATTTGCAGAATCTATGTTTTATATTGTGCTGGAAATAAACAAGCAAACAAACAAACAAACCAAAAAACCCCTTTGGAAAATTCTATTAACCCATCTCCAGCATGATTGACTTTTCCAATCAAAAACTTCCCATGAAATAGATGTTCCTCTATTTTTTATAAAAGAAAATAGAATGAGACCAATGAAACATATTTATTGGCCAAAGTTACTGTACCAAGCCAGCTATTATACTTTAGGTGGGACTATAATTCACAGACTCCTGGTGATTGGTCTAAAGTCACCCAGCCAGTTTTCATACCTAAGGCAAGACTAGAACTCACATTGTCCTGGCGATTCGCCTAAAGCAGGGGTGTCAAACTTGCATTGTCACATTGTCATCACGTGATGTATTGTGACTTTTTCCCCGTTCGCTAAAATGGGGGTGGGCGGGGCCAGCACGTGACGCATCCGGCCCATGGGCCACGAGTTTGACACCCCTGACCTAAAGTCACCCAGCCAGCTTTCCTGCCTAAGGCAGGACTAGAACTTACATTGTCCTGGTGATCGGCCTAAAGTCACCCAGCCAGCTTTCCTGCCTAAGGCAGGACTAGAACTTACATTGTCCTGGTGATCGGCCTAAAGTCACCCAGCCAGCTTTCCTGCCTAAGGCAGGACTAGAACTTACATTGTCCTGGTGATCGGCCTAAAGTCACCCAGCCAGCTTTCCTGCCTAAGGCAGGACTAGTTCTCACATTGTCCTGGTGATCGACCTAAAGTCACCCAGCCAGCTTTCCTGCCTAAGGCAGGACTAGAACTCACATTGTCCTGGTGATTGGCCTAAAGTCACCCAGCCACCTTTCCTGACTAAGGCAGGACTAGAACTCGCATTGTCCTGATGATTGGTACAAAGTCACTGAGACATCTTTCATGCTTAAGGTGGGACTAGAATTCACCATCTCCTGGTTTCTATGTCAGCACTTTTACCACTACCCCAAACATATTTTTTACATGTGAAATTTTAACTTTTCGACCAAAGAAGGAGAACTGTTAAACCCCAATGAGTACACAAAGGGTAAACACGTAGACTTTTTTCTAGCTGTATATTGATCCAGATTGATCCAGTTATCCAACATATTGCTTTATCTTCAAGAATTCCAAGAGAGATCACAAATGCAACAGTAAGTGATGACTTCCATCTGTCAGATAAGCACAGAGCAAAGGACACAGACAAGCTTAACTTCAAGAACATAATCACAATCTCACTAGATCTTAGTTGCAAAGTTCTACTTTTGAACACAAGTTGGACCTTTTCTCTCTCTCTCTCTCTCTAAATGCTTAAAATGGGAAGAAAGTTTTATCCTTTCCTCCTCCTCATTGACGTTGCAGTCCACCTCAATCACACCTCTTTTGTATGTGAAAAAATAATACATCCTTCACTTTATAGCAGAGGTTCCCAAATACCAGTCCGTGGACCAGCACTGGGCCGCAGCATGCCGGCAACTGGGTGTCATGGCCCCGTCAGAGGCTGAGTCTGCAGAGGAAGATGAGCTGAAGCTGGAGCCGACGGAGGTCAAGGGAGTGGCCTCGTTGACTCTGGAGGAACGCAGGGAGGAGCAGGACGAGGCAGCCCTGGGTCCCTCAGGCCTGGGATGGCTTGCCAGCAGGGAAGAACAGGGGCAGGCCGACTGAGAGAGGGGGGAAGAGTGGGCAGGCAGTGGAGATGAGGAGCGACGGAGCTCAGGCGACAAGCAAGGACCACCCCCTCCTGATCCCTGAGCACAGACAGTGGAGAGGAGGCGGGAGCAGCGCAGGCTGATCTGACAACTCGGGAGAAGAGTGCCCCGCCCCTTTTCACAAGGCACACCTGGGGACTGAGACTTAAGGAGATGCTGCAGGGAGAGGTGCTTGTTGGGAACAAGCACTGAATTTGTGGAGTTTTGTGTGCCGTTGCCAATGTCTGGATTTCACTGGACTTCTTGCATTATTGATTTGTTTCTTTGCCTCGCTGGACTTCTTGCCTTGAAGTTGTTGTGCTAACAGCATTTTGCTGGACTACTCGCAGCCAGAGGCTGCTGGAGGTGTGTGTGAGTGCGTTGCTCTGGCACTTGCCATAAATGGTGGAGCGTTTGGGGGAAAGTTGGAGCAATAAAGGGGAGTTTGAACTATCAGCTGGCTGTGTTCCCTCCGTGCCTTGCCCCGGGTCATCACACTGGGCCACACGAACAAGCGAAGCCCCATCCATGGGATGCAGGCAGCATGCAAAACCATGCCCCCTCCTGTCCACGGAAAAACCTTTCACCATGGAACCAGTCCAGGGGCGGGTTCCTCCCAGTTCGGACTGGATCGCCCGAACCGTTAGCGACCTGCTGGTGATGTCAGGGATCCGGTTCGGTCGGTGCCGGTCTGTGTGTGCCGCCATCTTTTGGGGGGATTTTTTTGTGAATTTTTTACTGTTTGGAAGGTTTTTCCTCTTCTGCTGCTTGAAAAAGGGCCCTCCCGCCCGTCCCCGGGTTTATACTGACCTTTATTCCTTCGCCCAAAGCACAGCTGATCAGCTCCTCAGCTGTGTTTCGGGCTGATTGCAGCTACTGAGCATGTGCGGAAGCAAAATTGCACGAGGGAACACACGAGCGGAGTGAGCGAGCGTGCACGCGCAAAACATCGCGATGCGAACCGGTGGGGAAGATAAGTGGAACCCACCCCTGAACCAGTCCCTGGTGCCCAAAAGGTTTGGGGTCCCTGCTCTACAGCAAAGGTTTTAAGGGTAGATGGAGTTTGCCTCCTTCCCAGAGAAGCTAATTGTCTCAATGAACTGACTTGATTGAACATACGGTACTTATTAAGAATCTTTTTGAAAATGCCAGTATGTTCAACCTACTTTATACTAATTCACATTTTGGTCTTATATAAAGATATACAACAAAAGGACCAAACTACGATGCAGGAAATTAGAAACTAACTTACCCTGTTTATCTGTCAGGCTGGAATATCTGCTTTCAGCAACATTTCCTGTCCTCAAACTTTAAGCCTTATAGATCCAATACTGAACTGTCAAGTAAGAACTCGTGAGTCATAAAGAACAATCCAATATATGAAGGATATTTAGATATTGAAGGTGGTAAGAAGGACTTTTCCTCCAATATCCAAAGATATTGAATAATCTATTTCTTATCTTTATTTACATACGCCATATGTATGCGCGGAGGGGGAGAGAGAGAGAGGGGGGGGATTTATTAGATATCAAAACAAAATGGCTTGTAGATACTGCTTTTGAAATTATTTATCTTTTCTTTGTTAAAAACAAAATCCAGTGTCTCTAAATCCAAATTGGCAGCAATCCAAACATCAAGGCTTAGATTGCAATTAAGGAAACACACATGATTAGAGTATGGGGTGTGCACTCAAAAGCAGGACTTTTAGGCTTAACACACTATGCAAATACAGCTGTTCCAAACAGTGTGGAAAAAAACCGAGCACTCTGGGTTTTATTTGATTTTATTTGACGACGATGATTTGGCTTGGGATGAAACGGCAATCAATTTCAACCCTAAGGGGAAATTTCAGAGGAGGCTCAAAAAAAAAAAAAATGACAGCTCAGATCCTCAGTTATAAAAGAGCTAGTTATTCTCTCCTCTACTGTTGCTACAAAATCTGAGAATAAAGGTGCACCTCGACTCCCTGTGCCATGTGAATGATTGTGGAAAGGCCGAAAAAGGAAAGGATGAGAACAAGAGATAAACCATCAAGAGACAGAGGTCATGTGAGGTGACAGCTTAGGTCGTCAACAGCTATTTAGCTGTTCTGACCCAGCTCCCAAAACACGACAAACCTTCTGAAAAGATTCCTTTATTAGGAAAGCCAGCAGCCCGGCAAAAAGTTTCTCTTGCAGGCTAACAAGTCCATCCGGCCGGAAGATGAATAGTTGTCTGCTACACCTATTCATCTCCGCCCCCTGCCTTTTATCCCCAGAGCTAGGTGTGGGGCCTCACTAGCAGCAGCGGCTCTTCCTACCCAAGGATCGGCCCATGGATTTCCACTGCTCTCCTCTTCTCTGCCTTCTGTGCATCCACACATCAGGCATTGGAACCAGCTGTTCTTCCTCTTCCTCATCAGCTACCTCCAGACCTGGGGGTTATTGACTCTCCATCTGAGGACTGACAGATGGCCCAGGCTCCGCCTCTGTCTCTCTCTCTCTGCCAGCTCCATTCCCTCTTCCCCCTCGAAGCTCCCAGGTTGCCCTGATGCTGACCCTGACTCCCACGCCTCCTCCTCCTCTGATTTGGCTGCTGGAGGGGCCAGCGGCCGACAGGCCACAACATTAGCCCAAGCGAAGAGAAATCTGGGAAGAAGCTTTTCAGATCACTCAAAGAGACTCTGCCTTCATGAGCTCGCTATAAATGAGAGTTGAGAATTCCTCTTGGAGTTCCCCAGATTTTTTTTAATGTACTCAGCTAGATTTAAAGATCGTTCCTAGAATCTAAATAGGAGGTTGTCACTTCCATGATCTTGCCCAGCCTTGTGGGATAGTGGAAACTGTCCTGAATAGTTTTTGAGTGGTTTCTATCTGCACTCTTGGTCACTTCAAAGGAAGCTGGCAGGTTGTCATTCTTTTCTACATGTTGTCATCCTTTGATATGTTTTTCTATCAAAGGGGAATGGATTTAAAATGTTCAGAATCAGGTCCATTATATGGGAAGGAGACTTATTCTCTGTGTCTGTTCCTTTCATTGCATACCTTCTTGTAATGGGTTCATGGGTGAAAACCAGAATAGTGATAGAGATGTCTAGAGAGGTCCTGTCTCCATAGGGCCTCTCTAGGACTTTCGTTCTCTCAGAGAAGGCAATAGAGTCAACTTTCCTTTTTTGACTGAGGAGAGTTGCTTTAGCTCAACACCTACTAGGGGCTTACTGACAGGATCAACATGTTGTTTCATGCACAGTATAGTCATAGCAGTTATTTGTTACATGTGCAAATAAGGATGATGTATTTTTAACCATTCAGTAAAACCAAGTTTTTTTTCTCTACATGTGATGTAGTTCCTTGATAACAAAACTGGATGGACTTCCAAGGAAGGCATGGCCAAATTAAGATGGCTCTGTGAAAGCAGAGCAACTGACCACAGAAAGGACCAAAGAACTGATGACTAGACTGGTTCCTTGGAACCCCTATGGATAAGAAGAGGGCAGGTGTTCGTACACATCAGGGGTGGGTTCCTCCCGGTTCGGACCGGTTCACCCGACCAGTAGCGACCCGCTGTTGATGTCACAATGATGTCACCAAACCAGATCGGTCAGTGCTGGTCCGTGGGGGCCGCCATCTTTTTTTTTCATTTATTTTTTTTTTTTTTTTTTTTTTTGATTTTTTTTTTTTTTTTTATGTTGCTCTGAAATCCGCTTGTGTGCAAGTTGGGAAGCCGTATAAATTTGTTATTTTATTTTATTTTATTTTATTTTATTTTATTTATTTATTTATTTATTTTTTCCTTCTGAGCATGCGCAGAAGCCAACTTCCGGCACTGTGCATGTGGTCGCCATCTTTTTTTCGGCTTTGTTTTGGGGGGGTGTTTGTTACTGCGCATGCGCGCGCAAGGTGCGCCCACGTGGCGTGGGAAAGAGCGTACCGGCAGCGAGGTAAGTTGGAACCCACCCCTGGTACACATGTGCTCTTGATGGCTACACTTCTCAAGAACAAGTGGATAGATTGACACTTAAGGTAAAAGAAAAGGAAGAAACAGAATACTTTTCAGCATGGGATATATTTTACCAATGGTTAACTAATAAAAACAGAGGTGAGAATTTAAAAAGAATTCAAAGAGATAACAAAAAATTGTATTGAAAATATTGTAAGATGGATGAACTAATTGTTTTATTATTTTATGATTAATATTGATATGTTTATTAAGATTACTAGTATGATTATGGTTATTGTTGTACCTTTACTCAAAATGAATTGTGCCCAGACAACACGCTGTTCAGATAGACATGGAATTTTTTATGTTTTTAAAGAAAAAATGTACCGATAAAACATATATTAAAAAAAAAAAACCAAGTGGACTCAGTCAGCACTAATGTTATGTTTTCCATGAGTCCCATTTTAACCCCTACATTTTCTTAAGTTTAAAGGTATATATATTCAAAGACCAATAATTCTCTTTCCTACAATTATATTCCCTTGGAAGATTATACATGAAAAAGTACAAATCAAGAAATCTATGGAGATTCTCGGTCATCCAGGTCATGGTTGTCCCAAAGGTGATTTTTCAAGAGGCAACTGGACTTTCTGGTGTGTGTGTTTGTGTGTGTGTGTTTGTTTGTTTGTTTTGAAGAAGTTTCGCTTCTCATCCAGAGCTGAAGGAGCTTCTTGGATGAGAAGCAAAACATCTTCAAAGAAAAACCAGCAAGTCCAGTTGCCTCTTGAAAAAGCACCAAATCAAGAACTTTTCAATGATGAGAGAAAAACTGAAGGTGGATCATCTTCCAGGTTCTCATTGATGCCTTCCAGGTTCTTGCAGCTTGACATAGGGGACATGTGGCATATGACAAGCCACTACTGATTGAGAAATAGTAGCTGCCATCCTCTATCCTACAGATTTATGAACTTCTTGCCTATCGTGATGTCAGTCTTTTAGGGCTGTTCAACGGGTAACTTGCAACGTCTTTGAAGTTCATGAGCCACAAAGACCCAACCATCTTTTAGTAGTATTCAACCTAAATTCTTCCCTGTTATTCATTCCACAGACTTTTAAATGTGCCTATTATTTCCCTGGAGCTAATAAGCGGATGAAATCAACAGGGATCCAGTTTAGTTAATTAACTACTTATTGTAAGCATTTAGCCTGATTCTCAGAGAAGGTCTCATTTTGTTTTATCTTTAATACTCAGCTACAGGGAGCAACCGTTTCCCTACTGCTAAGCTTAGCAATCTGAAGGAAAGTAACTGAAAATAAGTGAGAAAAGAAAGAACCTAATCAGGAGGGGGGAGGGGAAGGCAGATTTTTGTTTTACTTCTCCTTGGATCTGCAAAAGTGAAGTGCTTGACTTCTCTTGGGGTAAATGTGTCAGGATATTTGTGTATGAACAAAAAAAAAATTAAGGCACCTTCAGAGAAAAGATTCCAACTCAGTTAGGTGCTCAGAGATGGGTTGAAAACCCTGCTGTACAAAATGAATGATGGACAGACTATTATTATTATTATTATTATCTCTTATTCATTAAACATGAAACTCAGTCAACTGAACATTTAAAAGTGTCACAAATACCACTGACGTGCTAATGGTTGATACGGGTTGCTGCCAGCGTCCTAGGTATCAACCAAGTATCTTCTTAAAATATATGATGTTCCGAGTAGCACAGTCTTTTGCAGTTCCGCTGGTGTTATTGCAGGAAGCTGCAATTTCTTCATGTGTTTTGTGAAATTCTTGGACATGGTACCAAGTGCCCCGATGACAATGGGTATCACTGTTACATGTTTCATCCATAGCTGTGTAGTTTCGATGGCCAGGTCGCAATATTTCATAATTTTTTCCAGTTCTTTTTCTGCGACTCTGGCATCTCCTGGTACAGCGAGATGTCCGAGTAGCACAGTCTTTTGCAGTTCCGCTGGTGTTATTGCAGGAAGCTGCAATTTCTTCATGTGTTTTGTGAAATTCTTGGACATGGTACCAAGTGCCCCGATGACAATGGGTATCACTGTTACATGTTTCATCCATAGCCGTGTAGTTTCAATGGCCAGGTCGCGATATTTCGTAATTTTTTCCAGTTCTTTTTCTTCGACTCTGGCATCTCCTGGTACAGCGATATCAATAAACTGTACTTTTCAGCCCTCGACAACCGTGATATCTGGCGTGTTGTGTTCTAAATGACGATCTGTCTGTATTCGAAAGTCCCACAAGATCT